>OX375879.1:10242924-10842924 GCA_947359465.1 Metellina segmentata | reverse complement strand
TTCGTTTTGGGGCCTCTTAATTTTATTAGTGTATTTACGTGAAAAAGATACATGGAATACATGCAGATACAAGAAAAGAAGGCAATGGATTCTATTTTTTATTGACGATTTCCGATTGATCGCTTTGCTTTTCATTGTTATTCGGCACATAGCATTCAACTTCAAATATATAATAATTAAGAGCTACTAGAAACGTGGAGTAAGTATTTTTGCAAAGATATTGAGATGCAAGTACACATCTGATGTATGTACGTTATTGTAAAAATACCATTGACGTATTTTTAATTTTAATCACTTCTTAATTTTAATAGTGCTACAGTATAGATACACACAAAGAAAAAAGAACATACATTTGATTTGTTTTTAATTTTGATTTTAAATTTTATAGACGATTTTCGTTTCCTGAATTTGCTTTCGATTGTTATTCGCTACAATATCAGATTTAAAATTATAATACGTGTCACTAGAAACGAAAAATAAGTAGTTTCATAGAGATTTTGAGATGTGAACACATATTCTAGATGCCTGTACCTTATTGCAAGTATGCCATTGCATTGTAATGAATTATATTTATAGTTAGATAACAGCTGCTATGAATATTAGCGTCCCCCTACTGAAGAAACTTTGAAAAAAGATCAAGTTTCATGGATAGACAAGAACCAAACTGTTGCAAAGGTTTTACTTGATGCTTAGTAAACTTTATTACGAAGATTTTTCTTATACTGGCGATTTGTTTATCATACATACTTTATCACCTCCTTTTTTTCTTTATTACAAAGGGTACTGCAATGGAACACATTTTATGTAAAGTGAGATGAAATTGATAATGATTCAGAGCCTGATTGTAGAAATAAATTTTGCCCAGTATGCATGCTTTATCTCTACATTGACATCATACATGTTGCTATAGTGGTTTTCTTCTATTTTGACTTCCTATTTTGCGCACTTTCGTCAATTAATTTCGTGATCATTGTGGTTTCAAATAGACAGGTGCAATATATACATTCAAGAATATATTAATAATTACAGTTTTATCCTTTATTTTTCTACACTCAATTTTATTTAATTTCTACAGATTTTTTCTATCTCATTATAGAGCCTTATTAAAAACGGAATACTTATTATGAGAAAACGAAATAACTATTTTACGATTATATAATAGAATAGCAATGGTAACCAATTAATAACTGTTTTGAGACGGAAGATATTTTAGATATAAATAAATACCTTTCATAAGTTCCTTCACTTTTTTTTATTGTAAACATGCATTTTTATAACAAATTCTATAGCGATATACGAATGACTCTAGTCAACTTATGATAGAAGCAGTTATTTTTTAATCGGCCTGACTTCGTTCACTTATTTTAAATAAGAAATTTATCCTTTTAGGCGAAACCAATTTTCTGCGTTGCCAAGAATCACAAGCTGTTGCACCGCTCTTATTTAATGGCTTATCATTATAAACTTCCCTGCATTGATTTTTCTCACATTAGTGCTTTGTATTTTTGAGCTGCGTTCGTATCGATCTGTTTCCTTGATCCATGAGTTTTTAATGGATACGTGTATAGAAACACACTTCTGGAATAAGATGAAATCGAATAACTTATTGCAACACTTGGTTGACCCACAAATATTATATTGGTGGGAATTGATGTGTTACCACGCTTACTATTTGTCCGAGAGACTTGACTGACCGAACGCAATTACCCTGTAGCGATTGGAATAAACCGACATTAGGTGTACATCTGAATTTGTCTATCTTTCCAATGATTGTCACACTTTATTTGTTTCGTTTTTATAGTGAAGCTCTGGTGATCAGGCAAATGACTTTCATCTAGTCCACTACGATAAAGGTGGTAACCTTATCAGGATAAAATGTAGTCTCATTTAAATAGTTTTTAAAATGTGCCTTTAATGAGAGAAAGCAGCTAATTCACTTCAATTACATTAAATGCCGTAGGTGGGCACTGTTTCGCAAATTTGGCTATAGGTTATTTAGCCCTGTTTACGCAAAGTTTACACAATCCACTGTGTGTCGAACAATTGGAACAACGGCCGAAACAATCCACTGCCCATATAAAGAGTAAAACATGCATGCACGCTAAACATTCATGTATAGTGCGAATGAATGAACATAGTGAATACCTACGTTCTGCATTTGCACGTAGGTATTCACTAATAATATTAAAAAGAATCACACAATTTGTAGAACTTACAGGGGTAACATAATCAAAATAAAATAATGTACGAAGTATTTCAATTCCGACATATATCGGCCATCAAAAGTAAATCCTGTCAATTATTTATTCTAACTCAATTGTAAAATATTTATAAACGTTGGTAGTTAAAATAAAGTCACGCTGGTTTAACTTTTAGTAGAAAATTTCGTGAAAGGAAAAAAAGGAAGATTAGGAAATGGAATAATGGGATGAAATTAGAAAAAGCTCATTTTAGTATATCGGGTGCGCGAAAACAGTGTTTAACAAAGACAGTAAATCTCACGGGAAAAGAAACGATCACAGAGTACCTTGGGTCCGTGATGCCCGTACACAATTTTACACTTTCGCTGCCGATCTCGTGGCAGAGCGTGATGTGACGTCAACGCTTAAGAGTCAATCACATGCCAGTGCGTGGTGTGAAGTGATGTCTCAGTAGCCTGTCACGCGTTCGCGCGGGAAGAGCTGGGCCTTAACGTTTATTATCCGCTTCAATTGGCATTATATGTTAGGTGTTGGCGTAGATAACTGATAGAAACTAGTTGTAAATGTATGTGGTTTCGAATTTATAGCTTTATTAGTTATTAAAAAAAATCTTGTAAAATGAGTTGTGCAGACGTTAGTTCTGTAGGGCAAAAAATCCAATCTAATAAGCATCTAACGTATGATGAAATTGAAAATTTGTTGGCTGAGCTTTCGCCAATCTATTCTGGTATTGGCTTCTGTGAAAAATCCATTTATACGGCGGGGCATCAACTATCAACGCACCATATCAGCTTTGGTAGAGAACGTATCAAAAGCGCCCCAGAGGGCATATACACAGTTGAATATGATGTGTATAGCATACGTATAACAGGTAACACACGCAAATAAAATAAGTATGAACATAATATTTTCTTACACTTGTATATTTAGTTTGTGTAACTTTCTTCCCAAACCTTTTGACTATGGCTACGGATATAACAACCGCGATTCTTTCTTGGCGCGATTCTTACAACGTTCAAGACTCAACTGATGTGACTGCCGCCGTAGTCTAGATTCTTTCTTGGCGCGGTTATGGTGCAACTGCTGTAAAGGCCGTAGTCTAAAGGTTATAAATATATTTGATGTACAATACACTTGGAACACACAAATTCCTTCTAACAAAGTTCGAGCCTACAAACGACATAAGAATAGAATTGGGATTCGTTTCCCCTATGTATTTAGGAAGTTCATCCGGCACCTTAGAATGTTGTTCATATTGTTCTCAGTTATTGGAAGTCCTAATGGGAATGAACAGGATACTAAAATACTTCACCATCGATATCTGTCAACTCAAAATGCTTTTCGTTTCTGTTAAAATATTGATATCTTTACTACTAGTCGAAGTTCCAGCAGAGCTTACGTGGCAATTGCATACCTAGTTCGGTCCTTCAGTTCCCAATTAACCAACATATCTAACTGGACGATCGACTATTTGACTACCACGATTGGTTAACCCACCAAGTGCTTTGGATGAGGTTTCTCGTCCATCAAGATCTGGTCAATTTTACAAATGACCAAACATCGCTTTATAAAGATATTAACGAGATAAGACGCGATTATTTTCTCGTCAGATTTTTCTTAATGACGAGATACCTACCTCATCAATCAAGATCAGGTGAGTTTTGCTAATGGACTTCATACCTCTATGAGACAACCACCACGAGGGTTAACAACGTTGATAAACCAACCAATGGAATAAGCAAAGTCAAGCTTCCTCCTCCAGTATTTCTCTTCACGGTCAATTAGAGTGACATAAAGACAAAGACACATTTACCGTTATTGTTAAAGCAATCATTTATCTTTATTGTCAATCAACTTGACAGCACATCTGTCGGACAAAATAACACAGACAGGGTGAAGTAGAGGGCTATTTATTTTGATATGATGACCAGTTGTAAGTGAGCTGTGGAGTGTTATTAATAGGAACTCGGCTTGCTGGGAAATAGATCAACAAATGAGAAGAAATAAACTCCCTTGAGATCAGCTGGGCTAACAGATGGCTGAATGCCATCGACAAATGACTGAAGCAAAAGAACATCGCCAGGTTTTTCTCCCATGCTATAAAAAACAGAAATGGCTAAATTAAGGAACATAGCACTAAAGTAAGACGCAGTCCCACCGGCAATCAGCTGTAAGATTTTCTTCTTAAACGTATCAAAAGAATCCTCGAAATTACTAGAAAAAACTACATCAAAGGTTCTTCTTTGGGTTTTGGGGGGACGGTTGAGGACTGAAGGTAAAAATTCTAGAGACGAAGAGTGTTTGTTTGATTCTAGTTCAAATAAAAAATAATGGGCTTCAACTCAACCAATATTTATTAAAAAGTAAATGAATAATACATAAAGCAGAAAAAAGTTATTTGAAATGAGCAGTTTTTAAATAGAGTGAACCCCGTAAAATGTTTGTTAAGGAATTTAGGAAACTTTGTATAACTAATATTTGAAAAATCGGATATAGTGAACCCTCGGTTATAGCGAACTTCTGGATCAGTCCATTGAGGGGTTTGTTATAGCGGGTCTTGACCGTATATACATACATTTTATAAGTTCATTATTTTTATCCCATCTATTTAGTATTACGTATTCAGCATTACAAATAATAAACTCTTAACATCACACATTTCCCTCTTTTATTTTTTACTTGATGACAACAAATAGCCAGATTGATCTATAGCTTTAATAAAGCATTAAATTTTTTAAGACTTATATACCAACATTAGCGATGGTTGAAAATAGTTGCTCAGATCATTTTAGTAAACATGCAATAATTTATAATACTTATTTCCAATGTTGTTTAGAAATGAATGTTATGTAGTGCAAAACCCATTATGCGCACATGAATTAGATTTACATGCATATTTCAATATAGGGCAATGGTAATTTTATATTTCTATTATACAGCTCTCAAAAGTTAAAAAAAAAAACGTTGTGTGCATTTTATAATCAAGTTCATAACTTTGCTTACAGTGAATTAAATATTATGCAGTTAAAGTAGCACCATACCATAATTGTCGAACAGAATTTCATTGAAAGATTACGGTTGCGCATTATCTGCACTTAATTCTCCTACGAATAAGCGTTTAATTAACACTGATAACATTTGTATCGATTGCAATAAAAAGAAATGAATACGTTCCCATAATTTGTCAAGTTTGCAATGTCATATAATTTCAATACATATCCAATGCATAAAATTAAAAGAAAATTTGTATTAGGATAAAGCAACTTACAGAATTAACAACTAATGAATCAAAAATTAATATCACGTGTTGCAATTCGATAACAATGTATAACATATCTGTGAATTCCTTTGCTCAGTGTGTTTAAAGTTCGAAATGCAATTTCCTGTAGTTTACTTTGAGCATTAAAGCAGCCAAATGAATCATAATTTTTTGAATTGTATAGCTCAACGAAACTCATTCCTTTATCATCAATTTAATTTATAAATATGTTGAAATGAAATTAATTAAACGTGTAAGACGCATGTAACGTAAAAACTAGAAACAGGAATAGTATTAATATGTCCAAATGAAAACTGCAAAGTAAATACCCTGAATAATTAAACCAAAAAATGCAAACTATTCCATTTCACACAAACTAATAAAGGCTTTCGAATTAATTTCAGATTATTTAAGTTGCATAATAATTGGTGAAAGATATCTTGATGTTTCTTAACAATGGTTTCGTTGTTTCGTTACAAAATTGTGCTTTATTTTAACTCCTTGGCATCATTATCTTGGTTATATTTATTTTTAATGATTCAAAACGCAAATGTAACAAACGTTCCCAGTTTTCCGTAATTAAAATTGACATTCGTTTGCTTATAAAAATGCATTATGGATAGTTTATAATCCTAGATAATAACAGCGTTGGTAGACAGTTGCTTTTTAATTAGAAATGTCATTGTTGTGCCTTGTTTCAAATTTCTTACTTAGAAACTACTTGAATGGGAATTAAAAGCCACCAAAATGAAGAATCTCGTTTTGAGTTAAATTAGCAGCCGAGACAAAATCCGAATGAATACAGAATATTGCATTGATTACAAAATGTGTAGATAAATGAAATTAAGCGAAAGAAGTAGAACTATATCGTAGTATGTTGTTTTAGATTTTGGATTTCTATCTGCACTGTTCCTAAAGCAATCGGGAGAGGATTTTAAATTTGAAACCAGATGGTTGCAGTTGAAATAATTTTTAATACTAGGACTAATTATCCTCACAAACATAAAATATATAATTATTTCAAAAAAAATACTCAAATAATTGGGGTTTCCCTTATATATGAGTAAGAGGGATGAATATATTAATAAGAAAGAATTAGCTTTAAGTATATAAAAATTAAAAAGAGTGTTTTCCTTTATTAATCTGAATCTTGAATTCATATTTTAGCATAATTTTTATAATACTAAAACAAATATTATACACAGTGGTAGTACATAGTGAAATATAGATAATTGCAATGAAATTACTATCAAGTAATTTAGTTTAGTTTGCTACATACATTAACTTTACAACAAAGAACTTCTTCAAGAACTTTGTAAACTAGTATTATAAAGTAAATATACTAGTTCTACTACTAAACAAAGAATACTAAAGTAAATATACTAGTTATACTACTAAACAAAGTATACTAAAGTAAATATACTAGTTATACTACTAAACAAAGTATACTAAAGTATTTTTCATTCATAAAACTGAATATTTCCGTTACATTTTCAACATTAACATTGTAAGACAGATTTGCAGACTGTGCATCGTGAATCATAGAGGAGTCGAGAAAATAAGACTGAGCACTAAACTTCCTACTATTGCGAGGTGATATTAGATGTCTCGTCCTATAAAATCAAGAAAACGCACAAACACTAAGCTGTTAAAGCAGTTTTTAAAAAAGGAGCTTCTAGTTCGAAAACTGATGTCATTGGATGAGATTACTGACGGGATGATTCGAGGTATACAGACCCTGCCATCTGATACCAGAAACTGAAGGAACTGAAAGAAAACTGAAACTAGAGATGACAGCGGGACGATAAACAATGTAATTTTAGTAAGAAAGCACACACACATTATAAAATGTGTTGAAAATTCATAACAAAATATAATTTTGATAATAAGTTAATACAAGTTATAAAGTATGCTAGGATAAAAAATAATTAATCAACGATGATTAATTTGAATAAACGTAGTCGATGCAAATACATAGTTTAATTAATGTAGGGTAGGTGTTCCAAATATCGCCTACTCTAACTATTTATTTGTATCTCAGCCTCCTGGGTTAGTAAATCAAGCTGGAAACTAAATGGATATTACTAAAAACTATTATCCTTTGGTTTTCAGAGATCATAAACCTAGTCAGTTTAAGTTAACTAGTAAAACTTCAAAACGTTTCCCAAGAGAATATATAAGATCGGGTTCCCCTAATATTGACTACCCCTGTTTCTATTGCTACCCACCAGGATAAATTAGGAGCTACTATTAAAAACGAGTTGCTAGTGGAGCATATATACCTATCTTTAGTAATTAATGTACTATCAAGTCATATAAATGAAATTATGATTCGGAAACACTTACCTGGATATTCCCTGATTTGATTGGATACAAAAAAAAACACGTTGATCATAGACTAAAATACTTCAGATTCAATAGTGTTGTTGATATAACCGATAGGAAACTTGGCAATGTCGCTACGTGGGGCTAAACCCTAGACCGTCTAGGTAACTACGTAAACTCATAATTGTCACTCATAGGAGCTTGCACACATGAGTAGTCTATATTAAGCACAAGGGTGATTTTTGGAACACCTATCGTATTATTTAATAAACCACTGCAGTAAATAAAAAAAAGTTTAGAAAAAGTTGTGTAAATGTACAAAGTGCGTTCCTTAGAAACTGAGAGAAAAATCATAAAAAATCAAGAATTATATTTACAGAAAAAAATTACATCATTCGTTTTCAAAATACCTTCTCTCAGATGATATGCAACGGTCCCATCGTTCAACCCACTTTTAAAAACAAGTAGAGAAGCCTTTTTCTGGAAGCTGCTTCAAAGAACCCTGCACTGCTGAAAAAACTACAGAATATGTATTAAATTTTCTACCATGGAACTTCTCCTTCAACGTCGGAAACAGTCAGAAATCGCATGGTTCGAGATCTGCACTGTAAGGGGGATGTGGCATGATTTAATTATTGCATTTACTAAGATATTGGCTGAACAGAAGTAGAGACATGCGGGCTATCATTATCGTGATGTAATGTCCAATTCCTTACCAGTTCATGTCGCTTTCTCGATATGTGTTGTCACAAAATTTTCAAAACTGAAATATAATATTCACCATTTACAGCAGTTTTTGGAGGCACAGCATGCTGATATATTACACCTTTATGATCAAAGGAAATAGTCATCATGCCCTTACCAGCAGATTTGGTTTGTCGGATTTTTTTCGGAGGCGGAGTATCAGTGTGTTTCCATACACTTGTTGTGGACTTGGTAAGGGGATCAAAATGATACACCTAAGTATCATCACCTGTTATTACAGTCTTTAGAAAATTCTGATAATTTTGAAGCATCTATTTCCATTCGCAACATTGGTGAATCTTCGTATAAGCAGCCGTTGGTTAATCAGGACTTTTTGCAAGTATATGGGGATCTGGCACGACGGGGCCTTCTGGACCTGGTGTAGGCTTTCCTACACCAGGGGGATGTGCAACAACAACAACATTGGTGAATTCTTGTTTGCATTTGTTCTTTAGTAAGGTGATGAGCTACCCATCTGGAACAAACATGGCGAAGCTGTAAATTGTTGCGTAGAATGCAAAATATCGACGTTTTCGAAATGTTAGTTAATGCCGCTAATCCTCTCGTGTCATTCGTCGATTTTCTTGCAAGATTGCCCACACAGTGTTAACATTTCGATCATTCACAACACTTTCTGGTCGGCCAGTCTGAGGAGCCAGAAGTTCTGCAGACAAACGTCCCTTTTTGAAATCACCATATCATCTAAAAATCGTAGGCTCACCAAAACATTAGTCTTTGTAAGCTTCTTTCATTAACTTAACTGTTTCTGGAGCTGTTTTGTCCAAACGTTAGCAAAATTTTATGGCAGAACGCATTTCGTTTTTTAACTTTGAATCACTCACCTCCATTTCTGTAGGGCAAATAAAAATAGTTCTTCAAACAAGCACAAAACTAATAATTAAAATCGTCTGCTTCGTTTAGAATATTTATAATTGTATAGTTCACAGTTTGAAAAAACCGCCTGCACTTTTATTTTTTAGTTTCGCGGTGTTTCCAGTACGTAAAAAATTCACTCTCAGTTTTTATGGTATGCCCGTTGTATATCGTTGAATTAAAACGGCAACTTATTAACTGAATTTCTTTAATGAACACGGCACATGAAGAAACCTTCACTCTTACCATGGTAGCAAAATTTATATTGCAGTAAATAATAACATAAATTTTTTAACAATAGGCTCCGAATTTGTATAGCGATGTATTCCGTTGAAAATCCGAGCTGGGAATGATAATACCTACTTTAATAAATTTTGACATCTTCACCATAAAGAATAGATGATACAAAAATAAGCTAAGTTATACAGAATAACTTATTCGTACTGTTAGGAATGTATTTTTGACAGATTGATATCTTCTACAGCACACAGGAAAATATGCTAGTTTAATGCTTGCTTTGAAGCTAGATGAAAACAAACGGAATGTATTTCATGACCCATCTTAAGAATAAGTGACACAGGGAGATATTGTCTGTGAAAAACTTGAGTGCTTGCGACAGAAAGTAAAATAAGAATTGACAGGTTTTCTTCCCAATCAAGCTCAAAGTAGGGGGTATGCATTCCCATCTCAGTCATTCCCTCTTCTGCCGAAAGCCTTGTCAGCAATAACAAAAGTAAGTGTATTGCCAAGTGGAGTCTCGAAGAATTTTCATAACTGAGAAGGGAAACAACACTCCAAGGCACAAAATATTGGCACAACTCACCATTGTGTTTGAGTTCATGTGCCGTATGCCAGACTTAGTTATATGTCGAGTAAAAAAAGCTGAACCTGAAGTCGTGACTCCCTATCACAGACTTCAAAACATACTTTATTATGGATAGATTGAAAGAATATTTTCACTCGGATAAAATGACGTGTATAAAATACCTGAGAAAATGGGAAAATAATGCGTATGCAATTTGAAAAATATCTTCTCTTCTTCTAATATCAAAATATCAATTTGGGAAAATACTCTTTTATAATTTAAACATTTTATACCTACAAGTGGCATTTATGTATATGGTGATTGAAAATGCCGAATTGAAGACATCGAAACAAGCTTCATTCTGGATAAATAGCGAAAATATTTTTCGCTGAGATAAAATGCAGTACATACAATGCCTAAAAATGGGAAAATAATGCATATGGGTTTCGTAAAATATTCTCTAATAATCCGAACGTGTTTTGGATAATTCAATTTGGGAAAATACTCCTTAATAATTTAAACATTTTATATCTACAAGTGGCATTCATGTATATGGTGATTCAAATTACGAATCGCAAACTTCAAAACACACGTAATTCATTATGGATAGATTGAAATAATATTTTTATTGGAATAAAACGCTGGATAAAATATCTAAGAAAAAAGGAATTAGTGTGTATGAATTTCAATATTTTCTCTAATAATCCGAATGGTTTATTGGATAATTCAATTTAGGAAATACTCCTTTAAAATTGTAATATTTTGTATTTCCAAATGGCATATATGTAAATGGTTATTAAAAACTTGAATCGAAGACTTCAAAACATTCTTTAATATGGATACATGGGATAGATACATAATTATAGAAATGGGTTCATTTAGCAGCTCGGAAGTTGACCAGTTTGTAAGCAAATCGATATGCTGTCAAGCGTACATTACTGTTGGTGGTCACTACAATTAGTTCAGTGATAAGCTTACCGCTACTATCAAATTGGAAAATTAGAGCTGATAAAAATGCTGTTCATATTCTTGGTGTCACATATATGCATCTAAGTGCACCATTTAGAACAAACGGTTTGATGTTGCGATACCTACATCTCATTAAAGTTGGTGCATGAAGTTGTAAAAACTCTTATGTAAAAGAATTTTAAGAAATTATTTAAAGATTTTGCGTATTTTGAAAAGTTTTCGGACAATTGAGAATACACGTTTTGACCGGCAACAATCCAAAACCATGCTTGAGAAAGTTGGTAACAATTGCTATACGGCTTGTAGATGCAGCAGAGTATAATAAAACATAATAGAATTTGTAAATGTTTAACGATCAGGGGCCCTTTTATCTTGAGGTTGACGACTCAGTAAAATTAGTTCCGAAATAAACGATTACAGATTGTATTGATGCATGTTTGCAGATCACTTGGGTACGGGAACACTTTCGCTATTGTAAAGTAATTTTGATCTTTATTGCAAAGTAGTTTAAATCAATCCACTTTTTATGACGAATTTCTATACCCGTTTCTTTTTAATGGAATGCATATGTGTGTATTTCCCATAGTGCACTGGTGATTGAGAGACTGATAAAAGAATCATTATGAATTTACTAATTAATTACAGAAAATTAGCGGTCATCGCTACACAAATGTGAAAACATCAATACATTTTCATAGCTACAGTACCTATCATGCTATATTAAAATTTCATAGTGCGAAATAAACTGTTTAAAACAAATTTGAGACATTTTCATTCCATACAATACTTTACAAAACTATGAGTTATGACTTCATTTTCCCATCTCACAGTTTTGTTACGTGAAAAATCCATTCAATTGCTTATTGTCATACAATAATCCAAATGGATACAAAGTGATGTTTTCAAACAATAATCCAAATGGATACAAAATTATCTTTTCATACAATAATCCAAATGGATACAAAATGATTTTTTCATACAATAATCCAAATGGATACAAAATGATATTTTCATACAATAATCCAAATGGATACAAAATGATATTATCAATTTAACCTTCCAAGTAGCTATGACCGATGTATATAATCTATATTTTTTTGTCTATTTTGCTACTAATGAAACATCTCGTTCATCGACTACTGCTCAGTTTTACTAATAACGAGATACCGCGTAGTGACTGCAGTAAAACTGCCATATTACTACAAATGAAAAAAGATCCAAATAGAAAAGTCAAACTGTCTCTTGCACAGAACTCGTGACAGTTGGGAGAGTGATTTAGAGACTGGCCACTACTAGGTAGTTTTGAATATGAAGATAAATTACCAGCAGGGGGGGGGGAAGGTTAATTAAGACACTTATTACTTTAAAAGAGCATAAATATTGGTATAGTTTAATTGAATTTAAGAACGAATCCAAGTGCATGAGTCTCCAATCATACATACATTTTTGTATGTGAATAAGAATACCTTGACTATTTACAGTTAAGATTGAAGATTAAAAGACAAAAGAGTAATCGTTACTTTTAACTATAAAAATATTAATTTTTACTCTGCATAACTATTTTATCACTTCAAAAGGAATGAGACTGAAAACTATCTTATGGCAACAAACAGAATTAGTTTAATTGCAGCAAAAAATGAGTTTAGGCTTAGAAAGACTGTGATGAGAAATATACAGAGTTTCTATATTGTTCACATTTTTGAAAACATAGCTGAATGTATCTTTGAAAAGTTAGATTTGTTTAAGAAAAAGCAACATCCTTCATTAAATATATTTAAAACGCAAATTTAAAAAATGGAATCGGAAATATATTATTTGTATTTTTAAAAAACATTTATAATTATGACGAATGAACCAATTATTAGAAAACGAAATTAAAAAAAGCAAAAGTATATAAAATACTCATTGAAGAAAGAACAATGCCAGCTTAACAAGTAATTATTTCTGAAAAAAGAGCTAAACTGGAAGTATAGAAATTTTCCCAACTATTTTAAATTGGGAAGAAGGGATTATTCTGAAAGGAACTTCTAAAAAAATATACTCTCTGTTCATTATTATTTTTTGACCCGGAAAACATGATTATTTTTTACAGTGAAAGCTTGTAAAAAATGCAAAGTACAAAGTTTAATGTCAGAATATCGACAGAAAATACTTTGAATTAATTTTATACGTTGATTTTAGAACATTATATATCATAAGAACACGTAATCGAAAATTTTAATGAGTGTCGGTTTATCAAGTTTCATTTCGAAATATTATCCTATTAAGTTTATTCTGTTTTAAGTTTTGATGAAAAAATATTTAATTTAATTTGGATAAATTGTTGAATATTGAACGGAGGGCAAATCGTATTTTATTTTTAATTGAAAAATCTAGAAATAGAAATGCTCTTCTTTTTGTTCAAATAATAAGTGCGTGTTTACTTCGATTACCTTTCATTACATGGACAAAAGTAGAAGGACACTAAGTTTTTCAGAAAAAGTTTTTTTATTATTCTATTTAGTAACGGGTATGTCCTCCATTTTCTTGTATAACAGCTGAAACACATATCGAGGCATATTTCCAACAAGTTCTTTGTAAGTCTAGGCAGGAATAGCTCGTCATGCCTCTTTAAAGGATGATTGATATGAAGATGGGCGTAATGAAGGCGTCGTACTCGTAGCTCTAGTTTGTTCTATAAATTCTCGATCGGATTGAAATCGGGGCTGTGAACAAGCCAGACAAGCAATTTCGCTCATTTTCAAGAAACCAATCCAGCACATGTTTTGCAGTATGACATGGAGCTCGATCCTGTTGGAAGGAACAACCATCATCGCCGTAGTATTGTCATAATGTAGGCAAGGCCGAATTATCCAAAACGTCAAGGTATACGTCAGCGTTCATGGTACCAGGTACATAAAGCAATGCAACGAGTCCTAACCACGAAAACAACCCCACACCAACATGGATCCTCCTCCATATTTCTGCAGTGTCCAAATACTTTTGTCCATATAGTGTAGGGGAAGGTGTCGTACCTTGGGACAGTTTTAAACAAATTTCCTGAGGCTATAATGTGGCTGTAGTTTTTTTCCATCAACGATTTACATTCATTACTTATGGAAGAATCTGCCATTTTTTAATTATTTGTATATATATATATATACCTCGAACACTAACTGTTCAATAAACTGTTTTGTTTATCCATGCAAATGTCCCAAGGTTCAACATGGTGTTGTACCTTGGGATACATGCTGTTGTACCCTGGGATACATGTTATTTCACCTTGGGATTCATGTTGTTGTACCTTGGGATACATGTTGTATCGTGGGATGCTGTTGTTGTACTTTGGGATACGTGTTGTAACTTGGGATACAATGTTGTATCTTGGGATACAAGCTGTACCTTGGGATACATGTTGCACCGTGGGTACATGTTACTTTTAGATTGTTTTAAGTAGACTACAAAATAAATCTATTCTACACATACTAAATTCCGTATTTATGACAAATTACACACAGTTTCAACATTTTATCGCTTGCCAACACTCGGCAGATTTTTCAAGGAATCAGTTAAAAATAACCTACACTCAAAACCTATGGGACGGCTATCAAAGACCATCTGCCCGGGCAGATGATAGAGGCTTAAAATTTTTAGAAAAAATAGACTCCAACGAAGAACGCGTTATAGATACAAAGCAATCAATGAAAAAATGTATTACCTTGCTATGAAGAAATTCCGCGTGAAAAAAAAAGGCATTGTGTCGTCAGGCAAATTCATTTTCATTTCAGGCGAATTTATGAAGCCATCGACATCAAAATAACATTTTTTCGTTGCAAATTAAATTTTTAAATATTTTGTTTTTCAATCGGAATAAAAATAACTTCAATTTTATTAAATATTTTTATTCTAAACTAGTGTTTTTTTATGTCCTTTGTCTCAATTAAATAAAATTTATGTGCCATATATATTATAAACTTCAGGGTATTAAGTGAATTTATAAACCCAGACTGTTGAATCAAAGGACAAAATAAATTGTTGTACCATGGGATGTCCCAAGGAACAACTGGTTGCCTTTACAAATAAAACAGTCTAAAAAGTAGTATCAGTTTATGTTTACATTGAAATCGTATCACCATTGCGTAGAACAGATTTTTAACTAAGTTACCAACCATAAAAAAATGTAATTATAATCAGTGAAAATACAATAATAAAAATTACAAAATCCAAAATATTTGCTTACTAGAGGACGTATTCCAGTTAGCTGTTTAGCAAACACAACAAACACCTGTGGAGTGCCAATCTTAGTGAGAAGGTTCTCTGGTGGCATATGGTTAACTACAATGTATTATTTTTCTACTTACTCAAAAGGAGGTAGCACAATATAAACTGTTTCAAGGTACAGCTTTCCCAAGGTACGATACATTCCCCTACGTGTATTATGTTTTTATATCGACGTATAGTCTTGGTTTCGCAATTTTGCACGGATAGAATTGAAAATGTTTTCTTGTTTACTTGATGTTTCGAACTTTTAACCATTATTGTAATTTGGTAACCTGTCTCCGAATGCCTACTACGATTAATTAACTGCGTTCTCGAGCTACAGGTACTGTAAGCGAAGATTGGGTTTAGAGAGGGAAGGCGTATGTCTATTGGAAGAGTAACGGTTTAAAAACCGGAGGGTTGAGTGTTCAAATCCAGCCAAAGACCGCCGTGTGCAATGGGACTGGTTCACACTAAATTTGTCGTGGCCTCAAATGCCCTCGCTTTGGCGTGGTGTGGATGTTTGTATTGTTGTGTGCCATCTCAGATGTAACCTCGGCATCTGATCGTGGTTTGAAATTACGTGCTGCTGTCCTCGGATTTTTCCACTAGGGTTTGATCTCGGACCTACCATACCATACCATCAGTAGTTGCTAACATAGACTTTAAATGTAAGTGGACTAAGCATTGCTATTGGGAGTAACTTCAGGAAGAGTGACCATCACGTCGACCAGTAGTCACTTGACTGTTCTGTGAAAAACAGACTAGGACTTTTTCTGTCAAGTATTGAGTGTGTTTGCACAATTTATGTTAAAATACTGAAATCAATTGTGATTTACTCTACAATATTTTAAAAATTAATACTTTCTTTTAAACATTATTAACTTTGTTTCAACAAATATGGCATTCGCAAAATACTTCCTTTCGATTGCAAGCATATTTAATTCAGAACATTCTTCATTGATAGTTAGTTCACAACAGAGTAAACATTTCACAATTTTATATAATGTTTTTCGCATTTGAGTAGCTGGTATAGTGTAAAATTGAAATTATACTCTTGATTAAAAAACTACAATACAACTCATAATTTTCAAATTTCAAGCTTTGTAATAATTCAATAACATTTGCTGTACTATGTGTGTACGATTTATCAGATACATTAATTAAATAGTAGACACTGGATAGAAAATAAAATATTTTTTGCTGGAGCTTAGAAAAAAGTATTGTACTACGTGGGTAAAAAACACATTTAATCAAGTCTTTGGAACGCGATGATTAACGTAATTATTAAAGTATAATCAATCAGGTCTTCTGTGTGCCGCGATGATGTTTTACTCATTAGCGAAAGTCCCAAAACATTTTTTTCTCTCAATTTCGCTATCACTAAGGGATAGTTGACATTAAATGGATCGATACATAGTTTAGTAATTGCATCCTGTAAACGTTTCACGCAAATGTATGCAAGTGTACAGCACAGTGTAGATTAGATTTTTTTCTAAATTAAACTTTTATAAAATATCAAAAGATCTTTAAAATATGAAGAAGTTATTTTATCAACACGTGTAATGGCTATATGAAAAATGTGTAAAACTTTTATTCTGAGGCAATGATTGTGATTTCATTGATTTTATTTTAAAACCTGGAAGAAAACAAGAATTACTCCAACCGGTGGTTATCCACACGATGCATCTCTCCCTCGTCATTCGCAAAGCTAACCAGATACTGTTGAATGAGATATCTGAGGATAAAATAAGATCACACTATCATTATAAGAAAACTGACCAGATGTTGGATTTCGTCTTCATCAGAAATATGCAGCATTTTAATGACGAGATACCTCGTCATTGGCAACATTGGTCAGATCTTGATGAATGATATGCCTCGACGAAACCACTTGCAGAATTAAAAAGGTCTTAAACTTGTAAATTAACAAAACAATATTGAGGAGCAGACAGTAAATGTTCCCATTTAGCGATTTCAAATTTAAAGCAGTCTATATTGTTGAAAGAAATTTTAATATAGCTATTACAAATCATATTATGAGTAGACACGCATGTAATGACTAACTACAAAATAATTCAATTAATTTTTTAAAATCAATAAAGAACCGAAAGTAACTTAATTGCTAGATAAAAGGAACACTAGTTGAAAACAAAAATATTTGTAAGACTAAATGAAAATACCAACACTTACTGATTACAAGTGTTTAAAACAATCTTGTCTATCAAACTGTTCAGAAATTAATATTTGTCAATGAATTTTTATATTATTTAGTTTAATTACAAAACCGATGTATAAAAAACAGCTGTACTTATTTATTTCAAATAAAAATCCCCATTTATTTTTTTAATATATTTTAATATTTATAGCTCGAAAATTTTTTCAATTTTTTTTTAACCAAATCACTAAGAAGTGAATTCATAGTAATGGATTGTACTTTTAATAATACTAATAATCTGATACTTTTGGGGGTATATTCTAACAGAGATGCTACTGTTGTGATTCTTAGTATATTTTATTGCTATAGTAGCAACAGTAGATTACAATACTAATTGAATAGCTTTATAAAGTTATTCATATTTCCGTATCAGCTACCATGCAGATGGACGAGATATATCGTCCAGAAGGATTCTCGTCGTCTCCCGTATTTAGAAGAAAACTCACCAGATCTAGATCTCGTCATTCTTAAAAAGTCGGCAGTCTTGATGACGAGATATCTCGTCATTAACAAAATTGTTCAAATATTGATGAACGAGATATATCGTCCAGACCACTTGAGAAGGATTAAAGGTCAAACCCTCCATTTAGATATAGTGACAGTTAAGTTTTATACAAGCAACTTGTTATGTTTCGGAAGTAATGGAATGCAAATTCACAGTACTTCTAATTAAGTCATATATTACAAGTAGCTGTAAGGATTTACGTCAAACCTATCAGTATGGATTTATAAAAAAAATGTAGAGTTTCTTACACGAAACGTATTTAATATTTTACGAAATCATAGTTCATTGATTCTAAATGATAAAAACTATTTTACTTTTACCATTTAGCTCTTCAAAATACTAACATGTTAATGCCGAATTTATGAACAAAGGATATTAACAAGTAATGCTATTTCTATATTAGATAGTTAGATTTAGAGATTTCATTACTTCCTAATTTATAGTGTGCTGCTCAATTATTTAAAATTAAGAAGCTATTTTCTGAGACAGATTATCTTAGGCTTTTATTCAGGACTTACAATCAATATAAAATAAAGTTTAATACAAAACCAAAACAAAAGTATTTAACTGAAATAGTGGCTTACAATAACTTTTCCAGGGTTTAACGTTTTATTTCAATATTTGCTGACATAGATTGGTGAAAGTTGAAAAAATATTTTCAAATGTTACCTTTTATATGAGCCGTTGTTTTTGAAAGAGGTATAAGTCCATTATTTCACACATCTAGATATTTAAGCGTTTGCGTTTAAATAAATTTTAAAATATCGGCAAACGTTACTCAATTCGGATGATGTTTTTATAACTCTATAAACCTATTAAATTTTACTATGCAATAATAATTATTAAAATTGTTAAAGAAAATAAACTATTTTTTTTTTCAAAGTGGACTTACTCCACTTTCAAAAATAACGGTTCATATAATATATCTCAGAATTGTTACGAACTCTACGGATGAGTATCAGACTTCACCAGTAAATTCTAAGATGCGTCGGTCTTCGAATTTCTACAGTAACGGGGTATAACAGAATGGATTGATTCTGAACTCTTTGGTTGCAAGTTAATAGATAGCTTTCATTTTGACCCGCTGAAACATTACATGTTTTAAAGTCTAATGTCTAACGCGTGAGAGAAAATTCTTCGTACATCGTGCCATCGTTTGAAACGAAAGAGCTATTCATTTTTTAGAGAGTCTGAAGTTCAATATAATAATGACTCAGATATCAGATATTAAGAAGGTCAGTACAAAGTAACCATAATTTATTTATCTTCAGAAAGTCCACAGATAAGAACTTTGTACGTTTATAAGGGGAATTATGAACAGTTAACCATGTACTAGTAGCTACCGCAAAATATTTTATTCCAAGCTACAGTTTAGTGGAGTAGTATAATCCATTTTCGTAGTTTGTTGACCAAAAAATGTTAAAAATGACTATTAGCTTTATAGGACAAATGTCCTATACAATGAATTAAACATGCCGGAAATAAATGAAGATACAGAAAAAAAAAACGCCAGAAAATATCCTACACAATCTATGCTGCATACTGACCTAAATATGCCTAAAAATTTCCTTATAATGATGTAAAAAATGTCAAAAGCTGACTTGTGGAATAGCCTAAAATATCAAAAAGTGACCTGGCTACATAAATTCGTAAATATTTCATCGTATAAATATAGCCCTTTCCGGTCCCAATACAATTGTAATCACTCTAATTACATTCTTACATTCAGAATGTTTTGAAATATGTATGAATGACTGGCTCTATTTTGTCTCAATATGTGAACCACAGTATAAGCAAAGCTACTTTAGAAGGATTTGAGAAATGGTGGCTATTTTAAATTGTGATTAACTCTCAGAGGGGTTCCCATGCATAATTCCAACTTGTAATCTGAATTCTTCCCTTCATGACTATGAACGAATATATTTTAATCTAAGGAAAGAGAACAAACATAGCGAATAATTGTTAAGTATTCTATTTTACAAAATGGACCAATAAATATTCCATTCCTATGGAAGTTCCATTAAGTTAGAAAATATTCTATTCCATGGAAAGGATCAATAAAATCTTTATTAAAGATTCTATTTTTGGGAAGCTATTAGCAGAATAATTGAAAAAGATTCTAATCTATGAAAATGAGCAATAGAAACGTTCCAAAGAATTATTATGTTCTAAGAAAAGGACCAACCCCCTATCCCTCTTTCTTAGGATTAAAGGAATCTATGGATTCTTTTTAGAAAGATGTGGTTAGTTATACATTAAATGCTGTGGGGTAAAAACAACACTACAGTATTCGAGAATCTTTCAAAGATTGGAGGGTTACTACTCGACGGGTCGAAAAGTGAAATAGTTCGTTTTTCTTTATCGAAACTTAGAGTAAACTTCTTTTAGTTTTCACACGATACGGTGTCAGGATTCCGGCACCAGCTGAATATTTTGGAATTGTTTTGTTTTCGTAGAAGTGTAGATCACGAATTCCTTGGGAGGTGGAAGCTAAAAGAAGAGGTTTTGTTTTTACGGATACTTACCCTGGTAATGAAAGATCGCGATTTGGTAATATTTAAACCCACAAACTTTATTAAATCACAGGACTAAGCCAAACTAGTGTTCTGAACACTCGAACAATGACCGAAATTGCACTACAAAACGAAAGTATTGCTAAAAAGTACAAACATCTGGAATCAGTTGATTACAATTGGAATTTTTATCCACTCGTGTATTGGCACAACAGTTTACGACAGTACAGGACAATTTATTTAAAATCTGGTGAAAAAGTTGACTGTAGATTATGCAGCTAATTACCCACATTCGTCCTGGAACTATAGTACTAGCAGTCGTATGGCGATCCTTTCCTTTGTGGATGTTGTGTTGCCCCCAGTGCCACGTTAATTAAAATACCTACTCCTACATACCATACCTTTCCTTCGTGGGAACAAGATAATCGACCCTATCTCAAAGCTTTGAGAAAAACGCTCAATTACTACCGTGTTGTTAAACGTTTCTAGTTTTATTCCTAGTCAGATAAATAAATCACATAAACCTTTATATTCCTACTCTAAGACAGAAAAAGCCAATCACGCAGATAGAGTCCACACGGAATAAAGCAACCATTCACTCCTATTTCTTGTGCAGGGAATTGGGAATGGGGCAAAAACACCAAACCTCTCCCTCTCTCACCACTCTCTCTTTTCCTTTCAGAGCCCCTCCGAGTGACAATAACTCCCAGGGAATTGCAAATGGATGTCGGTCGGACTGCAACATTCAATTGCAACGTTTCGGGCAACCCGGTGGGTTCGGTTGTATGGAAGAAAGATATGAGATTGCTCTCTTCCAATCCTCGGGTGATTTTCCCCACGCAGTACGTGGTACAGTTGCGGCAGCTGAAGAGGCAAGATTCCGGGATGTACCAGTGCTTCGTGTACCGGGATTCCTATTCATCGCAGGCTTCGGCGAGGCTGGTGATTGGAGGTAAGAATATAAAGATCGCTATTCCCAATAGTCTCCATCTCAAAAGCATGCACCCTAGAGACCTTTGCTGGCTTGTTTTAACAGCTATTTCGCTAGTTCTTTCTGAAAGCAAGTAAAGAGTAGCAATAGTAATTCTGTGTTGGTGTATGAAGATATTCAAAATGGGCGGGATTCGATTATAGGGAAGTGAGCGTATGTGAGATACTTTTATTAAGATTGTGTTGGTGAATGTCCCATGGAAAAATTTAGCAAACAATTTTTGACTGTCAACACTGTCACAATAGCTGTTTAGAAATGTGGATGGACTTTTTGGCAAACTACATTGCAAATGTATGCATAAAACAGTTTTATAAAAATGTTCGAATCAGCTGTTTTAGGAAAGGGTTGCCCAATATGAGACCCTAAGCTTTCTTAATATGATATTATGCATTCAGAATAACAAAGAAATACAAGCGTGACAAATATATATATATATATATTAAATAAAAATGTATTTATTTATGAAAAACCCTTTCAATTAACTCGACTACTTACCTTGTATGTCTGAACACTAGTAAAAAAGTAGTCTTCTAAATTCGTAGCAGCGATGTGTCACCATAGGTTGCTATAGAAGTATCAGACTGCTTGCAATGGCGACACTCTCCCTAGCTTATGACACTTTCAGCAGTGGTAAACACCGTACAGTAAAGACATTGGATCATCTCATATTAGGCAAGTATCTCGTATTAGGTCACTTTTTCCCCTATACTGGAGTGAAAAACTTAACCTCCCCCTGTTGGTTGTCTTAAGAAGTATCTCATCATTGGTAAAACTTACCAGATGCTTATGGACGATATATCTCGTCATTAAAAGAAAACCATTAACTATTAAATAATGGTAAATACACAGTCCAGTCACATTAATGTGACCACCACCTACTTTCGACGTCAACGTGAAATAACCAATCAAAAAGGCAGGTGGCAGCACATTGCAGTGGAGTGTATATAAAGGATGTCCTAGGGCATCGGAAAGCATTTCAATTGTTGGCGTAATGCAGAAACGTATCGATTTATCCGACACCCAAAAGGGCATGATTATTGGCTTTCGGGCCAAGGGTGGAAGCATATCAGAAACGGCTAATTTTGTGAACTGTTCGCGTGCCGCCGTGGTAAAAGTATACCGTGCATGGCAAAATGGCACTATCCAAAATCAGCGGCGTGGCACATGTGGTGCACCACGGGCTATAGATGACAGAGGCGAACGAAGGCTACGGAGATGCGTTCGGGCGAATAGACGTGCAACTGTTGAGCAACTGACCGCCCAGATGAACCAAGGGGCTACCAAGAGTGTATCCTCAACAACGGTTCAGCGAACGTTGCTGCGCATGGGCCTCCGCAGCAGACGCCTGGTTAGTGCACCTATGCTGACTGCCGTTCATCGTCGACGAAGGTTGGAATTTGCACGCCAGTACCCCAACTGGACGTCCACAGAGTGGCGATAGGTGGCTTTTTCCGATGAATCACGTTTTATGCTCCATCGGACATATGGACGTTGGCGTATACGGCGTGAAACGTCTGAAAGCAAGCAACCTGCAACAATTGCTGGAAGGATCCAGGCTGGACTAGGGAGCATTACGGTTTGGGGAATGTTTTCCTGGCATTCACTGGGTGCACTCATCATTGTGGAAGGTACGATGGATCAGTACAAGTACGCATCAGTCCTTGCGGACCATGTCCACCCCTACATGCGAATGATTTTTCCTCAGAATGATGGCATCTACCAGCAGGACAATACGAGGTGTCATACAGCTCGCAGTGTATGTACGTGGTTCGAAGAGCACCAGGATGAGTTTACAGTACTCACCTGGCCAGCAAACTGACCGGATTTAAACCGAATCGAGAACCTGTTGGACCACCTCGATCAGGTTGTTCGTGACATGGATCCTCAACCGCGTAATCTAGAGCAGCTGGTCACGGCACTGGAGTCATCTTGGCTCAGCACCCCAGTGAACACCTTCAGAAACCTAATTGACTCTCTTCCTGCACGTCTCGCAGCGGTGCGCTCTGCCAAAGGTGGTTATTCTGGCTTTTGACAGGTGGTCACATTAATGTCACTGGACTGTGTAGTATCGTGATCTTGGAATCATAAAAAAATATTTAATACCTTGATGACGAGATATCTCGTCATAACCAACATTGGTCAGATGGTGATAGAATGGATATCTCTTCATAGCAAAATATAGCATGCCTCAATAAATGAGATTATTTTTCGAAATCTATTGGAGGGTTAAGGAACACCATAGTAGGATCCCGAGCAAACTGGTCCTACTTATTATCATCATTGTTTACCAGTAGAGCAAACACTTTCCATTCTTGAATGAAACTTTATTGGACTTACAAAATACACATAATTATTCATACATGGAACAGGCCTTTGTGCTCCCACTCCGAGCTTCCCGCGTAGCTCTCCTGCGTCTCCCCTTTTCACTATCTCCTTCTCCTCGTGGGCCAGCGCTTACCGCGCCCCTACACCCCCCCCCCCAAAAAAAAAAAAAAAAAAAAAACTAGTCTTTCAGTGAAAGTTCGTTTGTTCTCTTAAGTCAGTCCATCTCATTGTCTCTGAAACCGAAACAAAGTCTCTGAAACCGAAGCAAAGTGTCTAAAAATGAAACTTATGACCGAGTGAGTGAGTGCAATATAACCATTCTACACACATTGGGGAATCCACACAAAAAAATACATATATACACCTCGTAAAGACTCAGAGTACACACACAAAAAATCCACTGTATTTTTACGCACAAGATTAATTACTGCACCTCACAACACTAAATTAATCAGGATAACTATTGTACATCATCACTTAAAAAATGCATTATATACAACATAATCACCATTTCCAACATTCATTTATGCAATTATCATTGGTTCTCCAGGCCCCCAAAAAACCACCTTTCGCAAACCGATCAGTTTCCATATAATCAGCCAAAATTGTTAAATGAACTTTTGGCGGTAATACCACCACAAAAATGACAAACGCCTATTACATGCCTTTTCTTTCGTACTGCTCAAATGCTACCATATCTTACTTTTTATCTAATAAAAAGTAACCCCCCGCATATAGGATTGAGGGTATTACAGGGTCTTCCGTGCAATCCCTACTCTCTTCCAGAATTCCAGTGTCAATTTTGATCTCCTCGTGGGCTGCATGTATGAGTCTATGACATAACTGCTCCTCATAGCAAGCCTTTCTTCCCTCTCTTCGTGTGTCATTCGTCCTTTTACCGTTCCTTCTCTGCTTAACCTCAAGGTCCAAGTAGGGTTTGGACAAACTCTCCCCCTTACGTTTCCCCTTACGAAACTTGGGAGTTGCGGAAAAACACTCCAAGCGACCATCTCTGAAACTCTTCCCTTTCTTGGAAGTAACACGATTCCCTAGAACATTGGTTTGCTCCGTTTCCGTAGAATCCGGAAGGTCATCTACCCAGTCCTGTATCGTTTTGTAACCATCAACGAGCTCCCCCTGGGCCGTTTGCCCCCTTGATTCTCCCCTCTCTATTTTTCCACCCATGTGTTTCTGGCCTTGTTCCTCGTCTAGCGAAGTTTTCGCTTTCCCGGTGGTTGTACATCGATTTTACTGCCATTTCCTCCCACATGGTCTAATTACCCCTTCTTCCCTACTACATATTCCGTTTCGCCTCCTTTACTTCTTTCTACCCTGTTTCCCTTCTGCATTTCAAATGCTCGTAATTTAGTTTTGTACTCGTATCTCTTATTTTCCGCCTCTTCAACAGCACTTTTCCGTCTCTCTCCGGCCAATTCCAAATTTAGTCTAGCTTTATCCCAAGCTCCTGTCATTCCTCTAAACTCCCTTTCCGCTTCTGTCCGACGAGCCACCGTGAGACTAATTTCACACTCCATTTCAGCTATTCCCTGACTCCCCTCAGCTTCTATTAATAGCCTTTCAGCTTCTATCAACTCCTTTCTTTCATTAATAATAATCATCATTAAACTTTCCACAAATTTTGCATCGTATGATTTAGAGCCCTCTATTATTCTTTTCAATTGAACCATTTTAGCATCTGGAGGAACCTCTTCTCCTAATTCTATCGCCAAACATACCACATCCTCCTTTCTAGCTCTCCCAAGAAATGCCATAGTGATCCCAGTGTAAACACAATCAAATAATTCTTACGTCATACAACTCTTTAAGATACACAATTCTAAAATAACATGGAATCCATGCTCTTAAAGCACACAAAGTAGAATACACAAAACACTGAAAATCAGTTATTAAATTAATACTATGATTAACTCAGGTAAAACAAATCAATTCTACTTCTATTTGAGTCAGTTTAAGGGACCAAATATATTTCACTAACTTTCACAGTAATTTGTTATATATTCTTTTTAAAGGAAGTAATTAAATTATATACTTGTTAAAATAAATTACCAAATGATAATAACCCATTCAAATGATAATTAAACATAAAACTTGATAATATCGTATTTTAAAAGCGCATCCGTATTCATATGTAACGACAACTGTTCAATGCAATACCCCTACACTAAATCAAAATTAGAATTTTTCCAAAATGATTGACAAAAACTTCACATTAAATAAATTAAAATTGATTTCACCGATATAACAGTTTAAAAAAACATAAACCTTAAGTACAATACACACACAACTTGTTATCAAAATATCCTTCCAATATAATCATTACACAATGATATATCAATTTTTTTCATATAAAAATATGGCCTAAAACAACCACTCAAAAAAATCAGAACTGATGTTCTATCTACGTCAGAATGACTTAAATGCTAGTCAGGGTTAACTTAAAACAAACCAAAATTTGAAACAAGATGCTTCAAAACACCCTCAAGTCTGGCGACTTCTACAATGAAAATAGAAACGAGACGTTTCCAAACTAAACAAGTCAGATTGACTTCCAACTAAAACTTGAAACAGGATGTTTCAAAACACAATATTATACACTGTAAATGACTTACAATAATTAAACCCTTAAAATATATATATTGTTAATACATTTATTAGATAGCATGCAAATACGAAAACGACCAAAAAAATAAGAAACAAAATACCGTGGATCCCCAATTCCTTGTTTTTAAACCACGTAAACAAAAATAAAAATTGCAATCAACTCACCGGTACCTTTCCGTTTCTGCTGTGATGCTTCCGGTCCTTTGTAGATTGCTTACGAATCCGAATTTCCCGTTTCTTCCAATGGACACAGGATCCGTCCCTTCAATGTCCGTAGAGTAGGTTCCACGCGGTTTCTTTCCGCTATTGCTCGGTATTTTAAAGTTTGGAATTGTGAGGACTGGATTGGACATATTACATATGTAGGACCCACTACACAATAGCTACTCTCATCATAAATTTTGAAAAATTAAGAAAATTGATATGCCTAAACGAAAATTCTCTGAATAAAAGTTAAATGGGTTAAATAGTGGAATTAATCATCAGAGCCCGAAATAGTGAATTGTGTTGGCATAGGCTCTAGCATTGAAATTGGTTCTTGTATCGCAAGAGCACATCCATAACCTCATTCCTTTTGTTACAACACGGTGAAACACTGCATCAGTGTTCGAGGTGGTCATACAACATTTAAATGACAACCTCCTCTCTTCTTTTAAATTTCACAATATCCCATCTGTCTCACAGCTCCCAGTGTAGTTTCAAAGCATCAGCTCAAAGAACTTTAACTATAAATTCCTGTTCTTATCGTTTTGTATTTACACATTGGTTCGGTAACTCTTGAAGTACCTTTTGTATCAATTTTTAATATCCAGGTCACTTCACTGCAAGTAGCATATGAAAACCGCAACCTTGAGTTTTGCTGATCAGTGTGTAGCTGTCTTGAATTGAAAATTTGGAGTTAGACTGTGCTGTAGATATAGACTAAATAGTTTTGCTGTTTATTCGTTTGTTGAGCGCATTATATATAATATAGGACTAACAGAGAAAGAAAATAATTTAACACAATAATTTAAGAGTAGAAAATAATTTAACATATCCCACCCGTGAATGAATTTTTGCTTTTAGCTCATAAATTCTTTTTTTAAACTTTTCCAACAAACTTGGTAGTTATTACAGACATGTAAGTTGAACATTTTTCTCAGTGTGCACAAAAACGAAGCTTTATTTAAGTATTATTTCAAATGTAACAGTTGCTTGTGAGTTTGTTTCAAATAGTTTGTAGGTTTAACATTATTAAATTGTATCTTGTGGTTAGATGTACATGTAAGTAATGAGGTTTTACAAGAAGGAATATTTGAAAATAAATGAAAATAATAGTTGAATAATATACAGGTTTCTACAGAAACTAAGGTAATAATTATAAATAAAAGTAATACTTTCTAGTGTGTTAAAAACGTTTCTTTTTATACAACATCTGAAACATCTACATATGCTTAATTCCTCAAATCGCTGAAAGTATTCACTAAATTTGCTATTGTATTATAAATTAACAACTAATACAAGTTGTTATTAAATTATGTATGTATAAGTTAGCAATAATGTTTAAAAGTTAGAATGTGTTTGAAATCCAGAATATAATTAATTAAGTGAAGTATAGATATAATGTATATTTATTGATTTACGAGATTAAAAATAGTTTGAATACAAATTTAAGTCTTGAGTCTTCCACATCCAAAATAATTAAGTTAACCTCTTACTAAAGCAATGTTCTTAACTTGAATAATTCGTTCTTTACTGTTTACTGCACTACAATTTTTTGCCAATACCCAATATATATTCAAATGGAGACATAAGTATGAAATAATCTGGATCAATAAAAATCTCAGACAAGAGTTGGGAACAAATTTTAAAAATTACTGCTTAGGAATGCCGGTTGTTTGGAAGATTGTCCATTGCATCAAAATATGGGGTTCGTTGGCCCTGTAAACGCAGTGACGCTGCCAACTCAGCTATAAAGCACTAGTACGTAGCGAAATACTGATACAATTAACATATCCTTACTTCATTTCGATGAGAGGAATTGAAACAAATTAATATGTTCACCTCATGGGATCATGGTAGCCCAGTTGGAAGTGTAATGAATTAGAAACCGGATGGTTGCAACTTCGAAACTTGGTACAGCCAAAGACCGTCGTAAACACAGGGGTTGGTGCGAGTTAAATCAGTTGTGGCCTAAATTGTCCTCGCGTTAGAGTGGTGTGGAATTTTGAACGGTGGGATGCCAACTCTGATGTTCTCATCAGCTGACCGTGGTTTAAAAATACGAAGATTTATTTTAAAATTGATCTCGTACCATCGCCAATTGCCATGTTGCTATAGTGTGACGTTAATTAATTACTTAGTTTTCACTTCATGTATTCGTTGTTTAGCAAACAAAAATGAAACCCATGCAGGAATCTACTCTTCTGATTATGACACGCAACATTACAATTATAGATAAACAAATACAAATATTAGTCAAATATTTAGTTTTGATGTCGATCTAAACGGACAGTGAGATTCTTATCACAAGAAAATATGAGTTACGTCAAAAATAGAGAAATCGATAAATCTGTCATTCTCACCACTGTTGGGAAATTTTCTCATCAAATTGATTTTCAACAAGCGAATGTAATCTAATCACTGAAATCTATTGAGTTAATTAGCGAAGCTTATCTACTTTTACCTTATCTCACACACTAGTACACGTTCCCAAGCAGCCTAGAAAGGCAAACGTAAAAAGGGACTTGAGGCGATACTATTCAAAGATAAGACATTACAATTTTTTCCTTTTGTTGTTAACTTATGACGGTAAGTAGTAATTAACGGCACACTGGAGCAAAATTGCGAGCTATTGGCACCTGTACGAGATCCATCGTAATTTTGAACCACTGTCACATGATAAGGTTAACAACTGAACTGGAAGCCTTTTTACCAAAATTTCATACCACTCCAACTTGAGAACATGACATATTTAACTTGCTCGCATGTACACTAGGCATGCGACATCGATGTCAATGTTTTCAAATCATCGATGTTTTTGAAAAAGCATCGATGTATTCGATGTTTTTGTAACATCGATGTTTATACTTGTCGATGTTTTTACGTTGTCGATGTTTTATTTTTAAATGAAAAAAGTAACGTTATAAAAATTTACAAAAACAACCAAGTAGCATAATTTTTATAATCAGCAAATTGAACATACTTTTAGACTAAAGTGACCAAAGGTGAAGGGTCTGAACAGTAGAGATGCGACATCGATGTCGATGTTTTCTAAACATTGATGTTTTAGAAAAAAACATCGATGTATTGGAGCCGATGTCGCATCACTAGTTGCTAAACCAGTTTTAAGAAATGGGGAAACAAGTTTAAATACACTGAATTTTAAAAACATCGATGGTTTGGCGTCGATGTATTGTCAACATCGATGTTTTAATTTTGAACATCGATGTTTTGCTGTCGATGTAGCATCACAAGTTGCTGCTAAACCAATTTTAAGAAATGTGGGAAAAAGTTTAAATGCACTGAATTTTAAAAACATCGATGTTTTGGAGTCGCATCCCTAATGTTCACAACGGTCTTAGAAAGGAAGGTGGTCAAGTTTCGAACTCGTAAACATCCAATTGCTGGTCAGAGACTCTACCAACTGATCTGCAGTGAACCCAAGTATGCTTAGGAATAGACTAGAGCTGATTGGCAAGTCAGTGGGTTTGATTACGCTTGTCTTACGTACTCAGTCAATTTCATTAGAAGATCGATTTCGGAACTACACTGTATCACTTCTTTCAGATTCGGCCCCCAAACTGAAAACCGTCTTCCCGGAAAAGACAGTCCGTCCGGGCAGCTACGCTTCCCTGTCTTGCGTTGCCACCGGAAACCCGGAACCGCACGTGCGTTGGAAGCTGGACGGTATCTGGCCTCTGGCCACCCGGCCGGGGATCCTGGTCAGCTCTTACCTGAGCGGCGAGAGCATGGTCACGAGCTACGTGAACTTCAGTTCCATAGACATCCTGGACAGCGGCGTCTACACGTGCGAGGCCGTCAACGATGCCGGACAGGTGAAGCACTCCAAGAGGCTGAACGTGTTCGGACCTCTGTTCGTGCGGCCGCTGGACAATTTGACGGCTTTGGCCGGGGCGAACTTTGTGATGGTGTGTCCTTTTGGAGGATATCCCTTTGAGACAATCTCCTGGAAAAGAGGTAAGATTTTGTGTTGGCCGTTGGGCCTGCATACTGTGTGTTTGATCATTTAAGTATTATAAAAGTTAATTAGAAGGTATTTTAATCCTTCTCCCATCTACAAAAAGGTGGGCCGAAAAAACTCAAATTTTTTTTTCAAGTCGTAATACCGCGGAAAAGTTGCGAATCTGGAAGACTGAAAAGAGGCAAAAAAATAATTTAATAAATAAAATCGTTAATATCTTTCGGAAGCGCATGTGCTCTAAAGTTTGCCAAAATTTGGAAAAATTCACATTTTTACGATAATCTGTTAACATTTTTAAATTAGCCTCTTTCCGAATGTAATAGCTCAAATTCTTATGTATTAGAACCATTGAAAATAATGTTTAAATATTATTTAAATCCATCAACATCTTCCGGTCGCGCATTGTCTTCAAAGTTAATAAAATTTTGAAAAAAATTACAAATAAAGGTAGATTGCAGTTCAAGGGAAAAAATACTAACAACATACAGATTTTTTTGGTTTTCTTTATTGAATACAAGTTTAAATGTTTAAAAACAAATTACTTTATATAGACCATTAGTAATATTTATAAACACATTTTATTATTGAAAAAACTAAGTTTTCATGTGAAGAGTCATAAGTTCAAGAAAATCATATTGAACAACTAAACATCTCCTTTTTCACTCATTCTTAGCTGAAGGTACTTTCAAATCTGATTTATGGGCGTAGTTAGGCATGGTTGACCTTGACAACAATGTAGTTCTGATAAAACCATCCCTAGATTCAGTTCCGCAAGCGTTTCCTGAGGCTTGACACGAGTTGCACACATCGTTCAACAGCCTGTGTGTTAGCTTGGAATGTCTTGAATGCTATATCCCAATTAGGGACTGAATCACTTTGAAAATGCGATTTAATCTCATCGTCACTGATATCTTTTAATGAGGGAGAAAATAAAAATTCATAGTCCCCATCCAGTTACTTATTTCCGAGTAGTCTTGAGCCTTGAAATTGAGTTTTGGCGGCATGAATGTTCTCATTGTTGTTCTCTTAATCTAACTGTTTCGCATTTAGAATTCGTCGAAGTCCGAGCTCTCTTATGTGTTTTGTACTATCTTATGTCATGACTAACATTAAATGTTCTGGATGAGCGAAAAAGCCATTTCAATCGATCAGAGGTTCGACAATATTACGTAAATCTTCAAGCAGGTATACCTTGCAATGATCTTCAATCAATACAATCTTCAAGCAGGTAAACCTTGAAGATTGTTTTGAATGGTACACAAGTTTTGATCCCTCTGTAAAGTATTTATTTGTTTTAATACTAAACCACATGGGCATTTCATCAAATCATGGGTATGACATCAAAATAAATACAAGTATTTCTTGAAGTTCAGGTGTGGGATTTTGTTCACTGAAGTACAATCTGAAAGTTCGATTTGCTGTTGTCAACCAATTCGTGTGTGACAAAGTACCATGATCTCGTACAGCCAAATCCTCTTTACAGTCTTCCGACTTTATTGCCATGGAAATATTGAGTATATATTGCTGATTCTTCCTTAGTATACTTCAGTATACTTCTGTCTATTGTGGGGATCTGACAGTCAATACTTTTGAAGCCAATCACTTGATGGTTTTCGCAGTCATTTAGCTTTTATCCGATTGGTCCTCTGAAAGAATTCGGACACGTTGATTTACCGTTTACGTATTGAGACAGATGCCGGAATGGCAGTTCATTGAAATGGAGAAGGCAAACTGCACATTGTAACGGTTTCCCCTAATGTAGTTCGATTCGGCGAGTCAGACCCTTTACCAACCTGTATTAACAGTAATTCCATCACATCCTATGATAACTAATTTTTCAAGAGAAATACCACGACCAGACAGAAAAGAAATAATAGAAGTGACAATATCTTCACAACTTCCAGAAGTTAGAGCAACATGTCCGATGTAGACTGAACCAGGCTCTTAAATTAGCGAGTAATGCTCCTATTTTTTTACTCTACGGAAACTTTTCGAATAATCTATAGCAACCACTTACATATCGTCCTTCTTTCCATCCAAATAGAGACCTTGTAGTGTAAATTCGTCATATTTATTACATAATTCAGCCCTAACATTTTGTTTTTTCTCTTATTATTTTGTGTTTGTCTATAACATGAGAGACGTCAGAATCGGTAATTAATCCAACGTCGTGCAAAGCACTTGATGTGATAGCAGCGGTAGCGCGATCAGAAACTCCAAAACAATCGCACAGTAATGCTGTAGATTTTAACTGAATTCTCATCTGCCAATTATTGGAGGAAACTTTTTTTGGTACATTGAAATTTGGGTCGGTATCGTTATCTTTATTAGAAGTAAGTTGTTAGCATTTTTTGTCCTTGGAGAACTGTGATCTACCTTTATATGTAATTTTTTTTCTTCTAAATTTCATTAATTTTGAAGGGAATACGCTACCGAAAGGTGTTGATGGATTTAAATAGCATTTAAACATTAATTTCTGTGGTTCTAACTAATAAGAATTTGAGCAATTACATTCGAGAAGAGGCTATTTTAAAAATCATCGTAAAAATTTGAATTTTTTCAAATTTTATATTTACTGGAAGATATTAACCGATTTTATTTCTTTTTTTTACCCCTTTTTAGTCTCCAAAATCCGCAACTTCTCCGCGGTATTACGACTTGAAAAAAAAAATTTGCATTTTTCGATCCTCTCTAATCTACAGCCTATCGACCATCGACCAAAAAGTACTTCATGGTATAAAATCCATTGCATTTCGATGTACAGGAAGAAGAGTAATGGCTTTATACATCTATGTAACTATCGAATGCAGGTAACTAAAATTATGAAAGTGATGTATTTCAATGCCATCTATCAATGAGCAGCCCAATAGAGTAATGAAGCAAAAAATGGACTTAAAAACAGTACCAACAATATTTGCAGTTTAATTGTCACTTATTTAGGGCATTCCTTGAGGTCTTCCCCAGTCATTTTGTCCAGTCTTAGAAAGGTAGCTTATTTAGATACTCCAATACGATGTAAAAATCTTTGTAGATTGTCCTGTCTGGGAAAAAATCGTAAGAGACTCCTAAAGATCTTGGCAATGATCTGGGATTAGAGCTTCATACGTTAGTAAAACGTTAGTTTTTTCATATGTAGATTGACATCTCTTTTACGTCTCTTGTAGAGATAGCTTTGTAGATTGATAGTATATTAGTGAGCTGCCTTTAAAGGGTACTTTTGTATCAATCTCTGACCATTCAGGCAGGTGGTCAGAGTGCACGCCTCTGGATCTACAGGTCTCTGAACCGTGTCTGGGGTAAGGTATGGTTTTTCTTCAAAACAGGTTGTGACTTGAATGTATGATATGTGTTCAACCATACATGTTCTCAACGTTAACCCTCTGAGCGTCATGAAATTTCGGAGTAGTGTACCCACAAAAGCACTGAATAGCGGTCTATTGAGTCAAATAATCCTTAAATGATTTTATTAGGCAAGTAGACCAAAACTAGTTAAAAGTCATACAGAGAAAACTGCAGGTTGCATTGTGGAATAAATCGTTCATGTTTCAGCTTTGGTTGATACTATGAGAGTCATGCACGATTTATTCGCCATGTAACCTGCAATCTTCTTTGCATGACTTTTAACCAGCTTCTGTCCACTTGTCTAGTAAAATCCTTTAAGGATTCTTTGACTACTGCTAAACGAAAAACTAAACTTTTAGTTACAAATGTATCTTTTTTGTATTTGTAAGAGAAAATAATTTGCAACGGATTCACTACAAAATGTGGTTCTACCCACTTCATTGAATATATATCGAACACTATGAAATCAATAATAACCTTCGTAACAATATATATAACTTGTATTTGAATAACACTCAAAATTAAGTCATGAAACACAAAATATATGTTTCAAATCCTAGGAAATTCCAGGAAAAGCTTTGCACCAAAATCATCCATTCTTGTACTTCTTGCTTTGTTTTTATAAACAATTGAAAAAAAATTTACGTATTAAATCATTTAGTTGCTAATATGTAGTTGACAGTACGGCCTTGAAAGTTGTATTAATATTTGTTTGGAAAGATTATGTTACCATGTCTTGTACATCTTTTTCATTCTAACTTGGCGGGTTAACGGAATGAATAGTGTATACCTACACAGTTGCTAAATTAATGAGTAGCTCAAGCACTACCGTCAACTGGAGATTAAACCGCTATCTATCCCATGTCGTTAATTTTTAGTTCAGTAAATATTTCTAATACTTTCATTCGATGGGAAAATCATGAAAAATACTATTTTTCCATACCATTCGAAAAGAAGTACAGTGATCGATTGACGAAACTGATAGGATACCATAGAAAATACTTAATTAATGCTCATTGAACAGGACATAAACATTAATTTAACAGATAAAATTTAACGTAATCTCCAAATGAGAATGAATAGAAAAATTCCATATCTCAAAAAGAAAAAATTAGTTTCTCAAATATTTTTCACTTCATCTCATCACCACGCTATCAGCAAATGTGACGTTGAAGATAAGAACCAAGAGTTCGAGTTCAATTCCACACGGGTATAGGGGGTAGTTGAATGAACGTCGCACTGAGTTAACACAATGGGCTATTGTTGATGTCCTGGGATCAATCCCAAAGGGAAAGATATCCAAGGACAACGCCTCGTAACTGAACCTCGTCAGATGATGAGATCAACATCTGAGATGAAACTCCACTTTTCCGTATTTCCACACCACGCCAAATTGAGAACATTTTAGATCACGGCAGATCTAACTCACATCATCTTCCTCTCGAACACAACGGACATTGGTTGGACATAGTTGTCAACACGCAATCCTCCGGTTGCTTTTCCTTTAGTCTTCCAGCTGTCTACGGCCTGATCTTATCGAGTACGTTTATATGAAAATATCCTGTACATTTAATCTCATTAATTTATCTGCATCTATATTTATATACAAATATCTAATAATACTTCGCCAGTTGAATATTATTTTTACTCTCTAAGTTTATACCGTTTATCAAAACATAATATTTGTATTCACATTCGACAGTTCACGAGAAATTTTCAGTGCAAATGAACAAAACATACGAACACGAGGATTTTACTTTAGGTACTGGGGTGATAATTCACAGGGATTTTAAAAGGGGTCACCAATGTTCAGCTGCGGGTAAAAAGGCTAATAGGTTATTGGGATATATTAAAAAGACTGTAACTTCAAGGGATAAGAATATAATCTTGCCATTATATAAGGGTTTAGTAAGACCACATCTAGAATATGCTGTACAATTCTTGGGCTCCATATATGAGAAAGGACATAGAATTAATTGAAAGGGTTCAGCACAGAGCTACAAAATACAATGAACGTTTAAGTAAGCTAAACATGTATAAACTGGAAAGAAGAAGGAGGAGGGTGGATTTGATTCAGCTTTTCAAGTTGGTAAAACAAGGAGACACAGAGGGCTTAAATTTCAATAGGGATAACAGAACAAGGGGCCGTGGGTATAAATTGAATAAGACACATTTTAATCGGGATTTAAGGAAAAACTAATACTTTAATAGGGTAATAGACAGTTGGAACGCGTTGCCAGAGAATATAGTTAATTCAAAGGGAGTGTACGAATTTAAGATACAATTGAATAGTCAGTGGGAATTGGGGAGTTAATAAACAAAGGACCAGCCTTGTTGGGCTTGAGCCTGTAGCTGGTCGTCAATATTTGTATTTGTTACGCAGTATGTAACACGTTAATGAAGTACTATCACAAACACTAGCGCACTCTACGTTTAGTTTTGCAGTAAAAGCTTTTCATTGCCAACTAAATAATGACTAAAATTGTTCACGAAACTTTCTTATATATGGGTCATTCTTGTAAAATAGGAAAAATTGGCTGCTTAAAATTTTTTCAATCGAAGGTTTTTAAAACTTCATTTTTTTTGGACTAATAATTTTCTACCATGATCATTAAGTAAATTAAAAATACCAGCAATCTAAATTATCAACACTTTGTTAAGAAAAAAAATATTGGAAGGCAGGACAGTGATGAAAATAGAGAAAAATAAATAAATTTCTTGTTGAACATATCATATGACCATGTATTTTTAAATCAGCTGACTAAGTATATAAATAACATTCACTAGGAACATGACGCTTCAGGAAATTATGGATTCACGAATATTTAAGTATTATTAGAAAGGAGAACATTGTGGATAGTTATTACTGCAACTTTTATGCTTTTCAACAGATTACGTGTTTTTTGCTGAGTGGTGCTAAATTCCTGCAATCAATTATCGGCTATTTTTGATCTGTAGTATTTCTTTTTGTATTTTTCCATTTGCCTTGTACATTTTTTGAATTTTTCTTCCAGTTTCTTTATACGAATATAGGCCTGTGCTCTACCTCTTCGAACTTTTTTATTAACTTTTTTTCTTAACATTATCATCTCTTGTTGCGTCTAGGATTGAAGAACCTGAAAGAGGAATGTCTGTATCACTTTCACTTGGTTTGGGTAGCCAATTCTATCGGATGACAATTTCTTGTTCAAGCGATAGTTTTGGATTTCCTTTCCACTTTTTACAATTCCCCTTTTCTGACTCGAACTCATTTTGCTATAGGCTTTACCACTCCTTTCTTCTTTTGGTTAACATATATTTCTCATGCCTCTTCAATTTCTCTTGTAGCAAACGTTCTGGATCTTTTTTAATACACTCCTGACGACGTTTCTCGGCTAACCTTTTCTTCAACAACCTCTCCTCATTTGTTTGTTTCTTTTTATTAATCATATCTGCCCATATATTGCTTACAACCTATAAAAAAGAGCATGCGATAAAGGATATTAGTAGTATCTAGACATTTTAAAGTGCAGTGACAAAAACATTATGTTTTAAATAAATAAACAAAAACAAATAAGTTTCTAAATTTCAAGCCCCTCTCTCTCTCTCTCTCTCTCTTATAAGGCATTTTGTTATTAAACAAATTACAATGGATAATAAATAATCAAAAGTTAATAGTTGAAAGTAAAGAATATAGCTGTCTTCAGTTAATAATTTAAATAGTTATAAAATACTGAATATAAAACATCATTTTCCTGTCTTGGCATCATTGACTTGGTATGTTAAAGGCAGGACAATGATGGCCAGTATAATGATGAATTAGGCTTGTTCAGGGCTTAATGGATGAACCCTTAAATATTTCAGTTTGAATTTCACACACATTTAAGAAATATCTTTTATACACTTGATTATAAAAAAAATTTAAAAATATACTACTTAGCTTTGATTTTTATCAAAGCCAGGAAAATGATCTTCAATATATATAAACCTTGAACACTGATCTGGTATGCGCTGACCAAAAAAAAATTTGATAACTTTTCAAAATGGCAGTTACTTTTTTAAATAACCTCAACCCCATATTACTTGAAAAGTATTCTTCTAACTCAGTGCTGTCATCTATTAATTGCCCACATAATGATATCTGAGATGCCAGGAAAATGATGATATTACTAGGGACAATAGTTATTGAAGTTAAATTTGGAAATTTTTGCAATCCATTATTGTAACTAATAACCTTTCAAAATGTATAATGAAGCAGAATAAATTATTTATAAGAATATATAAATAAATATTAAAACCCTAAAGAATGAAGAAATTGTAAAATTTCACTCAGGGACATGCCAAAACAATGATATTAAAAAAAAATTTTAAATATATAAAATAAAAAAATTTATCATTAATTTTATAATTCTGTAGAGTGTAAAAGTGATCTTAAACTATTCTTGAGAGTAGAAAAAATCCTCAATGATAGAATTCTATAAATTTTGAAGGGACTTGAATTTTGCCTATTTTGTGAGAATGACCCATATGCGAATGCCAACTTAAAATAAATAATTAATAGAAATAATACTTATTACTAGGGCAACTTTTTGCAACAAATGTAACTTTTATTAACACGTCCTATGCTGCATGTAAAGTACTAAAACCAAAATTCCTCCTTCATGGGGTGAATTGTAAATTAGTTATAACCACAACATAAATGCAACTTTCTGCATAAATGCAACCTTTTGCATAAATGCAACCACCTGCAACTTTTTAAAATTTAGCTTAGAATTAAATAATATGCAATTACTATTTCATTTTTCCCTCTGAACCATCCCTTTTATCAGACATATGTACTGATAACATGTGTCTGATCTTGCCAGCAACGAAGTATTGTGAATCAAACACAAGTTCATAAAAAGAATGTGTTCGTCCTAACAGACGAAAGTGAAATAAATGACAGTGAGTACTTTATACCATTGGTTGGCACTCTTGATAATCCAGATCAAACTTGAGTAATCGACTGCAGAGTTTGCGAGGGCTGAGTGTAGATCATCAATATGTTGTTCGTCTTGTAGATGACGTTTTAAAATCTCTGAATGTTGAGCGAAAGGATTTTGCACTTCTGCTATCCGATGCACCACATTATATGACTGCGGCTGGTGCATTTTCAATGTTAAAGACATTACTGGACAAGGATCGGCCATTCAACGTTCTTCTATATCTAATGATGTATTATAATACTGTTGTATAGGACTAAAATTGTCAATATATTTTTAATTTTTTCATTTTTACCAATATTTTTTTTTAGGTTTTAGTGTATCAAAAATAAATGCAACTTTATTTCCATAAATGCAACTTTAGGGAATGATAAATGCAACTGATTTTTACGATGTTGCAACAATGTTTTTACTGCAACAAAAATGTTGACCTATTTATTACTATTATCTTTACTATACACTCTATAATTTCTGGGTATTTTTCCTATCTTGATATAAAATGATTTTGTCACGTATTTTCAACTTAACATATTCTCAATTAGATTTACATCATTACTATGGTGTATAGCCGTAAAAAAAAAAAAACCTGATCGCAATTGCACAATTTACATTGCAGAACAAAACGAAAGGTTGCAATCGATGGGGATGAAAGTTTTCTACAAATGCCAATACTTAAAATTTGTCTAAGGGGACGTCTACATATTAAATTAGATGCTTGGTCCGATAATTTCAATACTTTCAATTGCTACCTTTCGTTTTGCTCTGTGATGTATATTGTGCGATTGAATAGTTTTTTCCTGCCGTATATATTTCAACAACGCAATAAGATAGTCAGCAATTTCTGGCCATAGTACATATCCCTAAGTTTATACAAGAAGTAATTTTAATTAATTTGTCCTTGTTATCATGGCTATCAAGAAAACTATTGTTATTCACTATTGTAGTTCCATGCTTTCCTTAATCTTCTGTGTAATATCTTTTATGAGTGTTTTTCTTTAACCATCTGTGTATTTTCTTCTGCTTGTGTAAAACTGTTATCATGTGCGTATTGCCCTTTATTTACATTGCCTACCTTCACTTAGCATGACCAAACACAACATCCAACCGACTAACTTTGACACAATATGTTAACTGTCGGCAATCATTTGTAGAACCATGCCATCGGGTACAGTTTGCACTGCACTTTAACTGTTTATTTACTACATTTAACTTGTAACAAAATATTATATTCATTACAACTTTGAATCCCTTTGTTGTTTGATACAATGTTTGAGTTTTTTTCATGAGTTGTTTTAGGTTATCCTCTTCCAACAGGTTAAATACTTAGCAGTCTATCAAACAAACTTTAAACCCCCTTCCTTTAATCCAATAATTTACTATAAAAAAGAATTATAAACTGTATATTTTTAAACTTCTTGAGTTCCTGTTTACACTTCAAATTCTCAACACTGTGTCTTGATGACTAACAACAAATGTTATATGTCCTTGAATTGATCCATGGGATGAACAATCAGCAGAAAGCTTTAATGATACTTAATGAAACTGTAAAGGTGGTATCTAAATCTTCCATTACAACATTTTGCGAATGTTAGATTTAAACCTAAGGGAATGCAGAGAGAGCATATTGCATTTTCAAGATGTTCTTGTCAACAATAATATCATAGCATCGTCGTTAACTTAATCTTTAAAGTTTCTCAAGATCCATTAAATGATAATTTCTCGAATACGGTTTACATTAGTTTTAAAACAGAAGTGAATAATGAAGATTCAGGCACGCATACTTTATAAACAATTAGATTAAATGTAGTACGTTTTCTTGTAATTTACAAAACTGTGCGAATTTGAATTTAAATTAACTCAATTTTACCTGATGTTCCATTATCGTATATTTGATAGAGCGTCTTCGTTTCTATTCTTTATTATTACCATTAGCATAGTGAACTCACTTAGTTGTGCAAGTCTCAGATTTCTGTAACATAAAATTATCCACCTAGTATTGCATTAATTCATTAATTATCTTTTAGTATTCTTAGTTTTTATGTAATAGTATAGAACAAGCTTGCGAATTTGAATTTGAATTCAAATAATTTTACCTTAAATTATAGGATATTATATATCTCATATCATTATAATCCGTATTATTAACATTAAAGCCACTTGGGTATTTTGATTAACGTAGCACTGAAGCAACATAATAGGCAATTTGGGATGGTCCGAGATCAAACACGAGGGGAAAGATTCTAAGGCAACATGCATACAGGGAAACTACAGCATCATTTTTGCAAGGTACCATCAAGCTTGAAGTATGATATTAGAAGCGTGCACACAAGGTATGAATTTTATAAGAGGAGGAAGATAGTTAATCAACGTCACACTGGAGAAACACAACGGTATATGGGCAACGATCCGGAATCAATCTTGAAGGAAAACATTCGAGGACAACACCTCGTACTTTCGAACCACGGCTAGAAGACAAGATCAGCACCTGAGCTGGCACCCCACTTTGCAAACTTTAACAATACGCCAACGTGAGGACATTATAGGCCACGAAAGATTTAACACGTACCAGCTTCCCTTGTACACGACTGTCTCTGGTTGGATTTGAACTCACAACTCTCCGGTTTATAATCCGCTAAGCTACTAACTGGGCTACTGTGGCTCCCAGTATTACATATTCAACTAAAGTTATCTATCCTCACTGCTCTATTCTATTAACATTAGAATAGAGCAGTAGTGAGTTCTAAAATATTTAGCCATTTTCACTCGCAAAATTTGATTCGCTAGTGATTCGTGTCATTTTATTACCAGTCTGGAATTAAACCCAATGAGACACCTAACGAATCTTCCAAACCCATCTTAAAAACAATAAAAGAGCGAAAATTGCTTCCGGAATAGGCTCTTAGAAAATAAACCCGCAGAAAGTTTATTTGAAGATTGCCCCAAAATCCTTCAGCCAACATTTCCTTCGTCTACCCTAATGCGTTTTACAACAAGCTGGGGCCATTATCCCACGTGCACCTCCAGCCGACTGGGAAGTAGGTTTCAGAGGAAATTCAAGAGAAAACTTCATTTCCTAATCGCATTTCACCAGTTTATCACAGAAACGTCGTCGTTAAGTTGCTCTAAAATAAAAATAATCTAAACAATTTTGCTTTTTTTTGCCTCTTTTCGGTGGCAGCGGAGTGGAGAGCTGCATAATTAAGTTTTAGGGAAGTCGATTATGCTGGCTCCAAGAGCGAAGCGCGTGTTTTAAAAAGTGTTTTGGGCAGAAAACATGTTTTTCGGACTGGAATTTTAAAGCTGCGTTCTAATGCCTCGTCTTAAAATTAAAATATTTGAGTTAGAACCGCTGCGGTTGTTGTGTGTTAGAAAAAAAGTGGAAAAAATTCAGGATGATATTGCGCAAAAAAAATTTGTTTCTAATAAATTAAAAATTTAACTTCGACTGTAAGCCGACTCTAAAATTTTACTATAAATATCCGACAAAATATGCATTGAAGAAAAAGCATCAATTGAACATGGCGTGTTAAAGCAATATTATAGTGTGTGAACTGCGTAAAACCATTTAGATTTGGTTTTGATTAGGATTATTGTATTCATAAAAAATACATCAGCATATAATTTATTGATGTATTTAAAAAAAGATGTTTTGAAATATTTCGTACGCTTATTATAAAATAGGTTGAATTAGAAGACATAATCAGGGTTGTGTGTATTGTTCTTATACATGAGCACATAGAAAAATTTACTCCTGTTTAAAACCATAAACTAAGAAATAATTTTTTAATGTTATTAATGAGAATAATAAGCGTTGTATCTATGATTATTCACGTGAAAAACGAATATGGGTTGTAACAGCTGTAAGATGGGTACCTGCTGTAGTGATTATAGAGCATTGAGATGCGGTAGTGTAGTGGCTTATGAAGAATCAGTACAAATGTGCTGAATCAAATAAATGTATTAAATAGCACAAAACAAATACATTTATAATTTTGTTCAAAATCTTAAGGGGGAGGGGTTTAATAGGTAATTCCTATTTTCACATGATAATAATCATATATTATGTGTAAAGTAAAGATTTTTGGTTGAAAGACACTTGTGGAAACACGTGCACTGCCAAAACCCTGTCACACCCTTCCTCTTCGGCGTTCTAAAGTGAACCCCGTGCATCTTGCTTCCTCGGGGAAAAAATGGAAAACAGTCATTGGAGGAAAGGGTAACTGGATGTCATCCCATCGGCTCCAAATGGGATAGGGGATGATCTCAAAAGGCAAACTAGTGAGAGGCTTGCATCAATGTGCCCAGAGCTATATTTCAAGTCTAATGAAAATGTGGTGAGGGTAGCTTCTCCACATCATTTATATCATTTAAGTCACCATGTAACTAAGTCTTAATGGTCTATCATGAACTAGAACAAGAGCAATCATTAGCAATATATAATCTAAGACAAGAAAAAGTTGCACCTAGAAGGAATTGTCAAAATGCGATGAAATTTACAAGGTTGGTAAAGTGCTTATAAGGGAGTAACTGTTTAAAATAGGAGACTGAAATATGCAAACTTTATTGGGAAACTTTTTTAAAAAGGTATGGTGCAGTATGTCATACGACCGCCATTATTACAAATGCAACATGCCAAGCGCCTTAGTAGTGAGTTCTACATATTTTTTATGAAATCCTGCGACTGTTCATCCCATGCTGCTTGAACCCTATCAGGTAGTTCCAGCAGATTGTGAGGTACGGTAGGTGGTGACATCTCGTCCAACGGTATTTCATACATTCTTGATAAGGGAAAGGTCCGGTGCTACGCCGGTTAAAGTAAGATATCGTTGTATCTTAGACAAACTTTATTGACGACAGCAATATGGGGACGAGCATTGTCTTGTTGAAAAAACGGGTGAGCCTGTGAGAATGAGGAATGGGAGCGTAACTGTCGGTAACATTTCTTGTAAGTAACACTGGCCTGTCAAAAGCACGTAAAGAATACCAAAGGTGATTTGGCATAATACACAATTGCACCCCACATCATGACACCAGGTTCTGAACGAGTGACCCTGCTCAACAAACGATGAATCTTGGAGTTGACTGCGTTTCCTCCACACACTGATTTTACTGTCGTCTCCACCCAGATAGAAGCGGGATTCGTCATTGAAGACCACCCGATGTCATTCTACGCCACATGTCCGTCTGGCACTACACCATTCCACTCTTTCAAGGACGATGCAATGCTGTTAAATACATTCGTCGTAACGGTCTACGGGAGTTTTGTCGCACGTCGTGAAGTCGTCAACAAATGGTGTGATCAATTTTTGTATGATCGAGAGAGGTTCCCACTGCCCGTTGGATGTCTGCAACAGTGGCTGTTGGAACAATCAGAGCATGTCTTACAACACGTCGATTCTCTAGTGGTCCGATTTCTCTAGGCCTTCCTGAGCCTGGATGATACTGGCATGTATGTTGTAGTACCCACTGCTGCCAACAGCGTGCAACAAAAACACCACTACAACCCATATACTGCACAATCCATCCATTAGACCATCCACCTTCTCGGAGTTCATTTATTCGGCCTCTGTCAAACTCTCCCAATTGCTTAAATTGCTTGCGAACTCTTTTCTTAGGCATAACTCAATGAGAAACTATATAACTTACACAACAGCATGATACTAAATTAATTTGCTGCGCTACTGGAGCTTCTTGTATGCCCCTGTGTGCAGCGTGTTTGTGAGCTGCCCTGCGCGTGGCGCATACTTACACGATTGTGAAGATTTATGCATCTCCAACGCAGATGTACCACTCCTCGAAATTTCATTTATACCGGTCTACTCCTTCCAGTTGCAACATTTTTGCTCTTGAGTGTAAAATAAATATTGTGAAATTTCCAGTTGAACACATTTATTTAGAAAAAAGTTTCGGGCCCCATTGGAAAAATAAATAAATTCATTTCATATATCTCATTATTATTCAAAGTAAAAAACTAAACTGACCACTTAAAAAAATTGAGACGGGTGTATTTATATTGTTGAGCAATGATAGAGTGAACAACACGTCAAAAGAAATGCATACAATCTTTCTACACGAACAAAAACAAGCAGAAAATTCTGAATAGAAACTTCTTCTTCCCACTTGTGAGGCGAATGGTGACGCAACGGAGCAATATGCTGTTACCGTAACAACAAGCAGAACTGATTGCCAAGTCGCATATAAATTCAGAACAAACTTGTTGGGTTTTTGTCTATCCAGGGCTTAATTTATCCCCTTTATCGTACTTATCGATCTTAAGTCTCTATCTCGTAGCGTTATCTCAATGAATCTCAATAATTATTAAATCCAGTGTTTATTGTCTGCATCTTTGGATTATTCCTCTAGCCATTCTACTCAAATGAAATGGGGGTAAGTTTCCAATTTCAATAGTGTAAACATTCGAGTTACATTTGACTTATGTTTTAATCTTAACTACCCAAGTTGTTTCAACTAGCTACTTCGTCCATGAAGATCTGAACAATTTTGATGATGACAACATACCTTGACATTGTGGCAACAATTACTTTTCAAATTTTAAGCAAGTTCGCAATCTGCTGTCAGCTGACAGCTCTACCCGAAATCATGTATAAAGTCAACAATATGCTGGAATAGCAACAAAAAACCAGTTTCTTCTTGCCAGCAATATGGAGTTGGGATACTTCCGAAGGTCAGAGTCTTGAAAACCAACAGTACTGATCCCAAAGTGGTGACCCGGACGTGATTTGAACACCAAACTTTCTGATATTGTCGAGTTTTTGTGTGATGACAAGATCAATATCGGGAATGTTTTCTATTAATGACGAGAGACGACAATATTTTGATGGGCGAGTTAATTTTTCCATAAGGATCGGTTCAGTTTTGTTGTAATGACGAGATATTTCAGGGTCAAGGAACATGTATTTTTAATGAGTAATGGAACTGCACAGAAATCCTTGCATGTTCAATCCTTCTACTTTAGAAATAAATTAAAGTCAATTAATAAATCTATAGGAGCAGTATCAAACCCATTCAATTATTTATATGAACTATACTGCATAAAATAAGTCGAATACGTCTAAGATCTTATAACTTTCTTCTTAAAAGGAAAAAAAAATACATCCACGCAAATGAGCTTAAATTCAATCTAACTTTTAAATAATACCCAATTTATACACATATTCTCCATCCTTTAAATGTAGCTCAGCTTGGTTTTAAACGTTGCATAATCTTGAATCAGTTTTTGAGTTTCAGTTTAGTCATAATAATCATGTAGTTAATAGTCTATCTTGATATTTTTGCTTTTTAAAACAAGTATAATTTAGTCTCATTAAAATGTTATAGTTTTATGCTGACAGGAATCAGAAAACGTTTCGGAAACACTTCAACTAACAAGCTCACTTACATACCGCAAAATTTTTTTTAATACTCGTTTTTGCATGGCTTGAACATAATCGCCCCAATTGAAACTTTTCTAACTCCAGTCAATAACTAAAAACACAGAAAATCACTTTTATGGCAAATCACTGCACACGACTTTTCCCAAACGCTTAACTTCTACATCAGCCAGTTCTTAATGAGGCAGAGAAACTAACAAGCGCGTTGAAACTTCCACAGTTGTCCAGATCGTTGAAACACGTATATTACTCTTTTTATTTGTCCCTCTAAATCTTTTAGAGATAATGAATGTCCTTTGTTCCACGATTTCCATCTTCAGCTGTCCAACGAGGCATGTTCCAACATTACGAAGTCCCCCTTGCCAGATAAATATCCCGAAAACACCTCTCCCGTTTCTTTTCCGGAGTCCGTCCTTAACGGTCTCGAGGAGCCAGTTTAAAGTGTTTCCTGGCTGCAGAGGACGGAAGGAAGTCGTGTAGTAAGATCGGAACTTGAGGACAAGGAAGTATAAGACCGGCTACTCGATGTCCTTCTTCGCTTCGGAAAGTCTGGTCTAAGTCAATCCACGGTTTATCAGTGGCTGGTGCTTAAGTACTTTTGCGGAGACGTATTTGAGGATGACACAACTGAGTATATAACCTAGGCGGTAAATTTCACAACCTCGCAATTTCTTGAAAAAAATACTCAACAAAATGTATTTACAACCTCAAAATATTACAAAAACTGTCATAAAATATTGCCTTAAAATTACACATTTCTCAAAATTTTGTAAGAAATGGTCAATTGAACTTATGGCAAAACAATATTAAAATCTACTGAAAGACAAATAAATGCAAAGGGGGCCCAAAAGTCGAAGGTGGACATTTTAAAATATAACTTTTCTAATTATAAAACGCCGACCAACCGGTCTGGTGGCTAAGGTGTTAACTGCTAGATCGGAAGGTTTCTAGTTCGAATTGGGATCAGTGCATGGATATTTGAAGGCGTATGGTATAGAGGCGACTCGTGCATCTTAAATCGGTCGTGAGTGAAAGTCCTCACTTTGGGTTGGTGCGGAAGTTTGGAGAGTAAGGTGCCAGCTCAGGTGTTTTCTAGTCGTCTGACCGTGGTTCAAACTTACGTGGTATTATCCTAAGATCTTTCTCTAAAGGGATTGATTCCGGACAGTCGTCGTAAATAGCTCATTATGATGCTCTAGTACGACGTTATTAAAATTACTCACCTTACTGATTAATAAAACTTTTTTTTTAGATTAAGATGTCATATCTTAAATTTTTCAGATGCAGTCATTGGGTTATGGAAAAATTCACCTCGGAAAACAACGGGTTAAAATAATCCAATTTTATCTTCAAATTCAGCAGTCAATTGTGCTAACCCAAAGAACTTGCATTCGTCATTTTAGGGTCGGACAATCACAATCTTAAACAAGCGACACAAAATTACAATCTACAAAATTAGTTTAAAATAATTTCCTAAAGCATATTTATTGTTAATAAAAGAAAATATGTGAATTTTTATTACATATAAGAGTACTTCTATTTTTAAATGGCCCAGGGAGTTTTGGGCTACCTTGTATTTACAACCTTCAAAAGCTGTCATAAAAAATTCACATAACTTAACAATTACACATTTCTCCACAGTTTTATCAAAGAGGTGCTTGGAAGAGGCAAACAAATATTAAAATATGCAGAATAACAGAAAAATACATCTGAAGTTTTTTCGATTTCATTACGAAAATGAACCTTCGCTTGGTTTATTTAAATACTCCAAAGAGGGATTTTTAATGTAAACAAACAACCGTAAAACATGGATTTTGCATCCCGTAATCCGATACTGAGTTACCTAAAAATGTAGTCTAGTGACGTCACTTCTGGAACACGCACCGCAAAACACTAACGCCATCTACATTTAGAATCGCATAAAAAGTGCGTCTTAAGCGAATACAAAAAAAATACTAATGTAACTTAGATTTTTTGAGTTCTTGTATCTAACGCGACGGTTTGTATATTTTACTATAATTTTTTAAACATCCAAATTTTTGAATGTCCTGAAACTTAACCAAGGGTGAAGTTTTAACCCTTCGGGTAAAAATAGGGTTTATAAGGAAATCCATCAAAGCATGCTCTTTCTTGGAAAACACTATGTATGCAAAATAATAACTTTATACTAATAAAACCCTCAAATGACAGAAAAACTAGAAAAAATGTCATTTTTTGTTGAACATGCCCTTAAATCAAACAAAGGCCCTTAAATCAGCGATTAGTTTTCTGTAAAACACATTGTTTTCACTTGAATGTTTCAATGTTGCTGAACACGTAGTGAAAATCATAAAAGAATATCTATCCCAAACATATTTAGAGTTATAAAATAATCTAAAAATTTGAGAGTGGGGTGCCATCTCAGATGTAACTGCTTCATCTGACCGAGGTTCGAAAGTACCTGCTGTTGTCCGTGTACGTGCTGTCCTTATTTGATTGAGGTTCAAAAATACGTGCTGTTGTCCATGGATTTTTCTCTCGGAGATTAATTCCACCAATAACCCGTTTTGTTGTTACCAGTGAGACGTTAATTAAATATCAAACTTCCCACCCTTCGGGAGTAATTCCGGTCGGTAAGTAGGCATTTTAATTAACGTCAATTGGAGCAACATAAAGGTTTAATGGTGACGGTTATTGTCAGAGATCAATCCCAAAGTGAAATAGGTAATGATCCTGGACCGTCCCCAAAAGCCCGTTGGGTAGCTTCAGTGCGACCTAAATTTCGGGATTCATCAATGAAGTCAAAAACAACAGAAATAATTGCTTTTTGAGAATTTATTTATATATATTTAATTATTTTTATTTTGCCTGCAAAATTATGTTAGGCGGCTTAAATGATGGTCGTTATAAGTCACGTTAGCCTATCATTCTTAAAATTTTGTGTTGCACAAAATGATCATACACCTCCAAGTGTTACAACGAGATATATCCTACAAGATCTGGTCAATTTTTCTAAGGACGACGGTTAATTTTTCTAAGGAGGAAGCAAAACTACCCTATTTCTCCAAGGGAATGAAGATTCAAGTAATAACGAATTGTCAATTGCTCAGTGCTGGTGCCAGTTTGGAACTGGATTTTGCACCAGTCTGGCCACATCAGGACAGTTTTCGATGATATAAACTGAGGAATTACCGTCCTGATGCTTTATTTTCGAACACTGCCCTGTTGTAGTCAGACTCTCATTAAAAAATATGTTCCAAACTTTCCCCAGTTCTGGGCAATGGGCAACTTGTGTTTCCTATTTGGAGCGTTATGAGAGTTTTGCTTAGATGGGGTTATTATTTATTTACAAAATCTGTTAGTTCTTGGTAGACGAGATATCTAATAATTAATAAAAACCTGTCATATGTTGATGGACGAGATATCTAGTCATTAACAAACTCTGTTAGATTTTGATGGATGAGGTATCTAGTCAAACCTTTTATTCATTTTTAGTTCATTTTACTTTTTCCCTTAAATGGCTTATTTTACTGCTAGTATAACTGCTCTAGACCTTTTTTTGGCGGAAACAAAAATCTTAAGTATGATTTTGAGGATGTTCCCTTTTGAGAAAATTGATGTTTGGGATGAAGTAAATTAGGGGTATTTTTCCGAAAAGTAATTTTTTGCAATCGGCTCAAAGGGAGGACTAATTTTGGTTTATATTACTTACCTTTATACAGTTCTCTACTGAAGAATACACTTTCCCCTTATTGCCCGTGGTACGGAAGAAGCAGGATGAATGCATCCGCTTTTTGTATGCATGACATTGCGTTCTAACATTCTTGCGCAATGTGCAACGTCTTTGGGTGCAAGCGACGAGATAGTGTTCGTCCGTATGTCTAAGGTGAACTGGCAGATGAGGTCGTGGTCCAGGTTTCGCAGAGGCTTTTGTCTAAGAATGAAGTAAGGCTATTTTAAGGGTGTGGTGAAATTGAAGATGCGACAACTCCTTTTCTGTGCCTGTGGTAAGTTCACAGTGTATCAACCAGCTCGCTTCAACTGCCATATTCAGAGCATTTGGGAACAGATTTCACCATTATTTTTAATACTGAGTTGGCGCAGAGGACACTGTCCAGTTCTATTTTCCCGAACCATTAAACAGCTTGTATCTTCAGGGAATCCAGTTAAGGTATACGTATACGTTCGGAGACAAATTTTCAAAATAATTATATTTTCCCAATTTTTTTTGTGTTTTTCATTTCATTATAAGTTATAACAACAGTGTAACACAACAGAAGACAAAATTTTTCTTAATATTTTGAATTAATGGCATAAAACTGTCAAAAAAAAACTCAAAAAGTGATAGTCACGCTTAACGTGAAATTACAAAAACAAAATACTATTTTCCAAAAAATGACACTTAAAAACACTTGAAGGACAGTATTGCTAGACTTGGAAGATTATCTAAGCATTATCTTTAAATTTGGTGAAGATATGTGCCTACGTGTTTCATAATTCCCACAATTGTTCAAAAAATTAAAAAAACCTGTCAATTTCATACTTTAAAATCCCAGAAAATCTTAAATTACCAATCTAATTTCATAATAATAGTTCAACACTTACATTTGTTAGTTACGAACATACACAGAAAGTTTCTAAGCAATTGAATGTAAACTTTTGGATATATTGTGTAAAATGGAAAGTAACATATTTGAAAATAGTGGTTTTGAGAAAAAGCCAAAAATGTAATATAATCACAGAATTCCTTTAAAAAAAGGATTAATACCCAGTTAAAATCCACCTGATTGGTAAGAGACACCTTCTGTCTTTTCAGATTGTGTAGATTTTTTCTTTCTGGTAGCTTTCAGAATTTTTCTTCGCCGTTTTGCCATAGGGGTAGAGTGTCGTACAGATTCGTTCACGCGGAGTTTGTCTAAGTAATTGTAACGTTCCTCAGTGTATCGTCCCAAACTTTCAAACCCAAGTTGTTCTAGCACTTTGAGGCAACCACGATACCCATCATTAAATTGGATTACAGCGTCAAATGCACCTAAACGTACTGTTTTCAACACCGCAAACACATTTTTAGATACTCTCTGCCATATGGAAGCGTTAAAACATTCATTGGCGTTTTGTGTCTTTCCATGAAGACATTTGCTGAGCAATTCACGAGAACAAAGCTTCATGTATACAGGTTTCACAGCAGCTAATATGTATTTGGGGAGGCCTGTGTACTTTTGCTCTGGAGTTTTACTTTGAGCAATAGCTCTTTGATGAAAACACCAGCTTTTTTCCCCAGTCGGACACTGTCCATGCATAGGATTCGCTGTAGTTGATGCACAGTGAAAGAGTACAGCAATAACACTTTGTTGCATCTTATCTATGTTCCCCACATTGTCACGAACAGCTATGCCGTAGTAATTCTGAAGACGGTCGATAAAAGTATTGGTCAGTTTTCCCTTTCCAGAAAGTCCTTTAGTTTTCTTTTTCAGTTGTCGAAGGTGTGTGCCCACTCTTTTTTGTATGTGACCAATGCATTCAAGTTTGGTGACACTGTCCTTGCCATACGTGTCTTTGACTTCAGTGAAACCTTTCGAATCCCCATCACCATAATAGTGTATATATTTAAGGCCTCGTGAAATTTCTGACCTTTTGAATATTTGAGATGCACCGACAGTCTCCATGTGATGTGCAGATCCTACATAATTACACTGGCAAACATGATCTGCCTTTTTTTGTTCATATTCTTCCTTTTTGGGGAGTTTTTGAAGTTTTTTGCAAGTTGGACAATATGCAGACAGCACTGCAACATCTAAAACTTTCCCGGTGTCGATGCTTATTGCCGAGACGCAACCATTCAGCGAAGAATAGCCCCTGCGCTGCCAAGTGCCGTCAACAGATACACCGCATTCCTGTGTTTGATGAGAAGCATTCCCTTTTAACAACTTCACTTCTTCTGCGGCATTTATCATCGAGGCTTGGGAGACTTCTTGAACTGCATCTAAAAGCTTCTTTTCGTGAGCCGTATAAGAGTTTCTGCTTGGTGGAGGTGGCAGATTTAACGTAGAACAAAGTTTTTCAGCGCCATTCATACCTTTTCCAAGTTGTCGCAACGCGTAAACCAAACGAGTATTAATTTCTGGCAAGTGTCCTATTTTTTTAGAAGAAGAAAACCCTTTTACAAATGCACAATTTTGACATTGAAGGGAAAAATGTGAGCACAAACCAAATCTGCTATCTTCCTTCAACAACAGTCCAGCATTCAAACAAGAAGGGCAGCAAACTGTAGAAAAAACGTCCGCCAATATCTCAGAATCACATATCCTGTTTCCTGATAGTTCTGCACAGGCTTTTACAGATGCATTTGGAAACAATTCAAGTTTCTTTTCACTTGCCGTGGGCAACTGAGTCGCTTTCGAAAAGCGATTTCCATGAAAGTGTCTCTTGCGTTTACGAGCTGGAGTTTTCCCCATAGTTTGTAAATAAGCTGACAAACTACCAAAGTTGATTAAAAAGTAGGTAGAATAAAATAAGAATCTGTTTTAAATGCAAGATTTCAAGAACGAAAAGCATACGCGCAAAACAAAATTCAAATGTAAATACACAACATGAAGCCACTTTTGGCTTACTTAAAACACAAATAAAATCATTGCCAGACGCTTTAATTTAAAAATATTAATTTTAAAATATCTCAAAATGCTAAAATAAATGTTTTGGCATATTTTGAAGCATTAAAAAAATATTTATAGGTGTTTTTTTGACAAGTTTCGAAATCGAGAAAGAATTTCCGGTATGCAGAAGGCAACTTCCGGTTTAAAATATAGCTGACATGCATTTCTAAAAACGTCATAACTGGCGTTCTAATTGACCTAGAGACAAAATTCAAAGTGATTTAGAAAGCTAAAAGTTCAAACTATATTTCTGCATCAAAATAAAAAAATCAGTTATTTGACTGAAAATCGATAAATAAACGTATACGTATACCTTAATTCATCAAATTGTATGATGTGAAAAAGTTATAAAAAAACCCCTTATGTTGAGTAAGATATTTCACAACAGACAGCATGTCCATGACGACCCTTGATCCTAGTGGAGCCGCGCTTTAGCACCATCCTGTTTCCCTGAGTAAATTTCCATTCTATATGGATTCCCATTAGATGAGCATATTTAAATTTTGTACCCAAATTGGATGGGCTTCCCGCGAATAAACATCTTACAAGAATGATGTATGTAATACGGTACCATTGATTCGTCAATGCTGACTATATTGTAAGAAGCTCCAAACTGTATCAAGTTTCTACACAATACATCGTTTTTTGGCGCAATATATTTTAGTTTAACACCCTTATTGTTGCCAACAAGATGAAAGTACCTTTTAAGCTGACGAAAGCGTGTCCTAGCCATTATCTTAGGTAATATTGTAACACATGTGTCTTCAGAATTACTACAATATAAGTCCTCTGTAGGCACCGTATGGTAACCGCTTAAAATAAGTAGACCTAGGAACTGAAGAACACCATCACAACTAACTGTTATTATCTGTCCCTTTTGCAGCGCATGCGCTGTCATTTCAATTAGATGTTGCATATAATTCACAGGGAGTATTTTGTGGAATAACTCTTAGAGGATCCATTGTCTCAAGCTCGGGACATGTTTCAGCTAGCTTTTCGAGGCTTTTCCCTGAAAAAACATTACAAAATGTTGCATCCTTTTCCATCTGGGATTCGGGCTTTGTCTTAGTTTCTTTGCATTTGGAGCAGAACATGAGGGTGGGCTTCCCCCTTTGATCTTCGCCAGAATCGGGAATTCGGTCTTCTGACAAATTCGGTTCACCATCTTCATTGTTAATTATCAGGTCAATCTGCCCACAAACATCTCGAGGACGGTTCTAATTCAAAGCTTCATCATTGATGTGTTCTTCTTCATCACTCAAATTAACGTCTTCATCAGGTGGCAATATGCAAAAATCAGGATCGTCTACGTCCTCGAACTCGTCATTGGAAAGGGTGTTGAAAAGGTCCAAGTCAGCTTCCAACGTCAATAACTTTTCTGAAAAATATTGTTGGCACGGAGTGATACCTGAGATACTTTTTCTAAATAAATCTGTTCAGCTGGAAATTTCACTATATTTAATTTACACTTTAAGAGCAAAAATGTTGCAACTGGAAGGAGTTGACCAGTATAAATGAAATTTTGAGCACTTGAATAGCAAAATTCCTATTAGGAATGGCGTATTACGTAAAAGAAATTATCAAAACTACAGTGTTCCGCACCTACTGTACAGTAGTACTCTCTGAGATTCGCGAGAAAGACAATATTTCGTGGTAATGAAACTCATTGGTTGAAACCGTAACGACTACAGATCACACCTTCGTCGTGTCTTGAAAAAGGAATGTTGTTGAAATGTGACCTTTACAAAGGTCATTCAAAACGTGCTAATCTCTTCCTACCCGCAAGTAGTGATGCGACATCGACAGCAAAACATCGATGTTTTTTAAGTTCAGTGTATTTAAACTTTTTCCCCCATTTCTTAAAACTGATTTAGCAACTAGTAATACTACATTGACAACAAAACATCGATGTTTTTTAAATTCAATATTGATAATACATCGGCTCCAATACTTTTTTTTAAACATCAATGTTTTCAAAACATCGACATCGATGTCGCATCCCTACTTTTCAGACCTTTCACCCTTGGCCATTTTGGTCTAAAAGTATGTTCAATTTGCTTATTATCAAAATTATTACTTGGTTATTTTTTAAATTTTTATAACAGTACTTTTTTCATTTAAAAATAAAACATTGACAAATATAAACATCGATGTTACAAAAACATCGACTCCAATACATCTATGTTAAAAACATCGATGTTTTTTTTTAAACATCGACATCGATGTCGCATCCCTACCCGCAAGTCACGCGATACATTTGAACCAAATCACGAGTCACCAAAGGGGAGTATGGTTGATCTTCTTGTAAGTTCAATAGAGTGAAGGAAATTCCAATCGTAAACATTTATAGTTGTAACAATGCGATTAACTTACAATAGAGTGTCACGATTTGCAGAGAAAACGGGTGTTAGGCACATGCTATTACAAAAGTGCCAGCTGGAAGTATGAAAGAATCAGCCACCACATTTTTAAAGTCACCCTTAGCAGAAGAATTGTGATAAACAAAAAAAAAATGAAGAGTAATGACTAAAATTTTTTTTCGAGTTAAAAAAAAATCCCTTTAAACACTATACCCCAAACACCAATGTTCCCATTTGGGAACATCAAAATTTTTTAAAGAATTAATTCCTACAAATAAAACTTGGAAATATTTTGTTAATTTGCAAGATAATACATGTCCCTTGACTACCAAATCACGTCGGTAATTTTTTTTTTTTAATCAGAAACTAAAATTTGCATGACACTTTAAAGTCTCAAATTCAGTAAATTTTACCTAAATTCTATAAAAAGGCAGAAATATTTCTTGAAAAACAGTGACACCTGAAATGAATTCATATTATTATATGGCATTTCGGCAAGGATGAATATTCTAAACAAAGATTTCAATTATTAAAAATATTCGAAAAAAATGTTCTTATTTGGGAACATGGTAGGTAGAAAGGTTAACAAAATCTCTTAGATCTTGATGGATGAGATATCTAGTCTGTCTATATTAAAAAATCATTAAAAAATATGCCATATGAAGGACAAGATATCTAGCCATTGACAAAATCTGTCAGATCCTGATGGGCTAAATATCTAGACATTAACACAAATTTGTGAGATCTAGATGCACAAGAAATCGAGGCACCTGTACTATCTGTCAGACCTTGATGGATGGGACTACGTGTCGAAATCGCTTGGAGAGTTAAAATAACACAGAAATAGAATACGCACCAAATAATATTTGTACTGTATAAAAATATTTCAGTCTGTTGACGTGTTTTCAAAAAGCGAACGTATGATTCGAAGAAAACTCTCAGCGCAACTCCCACAATTAAATTTCGAAAAGAAATCCAGTGACGTTGACTCAAACCCGTCTCCATCTGAAAAGCAGCTGCGAAGAACCGAACGCGGATATCAAAAGGATGTATTTTCTCCTCCTTCATGGGACGTTTAACTTCTCATTTGGAGCATGAAATATGCAACCTAACGGTGCGGAAGCGCGTTCCGCCGAACTGAATACCTCATGAAAATTCTTCCGGTGACTCTCTCTGTGCAGTTTTTGCCGCCGCTCTTTCAGAGAGGGGAGTTCAAATCTGGAAAAGGGAAGTCTGGATGATAGGTATTCCTTTCTGCGACTTCCCATGAAACCTCCCTTCCAATTCCAAGTTTGCCCGTTTCCGGTCCAATCTTCCGCGGAGCTCTTTGTCTCCGAGAGAAAGTTTGACGACAATGGAAAGCGGTCCTCAGTCGCACAATGGAAATGTAGTCACAGCTCCACGGATGACTGTTTTCTTTGCTCGTATTTGTGACTGAGCTTTTATTCGTGGAATGCGCATAAAAACACATCGACTCAGATAGCTGAAATTCATTAACTGACACTTTTAGGTACACACGAATACACGTGCATTTAAATACGTATTCGTAATAAAAACACTTTATACAAAAACGGTTCAGTTTTTCAATAACATTAATCTTGGGCGCATTTTTACTTATTACTTCGGGCTCCCATTTAGTATACCAGAAGACATTGCTTCTTTAGAATACATCCGACGCTACATACATTCAATGTAGGCAGGTAGGTATTTTCATTAATGCCACACCGAAGAAACACGACGGGCTATTGGTGACTGTCCGGGATCAACCCACGAAAGTGAAGATCCAAAGACAACACCATGTAATTTTGAACCACGTTTCAGATGACGAGGTCACACCTGAGCTGTTACTATACTCTCCAAACGTTCATACCACTCAAATGTGAGGACATTTGAGGCCACCACAGATTTAACGTGAGCCCCTTTGATAAATTCAAGGACACAAGAGTCTGAATGTTGGCCGCTTTTTGGTTTTTATTGCGCCAATTTGTACTACCCCACAAATTCTCGATATTTTAGGGATGACCTTTTTCTTCCCATTATGGACGAATACATAATCATCTCGGCTTCGCCAGTCACATTGTAATTTCTATTAGGTGTTATTCGAAAACAAAATTCTTGGTGATGAAGATTTCTTGTAGCAATATTATTACCGCTTGTTCATCTCTTGGAAAATCCAAAATCAAGGATTCCATTGCACTTATGAAAGAATAGGCTAAAATGGCGCGCTAGTATAGAAACAAATAGCGCCAAGAAATAATCAAATATATACAAAATTGGCGCCAAATTTTATTGGTATGATAAAAGTACCTAAAATGCAATACTGTTTGTGAAATTTGCAACACCATGAAGGAATCGTGCAAATTAAACGAAACTTGCAGTAAATGCAAAACATGCTAGCATATGCAAATGATTAAAATTGCAAGGCGATCACGCATGTGCGGACCTATAAATATCTTCTAAACTTCCAAATGTGTCGTATACAAAAATATTGCAAAGTTGCGTTGAAATGTGTTTATCGACATTCGACTGTTGTAAATTATATATTAGAAGTCAATATGCATCGCAAAAAAGCAGATTACATACGAGCAACTAACGGAGTTCGAACGGGGCCGCATGTTCGACCTCCGTGAGGGTGGACTTTCGTATCTTGAAATCGCCACTCGTTCGGGCAGCAACGGTGATTCGTTTGTAGTAGAGATGGACCATGGAGAACCGGACAAGGTCAGTCCCCGGTAGTGGGCCACGCAATTTTACGTCATCGCCAGGCACCTCATCCGCATGACAGTGACGGACCGTACAGCGTCCTCTAGTTCATTGACACAACATTGAAGTACGTCTACAGGTGTGTCATGATCTGTCCCTATAGTATTTGGACGTCAGTAAAAGTAATTAGAAAAAGTATAAAAATATTCGTTTGTAGCAAATTATTTTATTTCAACTAAATACACATGTGATAATATGTAATGAAAATGTATTTACTTTGCCTTTGAAATAAAACAAACTCGTCATGAACAAAACAAAATATTTGTTACACATAACAAGATTCACTTTCACTTTCTAATAATATGAGGTGCATGCGTTTGCATACGAGAGGGATATCACTTTTATCACTAGAAACGATGTGGACATCGTCTTCTTCCTCTATTATTGAATTTCATCTGTGATATCTTGAGCAAAATCACCACGAGTCTCCTCTGGTGCTGTTGTTTCACCAGCTTTACGAACAAATTCAGTTATTAATCGTTGTGTTCGTGTTTTGGTTTGGCCGTTATATAAGTCTCTGTAAAAAGCTGTCAACGCCTTCACTTCACGTTGAAACTTTCCATTGCGTTCCTCATTAGAGTTCCTTATTAGTATAAACGTACGCACACGTTTCAAAACACACACACACTAGTTCTTATGCAATCTATCCGTGCGGGTAATATAGAAATGATACAACTATGCCACAAATGAAAAAATGTTCCTCGGAATTTAGGGAAAAACAATTTAGAAATTGGTTTGAACCGAAAATCGAATGAAGTTTTAAATTAAAATGACTCGAGTAAAAAGAGAATGAAATATTTATTTTCAATTCGTGTCAAATCAAATTCGTGGAAAAAAGGGTTCGTGCAAAAATAGAATGAGGTGTATATGTTTGGAATAAGACCGATACGGCTATCCTACAATATATAAAAGTCATTGAAAAAGTTATAAGAAATGCAGCAAAAAAAATATGAAGTAGGAATTACGAGTTCTTAGTTGTAACGGGATAAATCAGTTGGAACAAATCTGAGATCGTCTTCTCAAAGAGTATCATTAGAAACTGTCATTGCGATAAATTATTTTTTACTCTTCAGTGGATGTATTGAATTCAATTAAATGAAATAATTTCAAAATTAAATTACGCAATATATATTTTATTATATCGTACTTCTAACAAACATAATTCTGTTATTCATGATTTATTGAATTATTGCATCGTCAGCTATACAAATATTTTGAAAATACGAGTTCATTTTTTTTCTAACTTTAATTCAATTTAGTTTATAAAGTGGGTTGTATCCATACATACTGGTATGCAAGGGGCCGATGTAATTAAACATGTGTCTGTGTATCTCATTACGGCTATGATTATTCATCAATTCTGTGTGTTCAATGAAACATAAAAGTGACCATTCTTAAGTATTTCCAACTGAGTCATTTAGTATTTTCTAAGATCCATACTTCAATCCACAAGACTTAAATTTTTCTGTTTTGTCTCACACACCTCAGTTAATTAATTTCATTCAAGAAACCACATTGTTGAACAAATAAGCAAAGCTACGTATACGAAGGTACTTTACAAAGAAATGTTGGTTTTGGTTTTATAGCGCAAGATTTAATAGTGGATGTCAGACGATGTCATTTCCAAGGTACCCAAGAGACTCCAAATTCACTTGAAAATGAGACAAACTGAGATGAAGACAAACTTCTAGTCGCTTTTCGATCAATCCGATTACCAGTAAAATCTCATTAACCCTCCAGGTGGTTTATCTTAGCTTCGAAAACTGTCTTGTAGTGACCAGTCTTTGATACGAAAAGTTGTTCCAGTTCTAGGCAAGGAATACTTTGTTTCTTCTTCTTGGATATTCATTCCCTCGTTGTAATAGGACAGTTTTGTCGACGAGAATTTTCTCTATTACAAAAATTGACCAGATCTTAAACGGGGATTAGGAATAATTTGTGTTTGTACTACTGGGATCTTCATTCCCTTGTTTTTATATGGCAGTATTGTCGACGAGAATTTTCGCTATTAGCAAGATTGATCACATGTTAAAAGGTGGAAAGGAATAATTTGTGTTTGTACTACTGGGATCTTCCATTCCCTTGTTATAATAGGACAGTATCTCCGATGAGAATTTTTGCTATTAGAAAGATTGAACAGATCATAAACGGGAACAAGAAATAATTTGTTCCTCCTTCTGGGATTTTCATTGCCTTGTTGCAATAGGACAGATCTGTCATCGATAATTTTTGCTATTAGCAAGATTGGTCAGATCTTGGACGAGATATCTCGTGGAAACACTTGAAGGGTTAAATAGTTGTCCATTAGCAATATGATGAAGGTTTTGATTTCACTTTCTAAATAAATTCGTTTACAGTTACACACATAAAGGCGAAAACTGGTTATAAAAATTTCAAAATTTACTAAAAAGTTTGGACAAACAGAGCTAAAAAGTGGATCTACGAGTCATAAATTAGACTAACATTTATTGCAACTAAAGGATCAAGTTTGTCGCTTGATATATCGTGGTAACGATTTCAGGCGTGGGTCCCCATGGGTAATCATTAGCGATAAAAACCATCCTTTTTTTATTTGAATGTCTTAAAGGTAATGTTATTTGCACATGTCACCTTTGTTAACCAATGCATACAATCCACAGATAAATGGTAGTAGATAAAAGTTCAATGAAACACAGATAGGCTGTCTCAGAACAAAGTAATTGCACTCGCATTCTTCCATTTGTTCCATTCGTCTATACCTCAGTTCAACAGAAAAAGGACAGAATTCTGTTTTTTCTTATTCGTACACAAATACAGTCTGGACTCAATAATGAACACCATTTGTTTTCTTCAATTGCGTAATTGGTTAAAATAGTGAAAATGTGAAGCGAATCACAGTTTGTGACCTACACACCTTGAAAGCATAAGCTAAATATTAAATTCCTTAGGACCAAAGCGTTTAGTACATACTTTATTATCACACCTACAAATTTGGAATACATCAAAACTATTCAAGTGCTGTTTCAAGTCATAGTTTGTAGTAAGGCTATTTGACGAGAAATATAGAAAGGCCTCAACCGCAAATTGAAAAATACTGTCTGATTACAGTTGAAACTGTAGAATTACTGATTTTCCGTTGGAGGTCATCAACATGAGCAGATAATCCATTCTAGAAACCCAGTGTATGGTTGACCGACAAATTGTTATCGAATCACATCTAGAACGCCATCAAAGGAAGTTAACAAAACCGATCCCTGATATACTAAAGTAGTATTGAAGAATATACAGGAGGCCAATGTTAGTCAGAGAGAAGTGAAGCCATAATATGTAAAACACGGAAAACTTCTGTTGGTTCAATTAATTCTTAACCAGTGAAAGTTTGCATCCAAGTTGAAAAACGACCAACGGTGGTTCAAACAGTTGTTTTTACATTTCTACACGTGTTTTTACTGTAGTAAACATCATTCGTACGCAAAATAGATTTGTAAATGTAAGAGAGTTATAGAATATTCTAGTGTAATCTAACGGTATATAACCTTTTCAGTATCATCATTTGAATATTACTTCATAAGTATAAAATCTGGTATTAGATAAGTATAAGTATTCAATTAAATATAGTCGACTTACAAATGGCATACATTAGTTTCAAAATTTCAAGGTGATTTGTTTTAGCTTTCTCCAACCAAAATGTGGTGATTTCAAGATTTTTGAGGTCTACTAAGTCGTTTGCTTTGCAGGAAAGGTGAATATTCTTCTTGATAAACAAATTTAGTGAGAATAGGTCATAGAGAGTATAATATTTTCCCCTTGCTTTTCTAGGAGCTATGTTTTTTATACAGTGTGTTTCATTTGTAAGCCGGCGATATAATCTGGCTTATATATTTCTGAATACCAACTTTACTTATAACTTCGTCAATAATGATATAAATGCAGCGATCTTTAATCCGACGGGTAGTTGTCTCAAAAAGATATCTCGTCATTAGAAAAAATAACCATATCTTAAAAGAAGAGATATGCAGGTCATTTGTAAAAAAAAACCCAGATCTTATCTTTTTGTCGTAAAAAAGTAGGCAGTATCTTGATGACAAGATTACATCATTAGCAGAATTGGCAAGATCTTAATAGACGAAATATATCGTTGAAAAAATTTGAAGGTTTAAAATGCTCTATCCTAATCTATTATGAAAACTACGTGTTCCACTTCAAATTATTAGATATTTATAGATTTAATTTTCTCTCTATCTCTCTTGAGAAGTAAATTTCCAATTTCTAGATAACAATCACACATAATCAAAGGAATCTCGGAGTGAATTACTCCTCCGACTACTTGAGATGGATACGATCCTGAGTATTGTGAACAAATTGCTCTATTGACACAAGCACGTTTCATACAACATTCATCAATGAGCTCTTATCCCAAACACATGGTCCCTCGCAAAACCTTCACCCAACGCAGACGGAACATCTGTACAAACACTCTCACGAGGATATTATTTACTTTGAAGACTCCATGAGCTTGCTTCGGGATGAGCCCATTACATCCAATTTCAAATCGTATCGAGAACAGAGTCCATCATCTTCCTCAAACAAGGGGGAAGACTCCGTCCGGACATTAAGCAAGCACGCCAGCGGAGATTATAGAAAAGTATGATCACACACAACACAAGGATGGGAAAGAATGAATTTCTTATCGATCCGGGCTTTCCCTGCTGGATCTTTATTATCCCTCTCGTGCAGGATTCTTAAAGGAAACATCTGTGAACAGTTACACTAATCATACGGGAAAGAAAATGTCAAGAAATAACGAAGCCAATAAGCTTTCACGAAGACTCTCTCTTGACTGGATAGTGAGCGCGATTTCGGAATGCTGGTCAATAACGCTCAGATTTTTTCCCAGTCGCGACGACTCTTTTTTCTTCTTGCTTTAAAGGAACATGACACAAAGAAGTCAGAAGCCGTGATTCATATTTTTTAGTTAATACTTATACTAGATAGGAGAGGAAAGGAAATTCTGACAATTCTTACTGTTATTCTTTGTTTATTGGAGAAAGAAACTCAATAAAGTATAAGAAAGATTTGCGCTGAAAGACGGGAGAGTATCTTTTATTCTTCTCGAAAGCCATTTATTTTTCATGACATGGATTTTTTTCTTTGTTCCTACGAACGCAACATTCGATACTTTTGAATATTTTGGGCGGTTGTTTAGTTATTTATTTGAGTTTGGAACAAACAAGGATTCTTTTGTGTGGAAGAAATCTTAGAGGTTACCCCTATGGGCGTGTAAGAAGTCTTGTTTTTAATAATCCACTTCGTTTCGTTTTTTAAAGTTTCTTCATAAAAGAACAGGAAACGCAAACCTCTCATTATAAATATCTCTGTGAAAGAACCGCCTGGTCAGAAAGCTTCGTGGAAAAGAAATGCCTGTTTTTCTGGTTCCTGATGGCATCGAGGGTAAATTCCCTCGAAGTACTTTTTAAATGCTTTCGTGATAAACGTAATACAACAAAAAAAATATTCTTTCTCTGATGTTTCCGTATCTAATTGCTTGAATCGTAAGTACATTTTCATATTTTTCAATCACAATTTTGTATTGCGAGGGGATATACGACGTAAGTGGCACATTGAAGAATATTGACAGGTGATACATCATAATTAGGCTGTGTGCTTCACATTCGATTGGAGCGTTGTTGACTTTCATAAATTTTTAATCTACCTTAAGTTTCAGCAAAAAGTTGAAAAGAAATTGGAATTTTTAACAGTATTAATTTGTTCTGCCTTGTTGCAATGGTATCAAACATATCATCTGTTTCAATATGATCAGGATAATCATATAAAAATCCTGTAGTGCTTGAAATAATTAAAAGTATTTACTTGCTCTGTCTAGTTGTAGTAAAGTATTTATGATTTTGTCTGGCTCAAGATGATCATCACAAGCAAGTGCTAACGTGGTTTATATGCTTAAATGTATTCAATTTGCTCTGCCAAGTCAGGATATAGTACAGAATTCTGAATATCGCATGCCTCAAAATAATCAGGTTAGCCATATAGAAATACAAGTGCTTGATGTACCTAAAAGTATTTATTTGCTCTGTCTATTTGTAGTAAACTATTCATGATTTTTTGTCTGGCTTGAGATAATCATCACAAGCAAGCAAAAACCACAGAGCTTGTATTTAAATGCATTCATTTGTTCTGCCTAGTCGTGCTATAGTATAGAATTCTGAATCTCGCCTGGTTCAAGATGATTTTGGTAAACACAATGAGATATTAGTACTTCTTGTGCTTAAAATTATGCATTGTAGTTAGATTTTACATGCCTACTTGAAGACCAAATAAAAACTGCAAGCTCGTCTCCAGCAACTCCAAAAACTCGGAGCAAAAAGCTTCAATCTACCACACACACACACATACACACACACACATACACACACCCTCTTAAGTCAAGAAGGATGAATTTAAAAGAGGATATACTTCCACCGAGGACCTTTTAGGAGGAAATTGTCACAAATTTGATTGTAAACTGGAAAACAGTATTTGGTTTGAAAATTGTTATTTAATTCACTGTTCTGTAGCATGCTAGGGAAAATGCACTTTGAAAGGTATTTCCTTAAGGTCTCTTTCATCAAAAATCTGAGTTATATTAAATTTAAATTTTTGGAAACGCACATTCTTTCAACACTCCAAGTGATTTCGACTATATATTTCGTAAATCAAGACCTCACCAATTTTGCAATGATTCGGTATCTCGTCGTATTAATCAGTCAGAGATCTGGTCGGTATATATATAATGACGAGATATCTCGTCCATCATGGTCAGTTTTATTAACCTCGTCAATGCAACCACCAAGGGGGTTAAATACAGACCTGTTTACTATTTTAAGTGCTATTATAGCTGAATTCGCGTTATAAATCATGCACTCCCCGGGAGCAGAAAGTGCTTGAAACTGTGACGTATGTCGCAGAACAAACAAAGTCTTTAAAGAACAATTTTTACTTAATTTAATCAAAAGTTTGGCCGATTTGTTTTTCAATCACAAGTTACGATGTTCTGCAGTGCAAAGCGTGCTCCTTGCCACACCCCTTTTTTGTCTTTTCTAGCAACGGAACAACCTCCCTACACCGCCCAAATAACCACAAACACTTTATAAATAACATAACTTCTACGTCAATGACAAATTATTAAACATCAAAAGTTGTCGACATAATCGAGAATTCTGAAAGTATGCCTTAATTTTAAATAAAGTTAATTAATTGTCATGTTTTATGATAAATAGGTGATACATATTTAGCCGATAATTGTGTTTTACGTCTGTTTTTGATTTGACAGCAGTTTTCAAAATTCGCACAAAACGCCTGCAGTACAATTGCACTTGCTTGAGTTGTGTTGCAGTACACTGAATATAATTCTGCACCTGGGATATATTCTAACCATTTCCAACATATCGAAAAACCGAATCCTATTTATGGTTTCCAATAGAAATATTTCTCATTGAATTTCCCATCACCAATCTAATCAAATCCTACATCAGCCCAACGAAAAGACTCTAAGGATGAAATTCCGTACTACATCCTGTATGATTTATTAGAAGGCAGAAGTAATACTCAATCTATGTTGCAAACAAAACTAACTAGGGAATGTACCTTAGTGTGATTGCTGTTTTCCATCCAATCAAAGATCGGGAAAGCTATGACATTCTGAAGAAGATATACATTTACTTTCAGGTAATGCAGGAAATTAAAAAAGGAATATCCGATAAGAACCTTTCGCTTGGAGATGCGGATTCAACATAACATAGTACACCTGGTTCGGTTTCTTTTTCTATGAGAAATGGAATATTAATCTGTCTTCTTTGATGCACCAAAATGTTTTTAAGATAGCATATTCATTTTATTAACGATTTGTTTTGATGACGTGTCGTAATTGTTTTTCAAAGAACCCAAAAGTGGCTACCTTGCAATACCATTCATGGGATATCAAAATGCAGTAACGTCTAGATATATCGATCTTCTTTGGTGACAAGGTAAAAGAGTGATGTACTGAAGACCAAGAAAACGTGTTTTTTAGAAATAGATAATTATAAAGTATGAATTAATTACTTAAAATTACTTACTTTTACTTAAAAAATTTATAAAACAAAACGATGGTTCAACCTTTTAAACTAAGAATGTGTAATGCAATAAATATTATGTCATATTTCTTAAATGTATATTTTTTTCTCATATATATATCGATGTATCATACACCCTCAATACTTTTATATCAATTTAGTTTCACTCAAGGTTGCAATTTTTTTATTTAGAAAAAATAAAGGATAGATTCCAAAAGATGTAAGAAGAACGTTTATTACATACTAGCAGGTCAGCACGGCGTTGCCCGTGCCAGTTCTTTTTGTATACTTGCTGATACTGAAAACATTAAAAAGAAAAATTAATAATTTGAAGAATGAGTCCACCCGACATTTTAAAATTGTGGGCTTCGCACAAAATTTGAATAAAATTCGAACTTTCTGAGGTATTGATATGGTGTATAAATTTCCGCAAATTTCAAATCCATTGAAATTTTCACTCTATCTTTTAACGATCACTAATATAGAAAGCCTCAAATAGTCCTTTTTGTTTTCATAATGAATATCTTCGTCAAATGAGGCCGAATTCGTATTGCTAAAATATAAAAGTAACTAATAATTTCAAGAATGAGTATCACCTCCACCCGTCATTTTCCCGGATTCGTTCCACCAAAGGTATCGATCTGGTGTAAAATTTCCCGCAGATTTCAAATCCGTTGAAAATTTTACTGTGTTTAACGATCGCAAAGATAGAATTTTGTAATAAAAAATAAAAACAATTTAAAAAACCTTCAAAATTGTTTATCTGTTTTGTTTTGCTTTGCTGGAATCGTTTGTGACCAGGAAATGAATGGAAAAAAAATAAATTTAGATTCTCATGTTCATAATGTTTTTATTGTCAGGAAAACAAATAATAAATAAATGTTAAGAAATAAATTAAAAAAAAAATGTTCTAGATTAAATTTTAAAATTCTGGCTTCGAGGTATATTTAGTCACTTTTGGGACTACCAGTGTGCCAAATTTCATGACTGTAAGTCCTATAGATTCATATAGACACCGCATACACGTACGCAGACAGACAGACACTTCCTATTGTAATAATAGGGTAATCTTTAAACATAAACTCTTGCTACTAACAATGATTTGTCCCCGACAACGGCCTCAATCAGATAATTTTCAAAACTGCAGTAAGTTGTATACAATCCATTATATCTAAGATTAATTTTCTACAGTTTACAAAATATGCATGCATATTTCTCAATTTCAATTATATGTAATCCAGTTTTCTAATAAAAGGGAACGACCAGGCTATACCTTGTTCAAGTATTGCAAATATTATGAAATTCAACACATGTAATATTTATTTAACCCTCCAAGGGGTTTCAATGAGCTATCTCAGCACCACCAAGTTCTGATGATCGATTTTACTTACGACGAGATTCCTCATCATCAAGATATTTCCAATTTTTGTATGATAGCGTGATAAAGATATGATCAGTTTTCTTTGAATGACCAGGTGTCTGGTCCATTAAGACTTGGTAAATTTTGTTTATGAAGAGAGATCCGTGGCGATACAGCCACCAAGATATTAAGGACATGGGAAGGAGTTACCAAGAACAGTGCAAAGTTAGCCTAATGACGCATTATTCTTAGATGATTTTCAGAGGTGGATATGGAGTAATAAACAAACTTCAAGCCACTTAACGCTGTTTTGAACGTTAAACAAATTAGAAAAAATAACACATTTTCACACGATATTTATCAATTTATAACGTTTCTCTTTTTGGCATAACAGAGCGCCAGAGTGTGTATAACTTTGTTCATCAAATACATTGAATATGTAACTTAAAGTTAGATTTGTGTGAAAATGTGAAGTAATAGAAATATTATTTGAAAAATTTATTTCCATTGCGTTTATGTGTGTAAATAAAAATGCTCAAAACTTTTGCAAACAATTTTCTTAAGTTACATGTTTTGCAGACCTGAGTATTCGAATGACATAATATGTAGAATAGACAGTAATATCTTCACTATTTAAAAAAAAATGTTGACTAAGTTAGTACATGCCCTGGTAGTTCAGGTATTAGTACCGTATGTACGTCTCCACAGTAGTGTGTACTTAAAATTCCATACGTTTCTTGGCATAGATTAAAAAACGTTGTTAATAATGGAAGTTAAATGATAATACTTTAATTTATATGCAAGGTAATATTTTTTGCTTAGAAATCATGTTTAAAATATTTAATGCATATTTAATAATGTATACACTCAACCCATATTTACCTAAAATGTAATGAACACTTACAGTTCGTGTAGAGCAGTAATTTTTGTACCGAAAGCAAATAAATTCTAGAATAATTTTATTTCAAAGATAGTTTTTGAGTTAACGGTAATGTTAATGATTATGCCAAACCTCATACATTGTCTCATTAAAAAGACAAGTTCATTTGTTCAAATTCAAAAATATTTTCATTCATTTCCTTCCAAATTTCACCGACACGTACAGTTATAAAAGCAGCTTCGGCGCTTTCCCTCTACTATCACTGCATCAATGCCACGCAGGATGTTAATAGGGAAATTCTTTTTCTAATTTTATTTCTCAGAGCTACCACTGATAAGAAACCCTTATTCCCTGAGCGGATATGATTTGGGAGCCGAATTTTTCTCTGCAAAATTAATGTCGAAGTTATTTTTCAGGAAAAGAACCTTATCTGTTTGAAACAAAAAAAAGATTGGTACGTGATACGATGAAAAGGACAGGGAACGTAGTTAAGTTTTCATTTCGCAAAAATGATGATATGATTCGGCGAATGCGTGTCAATAGTGAATTTAGTTTTGATAATACATCATTCATTTAATTACATTTAACCTTCTCTGGCGGGCACGAGACTTCCAAATATTGAACTGGTTATAAGTCTTGCAGGGGAAGAAATAATATAGGTTCTATACAAGGGAAGACTGTATAGTTCAATGGTAGTGTGACTGGACTTTTATAAACACTGTAAAATTCTTTTAAAGGTAAAACATTTAATTAAATTTTTTTTAATTAAGCACAGGACAGTTACAAACATTTAAAACAGCAAAAAAAGTGCAGTCTGCCATTCACGTCTTATTCCTTCGTAGTCCGAAATCGTTCTTGAAACCCTTTTCCGGTACTCGCCCATATTCTGCTTCTGGAATGTTCTCGCAACTTCTACTGAAAGTCGCCAGTTGAATACCCATGTGAAGTTTAGTAGTGTAACAGAGCTTTAAGGTACACTGATAAATTCTTAAAAAGGTAAGTAGTTAATTTAAAAATTACAACTAAGGACATGACAGTTGCAAACATTTGAAACTAGCCACTGCGTTGCCCTTGATGTAAGGTATTAATCTGATGTAAAATTTTCCGCAGATTTCAAATCCGTTGAAATTTTTACTCTATCTTTAACGGTCTAGAGAAGAAAAAAGAACTGTGACTGTAAATCATTTCTCGGGCAAAATCTAAGCGGAAACGAAAAAAATAATTTTCTCCGCGTTCTGTCGGAGGAACGGCTGACAGGGCTAGGTCATTTCCGGAGTTTCTTCTCTCTCTGGTAGTAACGGGTTGAAAAACCGATGGAGAATAAAACTATTAAATTAATTTGAAAATTATTTATTTAGAGAAAATGATATTTTTAGGTATCAATCTATAGTGAAATATTCCGCAGATTTCAAATCCGTTGAAATTTTCAATATATCTTTAGCAATTCCGATTTTACGAAAAAAAAAACTTTTCGATCCCAGTCAAAATATTTTTTTATTTTTTGCTCTCATTCGCCGAAAAGGGAACATTATATGTGATCTGTTTCGTTTTTTCACGCTAAGGGCAGAATATGCAATCTGCAAGGAAAGAGAAAGCTCACGTGACGTCACAATCTCTTGCGAAAATATAAAAACATAGTCACATGGGGGAGAAAAGGCTCATTTTAGGGGGTTTCTGCTTTCGTCCGGACGCAACGCGTTTGAAGAAGAGGGTAGAGAATAAAACTATTAAATTCATTTTAAAATCTTCTAGATAGAATTTTAAAATTCGCCGCTACCGAAAAATTTGAAACAATTCGGACTACCTGTGAGCCAAATCTCAATGCTGTAAGTGCCATAGAATCGTCAGGATTTTGCGGCCACGAAAAAAAAAACACTTTCTTTTATAATAGTTGAGACAACACAAAAAAGAAATGGCAGTCATGTCTTATTCCTTCATCATCCGAAATCGTTCTTTTAGAACATTCTTGCAACCCTTTTTAAGAAGTCACACGTGTTCTGCATTAAACGTTCTCGCAACTCCGTCTATCGGAAATCGCCGGTGTTCAGTCACCGTTCATAACTCAGAAGTAGGAAAAGACACGGAGTATCATGTATGTAATATTATTTGAGTTTTCTGAACTTGTGTGAGACAGAGGCCAACAACATGTATGGTAAATTGTCCTCCTAAAACTCAAAAATATGAACTTAAAATTTTTTCAGTTCCTATGCTTGGAGCCGGCGTTGATTAGAGTAGAATTACACTATGTACCACAAGGTTAGAATGAGTATACCAGAAACAGTAACGACCTCTGTATTTAGATTGACTGGAAAGAGTTTCTCATAAAATCTGAAAGGTGCCCCAACAGCTCATTAGTTCTTAATCTTGTTTCTTTGCTTATGGGAAATCGTTTTTTATGTTATAGTTGGACCTACTTTATTCCCGTTATAATTAATTTAGGAATATTTATATACAAACTTTATAGTAACTTGTGAAGTTTATCTAAATCCCTGTTACTTCATATCAGTCAAAATACTAACACGCATCTCTAAATTATTATAGGACGACTTCAAATATTTTTCTAACATTTTTGCATTGATAACTAGATAATTTAAAAAAATTAAATGAATGGAATCATACAAGGGAACGAAAGCCAATTACTCAAAAAATCATTACAATGAGGCATTTACCAAGTTAATAAAGGTATTTTTTCATCTCAAATGGGGTATGCAATATATTTGCATTTACAAAACCATACAGACGTCATACAATAGAAGGAACTGGATTTAAAAATTTCTTTAATTTTAAGTCCCGCCAGGCTTTATTTCACTGACTGCATACCAAAAAAAAAAAAACATCATTAATCTGCATAAAAATGTAATAATTCCGTGTTTTGTTCAAACAGAACACTATTCTTCCACCCTGAAAAGAAGCTCTAGTGTCATCTTACAATGCATAATTTGAGTCTACTTTTGCTATTTCATGCTGAATAAAACTAACTGCAAAAGTGTTCGCAGGGGTGAATAGAAACAAACCGGTTAGGTGAGGAGAAACGACAAAAATTAATCTTAATGTATTTTCATTATGCTGTTGCTATAAACTCTTTCAGTCATATTTCAACGTAAAGCAGTCGGAAAAAATCTTAGTATGAAAGCGTTGGAAGAAGGATGCTGTGTTTTTCAAAGCAAATGTTATTTCTTTTACGAAAATATTAAGATTAATGAAATCTAGCCTTGCAATTTTTAGACTTGTTTGTGGTAGGGGATTTTTTTCAATGTATTTTTCCAAGGACGGGTGGAAATAATGTAACTGGAGGAAATTGAATACATATTTTCAGAAGGTTGTTCTAAGATAACATTTAATCAACGTGATAAACGGAGTGAAAAATTAGAAGGAATAATCCTATTCATCAAAACTATTCATAACCTGGGTTATGTAGACTTATAACTTACACAACAGGGCACTCATACCAATGAACATTTCAAAAATATCTAATAAAGTAAGAATTGCTTTTGAACTAGACAAGAAAAACATTCTTATATTAAGTCTAAACTGTCTAGATAAATGCGAGTTTATTTTGTTTCCTAATAAATATAATTTCTTGCATACTGTATACTAAATGTCATGAACAGTTACACATAACCTGTAATAAATAAAGTTGGAAGAGCAACGGTTTATATATATATACTCGCTTACGCTTGCCAACACTCCTTTTACATATGGCATTTGGTTTGCTTCACAAACCAACATTCCTTTCGCAGAGTGAAACTATCTGAATAATTTTTTTTCCTGATTTCACTTTACCGTCCATGACGTCACAGCTAGGGCTATAGACCTCTTACGCAAGTGATATCACTTTTTTTTACTTTAACACTTAATGCACCCTAAACTAATAGCCGCATGAGTAAAAAATCTTCTGCATCTTGTTCCCTGTACAATTTTAAGTAAACCCTGTTAATCTCCAAACTTTACGATCTGTACTTTGTACTTTCTCGGTAAACCGTCTGAGAACAGAGGGAAAAAAGCGAGCCTTTTTCCTCTCCAAATAAAAAGAAATCGTTCTTATGGCAATTGTTGCTACGATAAATTTCATATCTTGCAAAACCTATAGTCAAATATATAACCCTTATAAGCTCCGCGTATTTGCTCCGCGAAATAAAAAATACGAAATTTGTGTCACCAACTTTTGATTGCATCTAATTTATTTATAAACCAATTTTAAAAATAATGGTACCGTAAGAAAGAGTACATTTTGAGGTATACTGCGCTATTTTCAAAATAAAAAACCTAATAGTAATACGATATAGTTATGACAGTTTTAGTTAACGGTTGTAACAAAAAATAACGAAAATATCCAAAGATTCCGAATTTTGTATGACCCACTTTTGATCGCATCCAATTCAATTATTAACCGATTTCAAAAATAATAGTACCGTAAGAAAGAGTATATTCTGAGGTATACTGCGATGTTTTAAAAATTAAAAACTAATAGTAATAAGATATAGATACGGCAGTTTTAAAAAAAAATAATAAAAATGTCCTGATTTTTCCCGAATTAAAAAAAATATATTATCAAGAACCAAATTGAAATTTCAAAAAAAACTCGACGAGCTGCAAAAATTTACGTTGAGAGGTACTCTTTAAAAAAAAACTCACGACTGTATATACATATATCTATATATATATATATATATATATATATATATAGAGAGAGAGAGAGAGAGAGAGAGAGAGAGAGATATTACACTTCATGGGGGGTTTAGTTCTTAATACACGGATAATTACTGGTTTTGCATGTGCATGCTTCACTTCACGAAAGGGTTGCGAAGAGTTGATTTGAAATAATTCACCATTCAAGTACTCATACCAGCTAGTTTGAAAGAATAGAGAACGACTAGAGCGCAGACTGTAATGCGAAAGGTGTACTGTGAACAATTCTAGTAATACCAAGAAAGCCTCGAACCTTGTTCAACACTGCGTCTTGTTCCGATTCCACTACAGAATCAAATATGTAGAAATCGTGACTGGTGAAACCTGAGAAGCGGATTTACAAGTGCCTCGCAGTCGAATTTTGGCAGTGTTAGCATTTGATACGTATAAACGATCATTGTTATGGAGGAGACTGACTTGCCGTATTTGTGGACGATTGCTTATTCGATCTATTCACTCGAATATGCTGCCTTACTACTGATTGCATGCGTAGTAGCACATTTGACACTTTCTCACCACTCAGATATTTTCACCCATTATGATTATGATTATCAACGTTGCCTCATATTATAAATATTACAGTGTGGATCTGACTCGATCTTGGTTCTCATTTAGGGTTTACATATATGATTTTCTCCTCGAGTCTTATATAAATTATTTTCATATTTTCTTCCCACATAAACATCTTTCAGTCGTGAAAATATGTCATGTTATCTCTTCCAACAGGTTTCGACGAGTTATCTCGTCCACCAAAATCTGACGAAGTTTGTTAATGATATTGGTAATTTTTTTATACAAACGAGATCACGACCTAGTTAGATTTCTTCTACTGACGAGATATCTCTACCATAAACCCCTGATGAGTTTTGCCAATAATCAGATATTTCGTCCAGACTGAGGGTTAAGAAAAATTGAGTGTTTCATTTGTGTGAAGCATATTTATATAAAATAATATATATTCGCCTATACAGTTAACAAAATGTGCATAGGGACCGTCGAATGGTTATAACAGAACAAATATTATAATCTCTATTTCACGTAATTTTTGCTATCGCATATTCATACAAGAAAATATATTACCCACAATGAGTTGTACTCAAGAACGCGGTATTATAGGCGATCTAACCGAAAGGCAAAAAAAATTTTAGCTGTTAATTTGGCGACAGTGTTCTTAACATTTATCCCAGTAACGTATCAAATCAATCAACTTGAGAAAAGCTCAACTAATTCACACCGAAAACAATCCTGAATACAAATGCGCGAAAATTGTACTTTCCGGCACATGCTCTTTTTCTTTCCAACTTACAAAGCGATAATTAGCGTCTGTTTGATAGGCGCAAATGAAAATATAAATACCCACCAAGAGGCAAACACCTGCATCCATTTGTCTTTATAATTGCGTAAAATTATCTTCCCAAACAGAGCCTTTACTTGTAAATCCAATCGGATTTGCACCTTAAAAATGGCCGCAACAATCGCAATCAACGAGGCTTAAGAAGCTGAAACTCGTTTTTTTCTCATCAGCGAGGTTTAATTTATGAATCATGGTTCGAAATTTGCTAATCAGCCTCGTTTATCATTAGGGGATGGGCACTTCGTAATCCCGGTAGCGTAAGAGCCAAATATAAACAATGTTATTCCCCTCATTTAAATGCCAAGACTGTGCGTAAAACATTCGTATTACAGAAGCAAACAAATTAACCGAACGGAAGAAGCCATACTTATGTCTTTATCTGTCCTTGCTTCTTTTCATTACAGCGGTGTTTGAGAAGAACTAATTGCCTTTCCATTCCCGCAGAAAGTAAAAAGAAGTTCTGGAAAATTCGGTTTGAATTCAGCGGAGTTAAACATCTAAATAAAGTCCCCCGAAAGGGAAAAAGCCCTTCAATTATTCCCTTAATTACGCAGTGTTTGAAGGATAAATCCTTTCAGTTTTGGGGGGTGTCTCTGGAGGGCCACAACTCAGACAACTCCGAGAATGCAAACTCATTTCTTTCCGGAATTTTAAGTTAAACGGAAAAGTCCCTGCACACAGCGGTCTTGATTAAGAAGACATTTTTGTCTCTGGAATGATTCTTTTTTGTTGAGAAATGTGTCGTACTTGCGACTTGTAGTAAACTTTAAATACTTTAATCTCATCAACAGGGGGGAATATAATTGTTATTCATTTTTACCGTCCAATTTCGCTAGCATTTTTTAAATATCGGGTTAACAGTAAAGGTATTCGAGTGTTCTGTGCTGAAAGCGCATATACTTTTAATTATGGTTAGTTTAATTTATCAAGGAAATAAAAAATATTTTTCTAACACAGAGTATTATCTAGGTTCGGGGTATCTCCATGAATATTAGTCACCGGTATGAATATTTTTGTGTGTAGAAATATTACGGATCAACAACATTGTAACCCACACAATGAATACTTTTATCTCGTTAACATTGCGGAAATACAATTATCACTCATTTTTACCATCCAATTTTGAAAGGTTACATAATTCAATAAATTATTGACTGTAAGAAGGATATTAAATGTACTCAACACAAATTGCTTTTAGTTATATGATTGAATTTATTATGGAAATAGCTTTAAATTTTTATATTACTTAAAAGATCTTGCAAGCTTGATAGGTTGGAGATCTCTAAAGGTATGTGGTCTGTAGTTTTAAAAGCACAAACTATATTTGGGTGTAAGTAAATGGTTAAAAGTATAAAAATGAAATTTAAAATCAAAATAGTGGATAATAATTATACTACAAATCAGACAATATTATGTTGATAAAGTTACCCTATTAGATATAAAAACACAAAAAATATATTATGGATGTATGCAAATGAATGCTTTAACATCAATTATTTATCTTGCATATTACATCATATAATATTAATTAATTAATTAATTATTTTAGATATTTTGTAATCTTTTTAAGAAGATGTATTTTGTGACGATTTAACTAGGATTTCTTAGTTTTATATGCACGGAAGTAAATTTAAAACTCAGGAAGACACACAAAATTTTCCACGTTTTAAAATGTATTTCACAGTTTGTAAGATTAACATTACATTTTAAATCATGCATTTCCTTGTATAGTTGTTGAGTTCATAATTAAACAAAATATTCTCTATTTTCATAAAAAAGATTTTAGAAAATAATTTTCATTGAAAATTTTAGTACGTTTTCTGTTTATTTTTCAATCTTCTCAGATGGAAAATATTTCTTCTTTAAGCATTATTTTTGTGTTTTGATTGATGTTTTAACTACGAGAGAGATAAACGCTATTCACATAACGCTAAAAATTTAATATAGAATTTTTTTGTATTGGGTCATTTTAAGTACATACGCCCTATTGAAATGGACGGCCTTCAAACATTTAATCAAACAGTTTTTACTAAAAATGTGATCCTTTGAATAATTTTTCACTTGATGAAGTATTAAAAAAATTTAACTGTTTAGATTTAACATTATACTGTCAATAGGATAAAAGGCGATTACTTGCAATTTCTTTTATCTACGTAAGTGAATTTTAATTTCTAATCAAAGTTACGAATGTGTTTTCAAAAGTTTCAGTCATTGAGTCTCAATAAAACAAGTTAAAACTTAATTACTTAAAATGTGATTTTAACGATCTTTGTTCAAACACAATTTTAAAATAACAATTACTTACGCAGTTTCAGAAGTGGTAAATTTTAAAAGTTTATTCATACCATTAATCTCTAAACGAGGTACTTTAGGTCAATATTAAAACAGGCGTTTATGCCTTCATTAAAACAATGTAAACACTCAATCTCTTTCCAAGATTTATAATTATGTTTCTATTCAAACACACGTTGCTATCTGTAAACGACCTTACACTCCCCCAAACCTAAATATCCCGATATATCTCAGCGACTTAATAAAGGTTAGTGGAAGGAAACAGGTGCAATGTTTCCCACTAAAGGTTTAGTTTCCAAAGATTGTGTAGAAACTGAGGCATTAAGTATACCACTACAGCGTAAGGGTACTTACTATAAAAACGTATGGTTTTATACATGGTGCAAGCGAATACATAAAATTTGTCGATAGTTAAGATTGGTTTCTAGATTAAATTTGATGCGTAGTCCAATTTGTTTACATTTGGTCAACAATCTCACGTTTCTCTAGATAATTGTATGTGTACCGGGTGGGGGTTTGAAGATTAAATTCTCATAGTACGTGCTGTTTCCTGTAAAGCTAAGTACAGAGGGCGCAAGTAGTTTCAATGACATCTTAACATACTTTTCTTTATTTTGACTTCTAACCTGCTTTCTTACATTTGGTCAACAATCTCCCATTTCTCTATATAATTTAATGTGTGCCGAGAAGGTTATACAAATGTTACGTTTAAATTCTCAAAGCGCACGAGGTTTTCTGTAAAGCTATGTACAGAGAGCGCTAGTGTTTTGATGACATTTTGACTTATGATTCCTTTCCGGATGTATCCCTTAGTGTTGCTTCAATGCTACGCTCATTCAACTTACTGTCGAATTTTTTTTTTTTTCATGACATACTAGCACGAATATCAGGGAGATCTTTATGCCAACTTTTTGGTTTCATATGTGATAGGTTCATGTATGGTTATTTGTATGAGAAGCATGAGCCGACAACGACTATAAACCAGGCCTCGAAATAGATTTTTTAATACAGGTGCACCTTGTGCACCTAAGTTTTTAAATTAGGTGCACATGTTATATTTAAGGTACATATTTTTAAAAATATCGTAATATAAGAGCATTAATGTAATATAAACTACTTTATTAGTTGGGTATGTATATATAGGTTAGGTAGTAGATAGTAAATAAAAATATTTAACCATCTTAATTCTCCCTTCTCTTGTTCACGGCGTTCGCGACAGTCGATTCAACAGAGCCATCTGGAAAATGTTTCGATCATCGGAAAGTTCTTGCGGCAGTGGCACAAGTAAACCTTCCTCCTGTTTAAACCCGTTACGGCCCAGCGATTTTGTTTTCGTATGTGTATTTAGGAATTTTAATTACGTTCCTTTAGAATAAGAGAGGTCGATACTAATATTTTGTTCAAACATCAAAATAACATAAAACACGTTTCTCCCTTTTTTTTAACGTTAAGTGCGTGCACCTAGTGGGAAAAAATTTGGTGCACAATTTTATGTCCATGTGCACAGTGCACATGTGCACAGTTAAAACTTATAAGCAGTTTCACCCTTTCAAGCCTTGGAACCATCTGTTATAAAATTAACTTCATTAATATTTTAATTTGAAAAAAAAAAGCATGATCTCACATAATTTCTTCTTATTCTTACAATGCATGGTTTTAGCATGCATAAAGAACTCAAATAACATCTATAAAATCTTTACCAAAACAGGCAAACAAATCATACTTTTGTACAACATATTCAATGCTGTAGTTCCGATATAATTATTACCTGGTATAATTATACCTCATGTACCTCACGCCAATACCCGGAAATCTCACAACGCTCAGTGCTAGCAGGGACAAATATCTAAAATGCACCATTCGATGTTGACTCGTATGTTTGACATTTTCAATTCTTTTTATTTTGCTTCAGTCTTTCGAATCATTAAAGTAACAAGGAATGTTGCACTATTCAAGTCCTTTCTTAATGGTTCTCTCTACAGAAAAATATGAATTGCAAATGTTAGAACTAAATTCGACAGGAAATATTCAAATAGCAAATGGCGAGTAAGTTTTTATTTTTTATAACTTATTCCTTTCACGAGCCTCATTTAAACTTCAAAGAGTGAAAAAAATGTTGCAAGAGGGGAATATCGCGTTCCCAGATTCACATCGTAAGAAAACAATTTAAAAAAATCTTAAGTAGAACAAAAATCTTACTTACTGTACAGTAGGAATGTTAGCATCACGGTCATGTACAAAAGGCTACTAATAGTGTCACTTCTGTGTACCAGTATAGTAATAAAAATATTAAAATAATTTACTAATACTATATTAGCAAATCATAATTAACTTCTTAGACAAAAGTATTTGAATGTCTTTTTCAAATCATACTCTTCAATTATAAGACATGTTTGTTTGTTATGAAAGTTTTAAAAATGAAACGAGAGTGAGAAAAGGTCATAGTAATATAAACTAACGGGAGAATGAAACAATTCATACTGGAATTCAGAGAAATGAAGCATATTTTATGCTCCCATTATTGAAACATAATTCAATAATGGGATAAACAATTCGAAACAATAAACAATTTTTAAAACAATTCGAAATCGCCATAGAAATAAAATTAAGTATAAAACGATTGCTGAAAGCAGCTCATATTATGTTACCAGTGTTGATCGAAAAACAATTAATGTAATATCCCAATTCATGTTCATTGAAAATAATTATTAATGATCTACTCAAATTCCAAAAATTACATACTAAGAATACATTATGTAACTTGAATATTTGACTAATGGATAGATGGGTCATTCTACTGTATTCAATAATGTGAAAATAAAATTATTTTCAATAGACTTCACAATTTGATTTTGATGAATGAAGTACTATTAATATTCTAGAATATTTATAAGTTGTATTCTGTTATTAATACTTAGTTAGAAAGTTAAATTTAGATCAAATTATTTCTGAGGATGATTAAATTAGTCTCGTGCTTTGTGATACAATAAATATTTTGTCATTTGGCTAAGAGCATAAAAAGAAAGGGTATATATATTCCAATTATGTGTATATTTTCTGATGACAGGTCTCTATATTGTAATTAATTAGCAAACAGTTTTAGGTTATTGTTTTAAATATTGGAATAGCTTCACAACATAAATGATTCTACTGTGCGAATATTTATATTATAAAACAATCTTTTGAAAATCTAAGTATATATTAAATCCAAATACCACTCACTCATCACTGTATCTCAAGAGCAGCAAGGACTAGGTTGCTGAAATTTTTCATGGCATTTTTGTACCCCTATACTGTAGAGGTATACTAAGAAAGGATTTTGAAAAATTCCACTCCAAAAAGACCTTAAATTGACCTAAGGCCTAAGCCAAACTACAATTCGAAATCGCCATAGAAATAAAATTAAGTATAAAACGATTGCTGAAAGCAGCTCAGATTATGTTACCAGTGTTGATCGAAAAACAATTTATGTTGAGTCAATTAAATTGTATTATTTATTTTTGACTGACTTTTTATTTCTTCTCATGACGTAAATAATTTATAAATATTTGATGTATGAAGAAAGAATGTTGAAAACATTCAATTTTACATAACTTACATTTTAAAATGGAACACGAAAAGCCCAGAAGAAAAACTCATTGATCATAAAAGCGTAATTTTGCTACTCGGTATCTCGAAACGTCAGTATTCATGTTTAAATTTTTAATTTGATTTAGAATTCTGTGTTTGGATATTTGAGTTGAAAACGATCTGTTGCGGTCATATTTGAGGATTACCAAGTATTATAAATATGTGTTCTTCTGTTAATAAGTCATTATTGTCAAATACTCTTGTTCTACTTCACAATACATTCAGGAATTCGAAATTCAACATGCTAACTGCTATTACAGCTATTTTATTCAGAACTTTGCATTTTTCAAGGATTGAAATTTTGTTTCTGTTTGCATTTATGTGTTCCGGTATATTATCTGTTGCATCAATACTATTTAGGAGTTAGATTATTAGGACTTATTCATTTCTTCAAAATATTACTTAAATATATTTCAAAATTTTAATATAGCTTTTGATTGAAAGACGATTAATATATAAAAGATTGTATTTATTTTTCGTGTTTCATGCTGTTATTGAAACTGTACTACAAAGTCAAGTAACGAAATTTATCATTCTAAATGGGTACATAGTTTCTATTTAGAAACCAAATCTCTGAATTAAAAAACAAGTAACAAAATGGTTTGATTTTAAACTTAATGCCTGTTGGAGAAAATGGAAATTTAAACAAGACTGTTGATCTTGGAATAATATCACAGTTAGTAATTTTTAAAAATTGAAACTTTTTGTCTTAAGTGACAAAAAATCGAGGTTACTTATTCTACATATTGAAGCTGTTCCCACGCAAATTAGGTACATGTACATCATTCGTTGAAAGTAAAGAGTTACTTTTTGTAAATGCTCTATAAAATCAAACTTCTGATCATTGCAAAATTTTATTGATTAATTTGTCTACATTGATGACGTATATTCTAACACAAGCTCCGTTATACATGCCACTGAATGGAATGTTTAGGAACAAATGTGTTTGCTTCAAACTAAATTAGTCACGAATGTCGTAATAATGTAATTTATCATCCTCTTATATTAATGAAATTCGAAACTATCGTATACTAGGTGCAGCAAGACTATCCGCCGAAAATTCGCCATTTTTACTGAAAATAAATGAATGGATATTCGTAATCACTCCAAGACACAAAATCAACTTCTGTAGGAGTCACCTTAGAAAAAAAACTGTCAGCAGAAGTGCGCCGCATATGAGAAGGTTTGTTGCTGCTTGCAAGTGATATTTCGATTTATTTTCATTTTTGTAATACTTTTTGCGCGTGCAGCTGTGTTTTTGCATGTTATGCAGTATAGAATTTTTATCTTCAATCGATAAAATTAGACTAAATGCTAAAACAAATCGTTAAAAATAAATGGTGTGTTGTGGTTTTTTGTGTCATCACAAGTTAGTAGCAGTTTTCAGACATCTGTAAAAACCTGTATCATCATTTCTCCCTAAACATCCACCTTTTATGTTGATGAGGTGTCTGTTATTTTAGTTCATAAATAAATTAATTTGTGAACATTATTGTACTTGACAAAATAATGTCCACCTTTTTGGTTTAGCATTTAAAAAGTACTCATTTTATCTTTGTATTTATTGAACTTTAGTATATAAAATAGAATCGGCACTAAGAATATTCAATTAGAATTAGTTTTTAGAATTACTTTTAGAGTTCAACAATCGGCATCATTCAAATATGCAGTTTAATAAATGTCTACATACACCATTCGCAATGCAGTTCACTTTAGAACTTTTAAAATATTTCGAATCGTGGACATTCAAACATTTAGTGTTTCCGAAGCTAATTTTATTGCTCTTCCAAATAAAATTCCAAAATTTCGGTGAAATATAAGATTAAAAACGACGAGTGCGGTAAAGGTTGCACGAACACTAAAAATTAAACTAAATTGAAACATCAATAGCTCTTTCGTACTCGAACATTCAAACAAACGTTAAATAAAAAACTGTAATTAATTTTTTATTGATTCACAGATAGATTTAAATGCCTCTAAATTAAAGCTCTTTCTTATGTGTTCAACAAAACAAGAAACGCATCCTTTCCATATTACGTTAAAAATGCATTTTGCGTAACTTAAAAACACTGAATTAAGTAGCTGAAATTTAAGTAGTTATCTAAAATAAAGGAATCGAAATAAGCCAAGTGTTTCAATCCCTATAATTCATTAAATTTAAAAGAATCTCGAAAGAGAAGTGCCAAATGCTTGAAAAACATCAAAGATGTTATACTTTTTCTTGTCTTTCAATTAATTATAAACGAGAGATTTTTTGTGTAAAAACCTTTTGAAATTACAGCGTTGTAATGAAAAGATTACCGGTGGAAAAACTTTGCAGTATTTCCAAAGCTTTTCTCTTAAACGTGCCTTCTTTCTATTATCGGAGTTAGCTGAATAATTATATGCGTATTTTCTCCTGATTAATGTATCGACGGATTCAGTCTAATCCTCAATTAAAAGCATTTTTAACGTTCCTCATTTTTCTCTGAATTGCATTTGAAACAAATTTTACCACTAAAATTTCAGAATGTTTGCTCATGTACAAAATGTAAACATTTTGAGCAATACTTAACATATCGCACACAGGCAAGAAAAGGGACACAACTCAAAATTGCAGAATTTGGGAAACATTAACTTAAAGGATACTATAAAACCTTTTTTTGAAATAGTATAAGCTTCTTTTAAACTTTAGATAAAAGTATTTATGGTGGTATCTTCTATTATGTTCTACAGAATAGTAGTACAACACGCTGGGGCACCTCATACATAGTTTTCTATTACACAACACCAAAATTTTTTTTGACTATATATATATATATATATATATATATATATATATATATATATATATAGTCAAAATAAATAAATAAATAAATAAATATATATATATATATATATATATATATAGTCAAAATAAATAAATAAATAAATAAATAAATATATATATATATATATATATATATATATATAGTCAAAATAAATAAATAAATAAATAAATAAATATATATATATATATATATATATATAGTCAAAATAAATAAATAAATAAATATATATATATATATATATATATATATATATATATATATATATATATACATGTGTGTGTTCCATAGTTTATTTCAGTCGTGTGTTCTTTTCAACTTGCTATCATACGCGCTAGTATTTTGATTCCCCTCCTCTATGATGTTTTTGATTCGAATGTATATTAAAATCCTGTTAAAGTGCATTAAGCATGGTTCAGTGGCAAAATCTACAGGATGGAAATTTCTCTGTCAAGTGCTGCATAATGAAAAACCATTATTTAATAACTACACATTTTTATCATAACTTTATTTAATAAGTCGTATACTGTTTTCCAAACAGATTTGTATCAGAAAATGATACTTTAAGCGAATTGGAATCAATGAATTACGATCATGATTAGTAATTAAATTAATTTTTATGATTGCTTCCATTAGAAAAATTGTAGCAGAGAAATATCTGGGAAAAAAACCTTTTCTCAGTAAATAGAATTACTAGAACTAAGTTCGAACATAAATTACAAGCTTATGGCGTCATTATAATATATATAACCCCGAGTACGGGTAAATTTTATAGCATACTTATCAATATACATTCCATAAAAACATTTTATTAAATTTATCGTTGGCTTGCCCTCATTGTGTTGCAATAACCAAACTTGTAACGTAATCATATCCCGTAAAAAAACTGTTTACCTAAGAGAAATTAAGAAGGCAGCTTGAGAACTCATGGTTTATCTTAATTAGATCGGAGTCATTAGAACTAATACATTTACCCAGATAAACATGTAATCAGTAGGCTCTTTTTTCTGACAACTTGGAGTCTTAATTAAATCTTCATACCATCAAGGAGAATTCAGCTCTCTTTCGGAATAGATTACTTTATAGATATTTGGTTGAGTTTCCAAAGGAAAGCAAATTACAAAACCTCCACTAAAACAAAAGAAAATTGATAAAGAAAATGTCGCATAATATTGAAATAGCTATTATATATTACTAGAAAATAAACAGTCAAAAACAACAGTAACTGGGATATCTACCCATCCCGTTTATTCTTGTTGTTGTCGTGGGGGCCATATATGGCCCAATTGGGAGTACCATTGCCCCGGAGGGTTGGACTTCATACATGACACTTCCGTTTTACAGGGAGGTCCCTTTCGCACATCCATTCACTCACACATATCGTAATTTAGATCCCAATCAGAGGCTGATAACCCCCTGATCAGGTACCCCCAGAAGTATTGATGTTTATTCTTGTATTCCATTGATTTGCTAAATTTTTATAATACTTAACATTGTACAGTTCTGTATTTTTGTGCCTATTTTAAATTACTTCAAAACTTTCAAATGTCTTTCCATTCTTTTTTAATTTAATTAATTGTTAACAAGACAGATGTAGTGTGTAAGTAGGGGTGATATATTTTTATTCACTGCTCTAGTTAAAATAATCTAATGATTTATATAATATTTTAAATTTAACTTATATAAACTTTCAAAATAATAATTTTTATTGTACAATACAGTATTTTATTTGCACTTTATTGTTGAAGGATAGCATTACACGTATATTTAGAATATTTACATTTAAGAGCTTCCAGACAAAATAAGAATATGTATCATACGTCATAACCAAGTTAATTATGTTTAACATATGTGGACAGGTCTATTTGAAAATAGAACTGATGTATAACTTTTATGGATATAGGTTACGTTTTAATACTTTATTACTTTTAAAGAATGTCTTTGAAATTGAAAAATATCATAAGGATTGAGAACATCAAAACATTGAGAACTCAAGACAAAAATAGAGCAGTAAACTTTTTCATATAACATTACATATTCAATCTAATATAACATCATGGAATTCGGTATTCTGAATTATATACGAGATGCAAGAACAATGACGAAAATAAATATTTAGTCATACCTCATTGTGCGCAAGATACATAAGCAAGAGAATCTTGTATCTGCGCCCATCAAGACGTCACAGCTAGCTGAAATGCACCAATTTCTGAAATCTGTTACCTTTATGTATGCATTCGTGACCATAAAAGCAACCTGTAATAGGCACTATGTATGCGGTTATGTTTCAGCCAAACTTCTTTTAGATACGAAACAAGTAGTTATATGAGGCATCACATGCGACGCCATGTTTGGCCTTCGCATGAGAAAAACTCACTGAGTCTTCTTTTATTAGCAGAGATAACCCACATATGTAGTCCAACTCTTTTAACAGTTCATCACATTGTAAGCACGTACCTTTTTCAGCAGTCATCAATTTAGATTTTTTTTTAAGTATAATTAAAAATGTACAAGATTTCATTACAGAAATCCCATTTATTTATATTTATTTTTGTACATATTTGACTTTTTAAATAGCTTTCATTTTTTTGAAAATTCAACATGACCACTGAGTCTAGTTTTTCTAAATTCAATTTTTGTAGTTTTGAAGTTTACAAATTCGCTTGTATGTCAATTAAATTTTTGCATTTGACCTTGCATTCTCAACATCAGTACTGTCAACTTAAATAGGTTGAAGTTTGTCCAATCAACGTGTCGATTTTCTACGAGATGAACTCCAAGAGAGGAATTTGTCGTACAAGCTCACGTACCAAACTACTGAACCAGTTACTATGAAATGTCTAAGTTTTAGTAATACATACGAATAAAAATATGCAATTTATTTAAATAAATTGCTCTCTCTCTCTCACACTCTTTTGCTGAAAGTAGTGACGTATCGATCAATCGTAAAAGATGTTTTTACAAGTTTCAGATTTCAAAGGGACAACTGAATATGAACAGTTTATATAAACTATATATGTATACGTTTTTCACAAAATAATGTATAAAATATGCAGTTTATAAAGTTTAGTTCGCTTTAGTAGGCCATATACATGCGAATCAACGACTCTTAAATCCGTACACAGCTGTAATCTCGGATAATACTCGTGCTTCTAACGAATTGTTATTGAAATTCATTTGAAGAAATCTTATATTTCTTTTTAAATGAAAATAGATTGGTATTATTCGGAATTACTTCGATATTTTACTGTATAGCATTTTGGAAACAAGAATATTCTTTCAAATATGCTCACTCCAAGTTGTAAGAAAAATGGTTGGAGACGTGAAGGGTGCTGAAAAGGGCATCAACAAATATCTCAATACATGAAATACCATTTATATGTCATCCTCTAAAAAACATTTCCAGGTATTCCTTGACACCCAATTTCACGGGGATGGCGTCTTATTTTTCTTATCATTGACTCCTTATGAAAAATATATTTTCTACTACTTGCACGAAAACTGAAAATTACTTCAATTCTGATTTTGTATGGTACAAATATTAGAAGTATTGCTTAAGTATATGAATCTATTCCCTCATAATCCATTTTGGTCTCCGATTTCACAATTTTCTTAATTTGATTACATCACTGGACTATTTAATAGAACAGTATAATCTAACTGTATTCAAGAGAACAAATTAATGCAATTTCCATGTGCACGTTTGGAAATGTTTAAAGTATTGATATTTTCGTCGCTTGTAATTTAAAAAAAATGTGCGTTTAATTTGTTTTTAGCATTAAGAAGACGAATATTTCACAGTTGCTTTTTCATATGCCTAATCGTTGTTATGACATCGTATAATCAAAAAGCTATAGCGAAATCTATTAACAAAAATTTATTACATTTAAAAAAGTCATCAGATTGTAAATCACTGGATTATTTTTGTTGAAATATTCTGGATACAGCTATATATTGTACATCAAGAAGCTCATTACTTAATGGAAATAACTCGACTTCTATTTACCATCGATTTATTGAGCACATGTTTACGAACTCGGTTGTCATTTTGTTAATACCTTTTCACCTTTCTATGAAAAACATTGTTATCACAATGCAAAATTATTGTGAACCACTGATGAAGGGATTCGTAATCCCCTTATTACAATAACACCCGGTAATAAGCAAGACGTCATTCGCATGTGAAGTCATAGTTTACTCAATATACTAATACATTTTCGTAAACAAATATTTGGTCTCACAGTACTGAGAACAATTTCGAAATTCTGTCTATTTGAAGTCTAGTTAGAAAGGATAAATCCACCATCCTCGTTACACCATGCTTCACCCAACATATAATTACATTTTCGCAATTTGGTACCTCAGTACTGCGAGCCACAGAATAAGAGGTTCGCGATTATATTTCAGTATATATATATATATATAAACAACTCATCATTCCTATAACCCTATACAGTCTAAAGTTGGTACATTATATTATTACTTTTTCGCAACAAAGAATTTCGTACCTCAATATTGAGAGTCACATCAGAAGAGTTTCACGATATTCTTTTTAGTACTTTTCACTATTATCATATATAAACAACCAATCATTTCTATTACCCCATGCATGGCCAAAGATGATACAGCTTTCAATTAACTTATCTCAACACAAAATGTAGTTTCTAAACTACCGCGGAAAGGGTTTTGATATTCTGCTTTCAGGTTAACATATCTATATCTATCACTAGCGAAATACCCGACCTTACTCGGTTTTAATTGGTTTACTCTAGATTGAAGAGATGATGAAAATATATAATGACTTACGTTTTTCGTAGAATGAAATAATATTTCAAAACTTTTCTCCATCTTCATAATTTCTACAACTTACTTTGGACACAAATCCTGCACATGCATATCTTTTCATGTAATACATTTCACATACATCGCACTCTTGCTGTATGACAAAGCTACAAAATGACGAAAGGTGACACTAAGGTTTCTACTACAAAAGACGATTTTGAATTCCATTTCTTAAGTTATTTTCATGTTCAACTCAATTAATAAACACGACGATTTACGGCGAGTGCTCTCGCACTTGTAGTCAACAAAACAATATTTTTTTTACTTGTGGCACTCTTGTATCCGGCATGCGACAACATGACATGGTAGAATTTCGCAATTTTCTCCCTTTATTATGACAAAAAAAATTTTAATGTTTGAAAAGTTCTAGTTCGGATTTTTTAAACATTATTATTCTTTCAATAAGGGCATTATTCTTTAAATAACGGCATTATTCTTTCAGTAATGGCATATTTACACTTACAATTTGCTTTATTCTGACTTACCTGCTACTTTTAGTCGAACACTTTGTGGTGGTGATGCGTGTGATGAAAAAGAAACACAATTGATTAAAATAATAAATATTTGAAAAGAAAACTGCGAAATAAAACAAAATAAAAGATGTCGGGAAAAGGTTTTTCTAAAGGTATTAATTTGCAGTTGCCACAACTTACAGCTAAAAAGTGTATAAAATTTAGAAATGCAATTTTCCGTTTTATTCCCGTTCGTTAAAAAATATCGTCTGTCCCAAATATTCGGAAATCGTTTACATTGCGCTAAGAAGAAAAAAACGCGAAATAAATAAAACATCAGAGCTGAAATTCCATAAAAAAAAATTTTTAATGATCGGTTCATTAGCAGTACTGGTAAAGCAAATAAAAGTAATCGTAATACTCAATATACATTCCAATTTTTCCAAAACTACCAAACTATGGATGATTTAAGTATACTTACTCAGGTGTTTTAGCAAGAAACTCATTTAAATATAGCAATAAAGAAATGTTTAATATTGCATTCACTAAACTAATAGACAATGTATGAAATAAAACGAATTGCAATCAAATATCTGTAATAAAATTCATGTGATGCTTGCACAAACACAAAATCGAACATAGAACAGAAAGACCGACAGACAGAGATTCGCAACCAAAAGCACTCACTAAATGAAGATAAGTACTCACTGTATACAAATTTTTCACGAAAATATATTAAACCGTGTGAACGTGTATTGGGCACATACATACAGACAGACAGACACCAAACGCGAAAGAGACGGATTTGGCATCAGAAGGGTCCAAAACGGACAGAAAACTTGAAATGGGTCGAAAATATTGAATGTACAAACAAACACTCCATTCTTATTTATATAGATTTCTATTCCTCCATGCATGACCAAAGATGATACAACAAGTAAGTATGAGTACTTTTAGTAACACAGAATTTGGTATAGGGGTAATCAAATTCAATTTCAATACCGAGAACATATGCTGAAGTGTACAGTACTTTTGTACAAACATGTATGAGCAATCCATCCCTCATTCCATCGTGGCTAAAGATGGCATCACGGATGGGGTCCAACGTCTGATCCGCAACTGCGACCTGAAGGAAAACAATTCTTTTCTTTTTGCAGAAGGAAGACCTCTGCCAGTCAACCAACGCCAGAGAGTTTATCCAAATGGTACACTCCAGATAATGGACGTCCAGCCGGGGGAGGACAATGGCCAGTACAGCTGTGAGGTCACATCCGGTCAAGGAATGCAGCCCGCTTCCCGCACATTCCGCATCGTCATTCGAGGTTTGTGTGACCACCTGTTTTTTATGGCGGGTCGGGTGGGACGCCATTGATTTCCGCCATTCACTAAGTGCCCCGCTCTGCTTTATACATCCCACGCCGTTGTTTCTGAGAAGGGAATAAAACCGCTGTATACGAAGGAATACCGTTAACAGCCGCTACCGCAAAGGGGACGTTTCCTGGTGTATGGCTGTTAACAGCGACTGGCCCAAAAGACCTCATGTAAAAATCAATGGCGAGGAATTTATAGTTGGTTTTATGGGGATGATTCGGTGAGAGATAATGGGTTATCATTTTCTTAGATGAGGATGAAAAGGGAAGATAGGAAAGTCGCATTAAATAAATTGAATATAATTTAAGTTAGTCATTTGAGAAGTATTAAAATGCACGGAAATGCAAAAGTGGCTCTAGGGTATGATTTGATGCCTAATTGCTTCTCGTTTTTGAACTGTGCGCATTATAACGGATACACATTTATGTTATTTGTATTTAGATGAAAGCGATGCTGTCAAATTTTTGTTTTCGTTTCATGGAATTGATTGACTGAATGATGATGAATGAAGAAAGCTAGTATACGAAGACATGTCGGAAGCTATGAGGTGTTAGATCATTGAGAAAACTTTAAATACTATACTTAATAGACAGCTCTAACTATTTATTAACCCTTCTGATGAATGTCTCGATGAAGTATCTCGTCTACCATTTGCAAAATAGACTTAATACTTATGGATGATACATTACCTCTCTCATTTGCAAAACTGGTCAAATCTTAATGGATGAAGTATATTACCTTTCATTTACAAAACTGAATAAATCTTAATGTATGAGTCATCTCGTCTATCATTTGCAAAACAGACCAAATATTAATGGATGAGGAATTTCCTCTTATTTCTAAAACTGGCCAAATCTTAATGGATGAAGTATCTTACCTTTCATTTACAAAACTGACTAATTCTTAATGTATGAGTCATCTCGTCTATCATTTGCAAAACAGACCAACTATTAATGGATGAGGCATTTCCTCCCATTTGCAAAACTGGCCAAGTCTTAATGGATAAGGTATCTTACCTTTCATTTCCAAAACTTACCAAATCTAAGTGGATGAGGCATCTTACCTTTCATTTGCAAAACTGACCAAATATAAATTTATGAGGCTTCTCGTCATTAGATGAAAACTGGCCAGATATATATTTTGCATTATAAAAAAACGGATTATTTTGATGACAAGATATATTAACTAAATTCATTACCTAAATTCATCAGATCTTGATGGACGTGATATCTTGTCGATGCCATTTAGAGGGTTAACCTTAAAACTAAATAAAAGCACAAACTAAAAGGATATATCAAGGAAAGCATCGCGCAGAATATGAATTTATGACTTATAATATGCACATTGTCGGTATCATGCTCAAAACTGTAAATGTGTTTGTTGCTTCAAGATAGACACGTTTGATTTTTCGACGCTATATGCTTTAATTCTTGCTCTACATTGCACTTTTGCTACATATTAGATCAAGCTATACGACTTAAGAGGGTTCTTAAGATCTAGAAGTATAAGGTCAAGACCAGGATTAGAAACAAGGGATTGTTTAGCCGCCATTCAAAATGCCAACCAGTCGGCTACCAGATCAGCTCGAAGCTATAAGAGAAATTTGGGAACATTAACTGTTTAGGTATCAATTTATATTTTATGTTTGTAAGTTACAAAAAACTTGGACCTTTGGCATTACACAAACCATTGAATAAGAGGATAGAAAAGGTATTTACGTAAAAGGCACAAAATTGTTAGATGCATGGTTTTGATTTGGTGAAAACGACATCCTGAAAGTCTAAAATTTATGTTATAAAATTCATCTCTAAATGCTATGCACTTGTTTTTCTACTGTAGATCACAAAGATAAAACGAAAATAAGCGCAGAGGTGGAGTGTAAAATAAATGAATAAATAATGTTTAAACTCTTTTTGTAACAAGGTATTCAAAAATTTAGAGTGTACACAATATGGATTAATTGTTTTGTGCATTTTTATCAGCGTGTATGAGTAATACATTGGATGTAGTCGTTCATGCTTAGAAAGTCAACCGTCTTGCATAACTTATGATCCTATTTGCACGCATATTTTATCATCCCATTTTTCGAGCTGTTATGCGATAAGAAGCTTACTTTCATAAAAAGGTTATAAAGTGAATTGGAAATCTTACACCATATGATTAAAGCTGTTAGACGAGGCATTTTCGTAGGGTAAAAAGTTTAGTATAGAAAAAAAAAGATCTAAGGGGTTTCAGAACACATTAAAAAAAATTTTACTAATTAATTTAGAATTTTTAATTTTTTTTGCACTGATTACCCATTTAACTAATAAGCAAAATCACAACTCAAAAGTTTTAAAAAAATTTTAAATTAAAGTTTTTTTCTTACAAAGATGGGTCTTTTTAAATTGCTAAAACCCAAAATATTCTTAGTCAAGTCTCAAAATTCTTGCAGTAAATTATTCATAAATTTATAAACATTAATTTTGATTCAGCAATTTAAAAAATATAAATTCCATAAAAAATGAAAATATTTGTTTCAAATTTGCAGGAACGAAATTAAAGTATAATGCTTGATAAAGATATATTCCAAAGTTCAACCCTTAAACTTTATCCGTTTTTGACTTATAGCAATTTGAATACAGGAAATCTTGAAAAAATGCATCATGGAGAAAAACGCATTTGACGTTTTAAAAACAGATTTACAGTTAATAAAATGTTTAAATATCTTTTAAAAGCATCCATATGAGTATTTAACTCATTCTTTTCTCTTAAATCTTTAGTTTAGTTCGATTTTTGTAAATTCTATCTTTTTTCTATATAGTTTAAAGATATCCGTAGACTTAAATAACGTCTTTCGCAGATGTTGTTTCCATGACAACTGTCTAAGTGTTAGATTTTTCAAAACAACGAACCACAAACATAATTATATATCTCGTTCTAATTAAGATAGAAACGTGATACAGTTGTCATTTTAAGCAGAAAAACACAAATAAATGTTTAAAGTATAAATTTTTTTTCGTAAATTTGAATATTTTTGTGTTCTGACCCCCGCTTCAATATCTCAAAATGTATATTTCTTCCATAAAAGGAACGATTTTTAAAGTCTAGTTATGTAAATGTAAAAAAATTGATTGGTTTACAAGTGTAGCATACACTACAACATATCTTAACACCGGCATTTTTTTCTATCTGCTGAGAAAAGCTCCTTTTAATTGTTAAAAAAAAATGGTCATTTTTCAAAGAAAAAAAATGGAGTTGAATTAAAAAATCTTAAACATCTGTGATTACGTGTTTAAAAGTGTCTTCAAAACCTGTATAAAAAAATTTCAAATCAATACGCATGACATATTTTGAGAAAATGTTCCTTAAAATTTGACTATTTTATAACATTACGGAGATAAGACTGCAATTGCAAGTTCCCATAAGTACTAGTGGTATAGGAACTACGAAGAGTGAAAAATACAATTGAGAGGTCGAATCCTTTTGTACCCCACTGTTGGAAAATTCGTATAAGTTAATTTTAAAAAGCTGCAACTAGGAGAGAAATAAGGGCTTCAGTGAAAAAGGACGATCTTAAAAGAAAATATATTTTCTTTACGAAAGGTATTTTATAGCGATCTATAAACATAAAATCGCCTACAATAAACTATAAATATTAAACGAGCTAGCTCTAACTCTTAAAAATATCATCACACTTATCTCATTTAAGGAAATATCCTAAACAGAACCCCTTTAATACGAAAACCTCCATCCATCAAAAAAGCATCACATGATATTTCGCAAAAACACAAAATTTTATTAATCGTTCCGACGAATAATTGATGGTAGTCAGGTGAGCTTATCATAAATATCCGAGTTGTCCCGGTGTTTTGAAAAAGAACCACTGGGGCACTCTCATCCCCTAAGGGCTGTAAAACTTTGATTTCCGGATCAGGTATATTACGGACAATCCCCCTACACAAACAAGATAACTCGCGCTTAAAGTACGATCCCCTACTCAATCACAAATAGAAGTTTACGCTCAAAATTTACGGTTGAACACCATAAACCGATGTAAAAGTCGTAAATTTCTTGGAGTGGAAAATGTACATAAAAGCAGCCGGGAAGGGGGGAGGATGTTCAGGATATTGGGAGGGGGAGTTGAGTTGATGCTCAGGAAACTTATTTGAGTAAATGGGTCAATGAAAGGGGAGACACGTGACCTCGTAAAACGTCGTGGAATAAAAATAGTGATCTTCAATCTGAAAATCTTTGAGCGTCCTTTTGAAAAGTGCACAAAGTGTAATGGCGTTTTAAACGATCTGTGTAGTGCAATATTGAAGAGTTGTTACTAGGATGTGTTGGATTTCTGGGGGAAGTTTTACAGCCTAGGGAACAGGTGACGCTTTCGTTATTAAATAAAACTCGGTTTAGTAGAAATATGAATATATGAGCTCTCAAACAGATAAGCTTTTAGTTTTTCGAATTCGGAAGTGTTAAGAATAGTTTGTGTCATGTCGTTTTTGTGTGGAATATATTGGGTTGTTTCAAAGGTTGCTACAATTTTTTGGTGCTAGGTGGTGTTCCACAGTAAAACCAAAGTGTTATCTACATCACACGTGTTAAGTTTTTATGTTGATTGAAAGAAGCAATTTCAGTGAGTATTCTAGAAAAAAATTACGTTAATGGGTTGTGTTTTTTAAATTTGTTAAGCATCGAAAATGCTAGAAAATATGGAGAATGTTTCGACACATTGGGCCTTTTTATTTACGAAAAGGCAGAAAAGCTTTGCAGACCCCAAAAAAGATACGTCGTGTAAAGAGTGAGGGTGCCGTTGACGATTCCACGTACCGCAAGTGATTCAGAAAGTTTCGCACCTAGAACAGTTCTTCAGCCAGAAACCTTAAATCTTATGTGTGCGTGAGATTATGCAGCTACCGGAGATATTTAAAAAAGATCATCGATCAGGACGGCACATACTACACTGATTAAATGTAACTTTTAGTAAATAAAATAAGTTTTCTTAAATATTTGTTAGTTAACAGGACGTCACATACTACAGTGATTAAGTGTAACTTTTAGTAAATATAATAATTTTCAGCAATATTTGCAACAGAATGACTCGTACTACACTGATTAAATGTAACTTTTAGTAAGTAAAATAGTTTTTTTTTTAATATCTGTCAACAGGACGGTACATATTATAGTGATTAAATGTAGTTTTTAGTAAATAAAACAATTTTCAGCAATATTTGTCAACAGGATGGCATGTACTATACTATTGAAATGTAACATTTAGTATACAAAATAATGTATCTGTAATTTTTGCCAGAAAAAGGGAATAATTTTTGTACTAACCCAATAGCTTATAATATCAGTAAACTTCGGGATTCACCCCGGACCGTCGTCAATAACAGCCAGTTGCGTTGCTCTAGTACGAAGTTAATTCAACTTAAAATCAATAAAATTATCGTGGAACAAATAAATATTTATAAAAAAGTAAAGTGTGTGATAACTATTAAATATACAGCTAGAATAACAAAACTAGCACCCCTTGGCCTAAAAGTAAAAGACAATGTATGCCCTATGGCTTCTATTTAATAATCTGAAAATCAAAACATCAATACGTTTGTTGTCTTTTGCAAACACGAAAATTCTATTTCCTTTACATATTACGTAAATGCATTTGATGTTTGAGCGTGTTTGAAAAAAAAATGAAAATGATTTCCAAGCACACTATATGTAGTCTTATCAATAGTCTGCAATGTATTGTAAAGTGTATGAAAACTTTCAAAAGAAATTAGCATTTTAAGAATGACATGCGATTGAATTATTGGAGAAATAAAACTAGCATGCGTCAAGAAAACATAATTCCAATCTAAACTCATTTAGCTGTCGGTGTTTGCACAAGGTATGTTTTTTAAATACAAAAGAGTAAGAAAGAAAATACATATTGGGTATGTTCATATTTCAGTTTAACCCTTCAAGTAGTTGCGACGAGATATCTCGTCCATCAAGATCTGACCAATTTTGCTAACGATGAGATATTTCGTTATCCATGTAAAAACAATTTTTTATGCTGACGAGATCAAGATCTGGTCAGTCTTTCTAAAGACGAGATATCTCGTCCATCAAGATCTGGTCAATTTTGCTAATGATTAGACGTACGTCGTCTAGACAATCACCTGGTGGGTTTAAAAACAGGTTCATATAACATTAGAACCTCAATCAAAGCATACGAATTAATTTAGGATGGAAGGTTACGGTAATCAGTGATATAGCAATGGTTCCACACGCCAGGAATCATGCGTATCAATGTAAATAACATTTGCATTGCCTTTCTTTACAGCGGGCCCTAAAGTTGCCAGTTTCATATTCCGAGACAATCTGCACGAGGGGATGCGGACGGCTGTCACTTGCATCGTTCTGGGTGGAGACGGACCCTTGACCACTCGCTGGATGAAAGACGACGAGCCCCTTGCTGAGAGGGAACTGAACGTGAATGTCCTGCAGGAAGACGACGGATCTATATCGACACTCACCTTCAAGAGTTTGACGTACAAACACAATGGAAACTATACGTGTATCGTTACAAATGACGTGGCCTCTGGTTCGTACAGTGCCATGCTGACTGTCAAAGGTAGGCTTAAATTTCTAGTGAATAATCTTAACATGGATTATATTAATCATGATTCATAATAATTTTATTGCGTAGATAAACTGATGAAACCGTATCCATCAGTTTAAAAACTTCAATATCTGACTAATTAAAATTAAAGCAGGTAGTAAAATGGGCTACAGCTGTTTCAGTGACGTAAGACTCACCATTTACAGGATAAATATTTGTTTATTTCTGTCCTGATAACAGTTTTGATTGAATCAGATGATTAAATAGTCAATAGTCTTGTGGGTGGAGCAAAATATCCAAATAGAGAAGTAAACAAGTCTTTACTTTGAACGAAGTAAATAAATATAGGTAGTGTCAACCATGATGAAGCCAAGATTGAAGTAAAAAAAAAGTTTCAATTTTCTAGAAGTCACTACTGAAGTAAGCAAGTGTTTGTTACAAGTATCAACCATCATGAAACCAATACAAGTATATAAGTGTTTGAGGAAAATCCATTAAAAACAAGTGTTTGTCTTGTTTCCTTCACCATCATGAAAGGAATAAACAAGTTTTTATTTCTGTTCTGACGATGATATGAACGTTTTGCTCAATCGTAATTGCTGCCCACCATTTTATCGACTGTCGTCATCTTTATTAATCGTATTTCGAAGGTTTTTAAAAAAATTTACTTTTTTTTTACTGTGTGTTAATTTAAAGAGTAAAAAACTCAGAGTTAAATGTACTAGTCAATAATATAAACTTAAATGTACTAGTCAAGAAGTAGGAGTACTAGCCTGAAAGTTGCAATGTACCCCCTGTTCCTAGATTCCTGTATTGCTGCAATACAACTATTTTGGTGAAACTGTTCCTTGGCCCAAAGTTCTCTAACTAGTTTCATAAGAAACTTAACTTCAGAAGTCTCATTATCTGTAGGTTTATAGTTTTACTAGACAGTAAGTCCATAAATTCAATATAATCTCGACGAATGTGGATACTACTTAAATTGCATTTTATCTTTAAAATATTTTTTCAATAATAACTAACCTGTTGCTTTTGATAAAAAAAAAGTAAATATGTATGAATGACGTAATCTAATAAAACGTTTGAGTATATTAAAATGCTACAAACGAAAAAAGAAACAAAGGTTATACGAATTTGTACAATAATTATACAAACAAAAACATTCATTATATGTATTATGCATATTACTAGTATGTGGGAATTGTGGGAATCATCGTAAATAAAGGATGATGTAGTACAAAATAATTTAGCTCTTAAAATAACAAATTTGATTTGTTTCGGACTTTAAAAAGCAAATTTATATACGATATTATTAATTTACTATCGTAGTAGAATCGTATCGTAGTATCGAATAAGTAGTACTATTAAGTTTTTAAGAATGACATTTTTTTAATATTTACCATTAATTCTAAAATAAATTGTTACACAAGCATCAGGAAGCAGAACAATTAATTTTCTAAAACAAACTTCTCACTCTCTCTCTCTCTCTCTCTCTCTATCTATCTATCTATCTATCTATCTATCTATCTATATCTATCTGTCCGAAAATCTGTGTCATGGTCTTCCAATTTTTAAGTGAATTGTACCAATAAAGACAGTATGTGTACACGACAACCTAAGAATCCCACTCGATTGTCTTTTTTAGTTGTAAACAAAGGCTTGTAAACAATAAAAAAAATACTTCTTTTCGATATTCGAAGAAAAAAGTTAATATAATAAAGAAATACTAATTTTCTTAACACTACAAACATGTATGGATGTGATGATGACATCTAGAAAAAATGCCTACACATTTGTAGCATTAGGAGGTAATTAAAAAATTAGTTCAAAAATATTATCATAACCCTGAAGGTGTATTAAATGTCAAACACTGTCTTAATAAGTATATCCATGTCAGAAAATAAATATTTTGATTATGGATTAAATCTTTATCTTTTTTACAAATGTGAGAACTATTTTGAAACAAAATTCACGTGTTTAATGCGACACTCATTTGTGTGACAGAGGTACTACCTTTAAAAAATAGTTATTGAAGTTTTATATTTTTTCATCTGATTTTTCCATTACATTGCTAATAATATTTGGTAAACTATTTGCTGTCCTGTTTTCTACAAATCTGAAAAAGTACTCTACTCATACATTTAGCGTTATCCATAGATAACGACAAAGATAGACTTTTACATTGCTACCCATAAGCATATATTTGTGATACGATTGAAGTTATGTCAAATAAACTAGACATTGCCTCAGACACTCCCAAAGGTTTAGAAAGAGAGGCAATCCGTCTTCCCGTATCTGAGCTATGACCATTTATATTCCGAACATTATAGTGCAAGATAAACTTTAGTATTTTGATAGGAGGCTCGAAATTTAATAATGTAATGCCTAGAATATGCTATCACCGTCATGTTTCGATAGGTTTTCAGTGTTTAAGAATTTAATAATGCACGTTTCTAAGTAAAGTATTCTGTATAACTTTTAGTTCCACCAAAATGGATGTTAGAGCCTAGTGACATATCCACTGTGTCCGGTAGACCTGCAAGAATCGATTGCCAAGCTGATGGTGTCCCACAACCTCATGTTAGATGGAAAATGGCATCAAGTGAGTAAACAAGTATTATGAATCTAGACAGCTCAGTGTTATTTATTCACAACTTATAACTCCTGGCAACGAACTTATAAGTTATTATTTTTCACCTTCTGTGGGTTCCAAAAAAAATTTTGAAGCGGCCCGGTATACGTTACATTTTTAGTGGCCTCAAATGTCCTCATGTTGGCGCCTTGTGGAAGTTTGGAGAGTGTGGTACCATCCTGTGACCTCGTAATCTGAACGTGGTTTAAAATCACGTGGTTCAGAATTTCCCCTTCGAAGATCATTCCGGAACCACACCAATAGTCTGTTGTGTTGCTCCAGTGTGATTTTAATTTAAAATACCAAATATAAAAATAATTTTTCTAATATACTTCAATGAGAACTCAAAATTAAATAATTTTCACATCAATATGTATGTACGCCTGGATTTGCTAGACGGCGCTTTTATTTGAATTAATGGCAATCCACCCGTTAGCAATAATCAGAAGTGTGCTACTTTTGGCGATTGTAATTGTAAGTGTGGACTGCTAAGCTTACAAAAATGCACTGTTAGTCAAGTCAACAATGAATGTGAAAGTGTAAAAGTAGAGTAAATCAAAACCGTCTTCCAGTGGATCCCTAGCCATTGTGGCATTTATGGAAATGAACGGGCTGACACTTGGGCTAGGGAGGCTTCATCTTTGCACCCATCTTCCTACCAGGTTCCTCTTCGAAATGCTAAGAGACTTTTTGGGAGCAAAATCAGACTTGGTACAATTTCTGCTCTTAGGAATATGGCAGATGGAAAACCATGGGCTTGCCTTCTGGATGACCAACAGCGCTCACGTCTTTCCCTCCTTCCCAGGGCAGAAGGAGTTGCAAATTTTAGAATTATTAATGGAAGTGACTATCTGCAGGCCCACTTACGTAAAATCAACTTGGATGATTCACCTCACTGTGTACTTTCTAGCACCTCGCATATGACTGGGGAGCATCTCTTTAGTTGTCCCTCTCTTTCTGACGTCCGCTCCAGTGATGACTTTCGGGCCCTCACACCTTCTGGAGCCGCTTCGATTTTATACTGGACTGCAAGACGCCTCATGTCCAAAATAACGATGGCGGGCGTAATCTCAAAAAGTTACCGCCGCCGCCGCCGCCGAAGAATTGAAATTTTTGTTGTTTAGCTCCATTCTTAGACGGTTTCCCGAGAAAGTACTGATCGGAAAAATATGAAATTAACATGCTTTGTTCTTCATCGTATTCCCTGGATAATTATTAAGATTCTTTTCCGATGCGGCTATTAGTTTAGGTTTTATTAAGTGTTAAAGTTGAAGAAGTGAAATTTCTTCCGCGAGTGAGCAAAACACATTCACATTTTCAGTCTTCAGTCGTGAGTTTTTTTTTAAGAGACCTCTCAACGTAAATTTTTGCAGCTCGTCGAGTTTTTTTTGAAATTTAAATGTGGTTCTTGATAATATTTTTTTGAAATTCGGGAAAAATCGGGACATTTTAAATACTTTTTTTTAAAGCTGCCGTATCTATATCTAATTACTATTAGTTTTTAATTTTTAAAATATCGCAGTATACCTCAGAATATACTCTTTCTTACGGTACTATTATTTTTGAAATCGGTTAATAATTAAATTGGATGCGATCAAAAGTTCGTGATACAAAATTCGGAATCTTCGGATATTTTCGCTACGTTTTGTTAAAACCGTTATGTCTACGGCAAAAACCATTATTTTTTAAATTTGAGAACATCACTGAATACACTACATTACACTCTTTCTTATGGTACAATTATTTTTCAAATTGGTTAATAAACAAAATCGATGCAATTAAAAGTAGGTCATACAATTTTCGGAACTTTCAGATCGTAACTTCCGATACAAAACTAAAATGGTCATATCTATATAGTATTACTGTTAGTTTTTAATTTTAAAAATATTGCAGTATACCTCACAATGTTCTCTTTCTTACGGTACAATTATTTTTAAAATTGGTTCATAAATAAATTCGATGCAATCAAAAGTTGGTGACACAAATTTCGTATTTTTCAGTTCGCATAGCTGGTTCCGCAAACAGCAGTGGGTTGCATTTTCTACTATCGGGTTTGCCAGATATCAAATTTATCGTAGCAACAATTGCCATAAAAACGATTTCTTTTTATTTGGCGAGGAAAAAGGCTCGCTTTTTTCCCTCTGTTCTCAAGACAGTTTACCGACAAAGTACAATCGTAAAGTTTTGATATTAACACTGTTTACTTAAAATTGTACAGGGAACAAGATACAGAAGATTTTTTACTGATGCGGCTAATAGTTTAGGGTGCATTAAGTGTTAAAGCAAAAAAAAGTGAAATCAATTGCGAAAGAAGTATTGGTTTGAGAAAGCAAACCAAACGGGATTGCGTAGCAATCCCCGGGGTCGGCGAGCGTAAGCGAGCAGGGCGCGAAGCCCTCGCTGTGACGTCATGTACCGGAAAGTGAAATCAGCATAATACGAATTATTCAGATAGTTTCACTCTGTGAAAGGAATGTTGGTTTGCGAAGCAAACCAAATGACATCTGTGAAAGGAGTGTTGGTTTGCGAAGCAAACCAAATGGGATTGCGCAGCAATCCCCGGGGGTTGGCGAGCGTAAGCGAGCAGGGGGCGGAGCCCCCTAGTTAAAAAAAAAAAAAAATTACTGTGAAAGTGTTAAAGTAAGTCAAATTAAAATATTGTTCGCTTACATTAGGCCTTTCATTTCCGGACCTTAGTATACCCTCAAAAACATTGATCTTCCACACTTATATGCATGTTACCCTCCTATTTTTATGTTCCCCACCTTCTAAAGTTCGCATATGCATGTATAAAACAGCCTGCATATAACTTGTGTCATTTATTCCTCCTAGAGGTAATTTCGGCGAGTTATCTTGCATAAACAAACCTGCCAAGATCTCGATGAACAAAATATCTCGTTGTTAGAAGACTGACCAGATTTTGATGTCGTTATCATTTAAAAATTGACTCTTATCTCGATGATCTCGTCAATAGAAAACTTGTAAGATCTTGAAGGACCATATATGGACGGGTTAAAGTTACAGCGGTATGTGCCACTTTTTTAGGGAAAAAAAGACCTATAACTTCCACTGCCATTAGTTGGTATTTGAATTAAGATCTGACTTTTTTTACGTTTTATGTAAACAGATAGACATATATACATATGGTTTCAGTGTCTACTTATTATCTTTAGTTAAATTTGGTTGTATTATATCTGGTTTCTGTGTCATTCTTTTTTTTTTTTTGTTAAAGTTACTTACACCACTGTAACTGTAACCAGTCCATATCTTGTTGAAACAACTTGGAGGGTTACGTTAAATAACATTATAACATATAACTAATATTCATTTAATACATTGGCATTGCTGTGTAGGAACATTTTATGTATAAATACTGATGTACTAGTACCAACAATAATTCGATTATTTCAGCCGTTCTTATTATTTGAAGTAGATGAGGTATAAGTCAATTATACATAAAATGTGAGGTAAAATCAATTATTAGAGTGAATGCAATTGGATTGCATGCACATAGTGTTACGTTGCAATCAAGTTTGGATTATTTGTTAATAATTTATTAAAGTATGCTAAAAATTATTAGTTTGTTCAACTGGTAAAATGTAATCATTGGCCATCCATGATTGTATTCAGGCATCCATGAATGTATTCAGCTTATTAAGGCATTTCAGTTAAATGCGCAAATGCCTGAAAACGACTGTCGCAGCACTTTACAGCGGCCATTTACAACAATAATTTCTCCTAAAGAAACCGATTCCACCAATGTGGTTAAATCTGTCCACGATGTAACATTAATTACCTTGTCTTTAAGGACTGTTTTCATCTGAATCTGCTACTACTAATAGTGATAAGTATAACTGTCTTCTTAAAAGTTTGAGACACTTCGGATCAAGTTAAGAATGATAGACTTGCTGAAAAGGGTCTTTAAGGCGCCCTTTATTTGAAAGTGACTTTAAGCCATTTGTATTACGAAAATGGCTTGAAATGAGAGCTTTAAGCTTTAAAACCTTTTTATACTGCATGGTCGAGGATAATCTTTGAAGAATACAATTTAAGGTTTACTGTATTTTGCAGAAGGTTTTCTGTAAAACTAAATAAAGGGAGTGTCAGTGTTTTGATAGTAAATGCCAAATTTAAGTAATCCGAGCATTGCTATAGAGAGGAACTTTAAAAAATTCGACCAACGTAACGATTAGTGGTGACGTGGCTCTGTTAAATATTGACGTGTTTGGCATTTTATCTCCTCATTTGGCGATGTAAAATCTTATGGCAGGATATATGTCAGATGTACATTTCAAAAGACGTAGTGACAGAAATGGTGAAATCGCCGAAGTCCAGTACTTTGATTCGTAAACGAAAGATATAATCAATCAATGAATCGTTGTCATCACTTGTCCTCGTCCCATGGACCAATCAGATGATGAATGTTCGTTTCCTTCCAGCAGACAAAAATAGTCTAATGGTTACATAACTACTAGTTTTGATGTCAAGATTCTGGGTTATAAAAAGTTATTATTATTTACTATTTTTTCGTTATTTGACATGTTACACAAATATAATTTCAGCCTTGTAACATTTATTAAAAATGTACGCCAAACATTGTCAAAACAAGTCTTAACTGAAAGTAACTTTTCTTCTCCAGTAGTTAGTTAGTTAGGATTTTTATGTAAAATGTTTCAATTCTCTCGCGTAATAGTTTAATTTTAAATTAATAATGGAAGATGAAATATTGCTGGAATTCACTTTCTGATCCTTATTTTGTGTTTTTTTTTTCGTAAACATAAATTACAACGCATTTTACTTTTGAGAAATCATGAAGACCAATAGCAATTCTACAAATATTTGCTTTTACTCCCGAATCCTTTCTGCTAAAATGAAATATAATTTCATTTCATCCAATTTTTGAAAGCTTTCATAGGAATTCACTTATAAAACACACAGACTAAACCAAGTTTTCGTGGGATTAGTTCGGCTCTTTTCGATCTAATTAATAACAAATATTCTTTTCGCAGAATTTATCCAGTATATTTCATTTGGATGAACAGAAAATAGAAACTAATCTCGTCTTTTAGTCATCGTCTTAATTAAATCCAATCAAAAAGCAAGCACTAGATGTGAGAGAGATTGTAATGGCACAAACGATATTCAAGTAAATATATTTGTTTTCTAACATATTTATTTAACATTAATAAAAATCTAAAAACACAAAATTTCAATTTATTTGAAAAACGAAAATCGTTTGGAAATAGATTATTATATTTTTCAACACCCAAATACCTTGTAATCGTAACGATTCCGAATTGCAAATTTTTTATTTTGTAGCTTTTATGGTTCTGTATTCAAAAGTTTTACAATACATTATAACAAAGGGGTTTACAGTTAATAGTATCAGTTTAAAGTTCAATTTTTAAATTCTGTACATTTAACGTGGTGTCATTTTAAGCTTAAAAACATTTCAATGGATTTAATATTGACAGAGTAGTGCTGAAAAACTTCTTATTTTGGATCTAGTCGTTTAAATAAACTATATGTAAACTAGTTTTCATCTGCTAATCATTAATTTTCAGCGTGCATCTTTCATTTCAATTTTATCTTCAATTTTAAATGACAAGATTTGCTTTTACAGCAACGAGTTCTTTTCTGATAGATATTCCAGAGCACATTTATTTTTTACTAAACTTTTAGAATCTAAATGGGAATATCAACATCAAGTTAATATTACCGAATTTAGGAAGAACCCTCTTTAACTTACATTGACATACTACTGTGACCAATAAGTATCTGGAATGCTTCCTTTAAAATACATATAAAGTAGATATCGTCTGCAAACTTTTATGAAATATTTTTAAGACTGATATAAACAAGTGTCAGCAATTAATGATTTATTTAATTTTATCGTCTAAAAATAAATTTGTTTTTAATAAGAGAAGAATTTTCACTTAGTTGATTTTCCAAAATGTTGAATGTAATTGGGCAAAGAACATGTATTAAATTTTGTTTACGCAATAGAATTACTTCTATAAATACATTTGAAATGTTGCAAAAAGCTTTTACAGACGATTGTTTATCAAAAACAACAATATTTTATTGGTCACTATCCGACTCCCGTCAATACTATGTCCCTATTCGCATCGCAATGGTACGTGCATGCATTCACACCCTATCTGTATATCATAAATACTACGGAAATACATAGCATCAATACTATGCATCCTGCATACAATGTAGCATGTAATAGGGAGGTTAACGTAATGAAGTTTTGAAAACACTTCAATTATTTGTGGATACCCTAAACAATATATATAATTTTTGTACTCCAACGTAAAATAATAATTCAACTCTTCATTAAACAACATTACAGAAATAACTGTCCTATTTATAAACAGCCATAATAAATTGGACAATGGTCCTGGTGGTTAATCAGATGATCTATCTTATCATTTGCACAACTAACCAGATATTCATGGACGAGATTAGAAGAAAGTTTACCTCTGTTGTTGTAACACATCTCGTCATCTTCAAAACACCAGCAATAACTGGTAGACAAGATATCTTTTCAACAAAACTGGTCAGATTCCGATGAACGAGATATCACATCGAATCCACTTGAAGCGTAACTACGAAGTATTTCTTTTTTGTATAAACCCATTAACAACGTTTTTCCTTTTTATAAATCACTTTACGACTAATATATTACATAAAAAGAAATTTCATATTCTATTTCGAAAGATATAGCCTATCCTAATATCATCTTTATGACAAAAGCTTACATTAATCTTATCTCAGTGCTCTTATGAAGAACAGAATTCCCTATTTCACATCACCCCAGATCTACAACTTCCCCTTATTTGCGTATCAGATTTCAGATAAAAATATCGTATTACTTTGGCTATCCAAATTCGAACTTTACGTGCAACTGTTATTTTACACTGCTGGCCACCCAAATTGCAACACCAAGAAAGACAAAAGATATCACAACAAAATTTATTTTGTAGACAACATGTTGACCAAGTATCAAATGATTTCATTTATAGCCTTCTGTGAAGTGTGGTTCCTGCCAAAATCAGTTGCCAGAATAGCCGCCATTGTTGGAGATCACCGCTGCCACACGCCTCGGCATTGATTCAAAGATACTTTGGATGTGTTTTGGGGGTACAGCAGACCAAGCAGTTTCCGCACGTTGCGAAAGTTGATGTAGTGTGGCAGCTGGGGATGTAATATGGGTCAATCGTTGAGCAACCATGGACAACATGTTTTCTATCGGCGAAAGATCCGGAGAGCGAGCTGGCCAGGGAAGCAATTCAATCTGGCGATTGACGAAGAACCCTTGGACAATGCGTGCCACGTGTGGTCGCGCATTATCCTGTTGAAATATGGCTGCGGGCAAGCCCTGAAGGTAAGGAAGGACAACTGGCTCCAACATCTCGGAGATGTAGCTCTGGCTGTTTAAAGTACCGGCAATGCGTACTAGAGAAGTGCGAGAGTGATATCCAATACCGCCCCATACCATGCAGGACCAGTGTGGCGGTGCATAACGCAGCTGTTCAGCATCCTCTCTCCATCGTGTCACCAGACTCGAATCCTACCATCGTGGTGTTGCAGACAGAAGCGTGACTCGTCAGTAAAGACAATTTCATTCCATTCCGCCGTCCACATCCTTCTTTCATCGCACCATTGGCGGCGGAGACGTCAGTGGTTCTGGGTCAAGGATAGACGAAGCAATGGACGTCTTGCGGACAGACCACTCTGCTGTAAACGGCGTCGAATGGTACGCGCAGACACTGGACGATGCGTTACACACTGAATGTGCTGTGCTGTGGTTCGTGATGTGGCTGAGCGATCCGTCACTGCCATACGCACAATATGCCTGTCGTCACGTGAAGTGGTGCACTGAGGTGGATGCGATCGAACACGTCGGTCCATCGTGCCCTCCTGCATCCAACAATCACATATCCGCATTACAGTTGTTTGGTTTCGTCCAACACGACTACCGATTTCCCTGAAAGTTAATACACAGTCTCGGTAGGCCACTATCCCTCTTCTGTCGAACTCGGATACTTGATCAAAAGATGATCGCTGTTTTCTACGAGGCATATTTGATCGTTTTTTTGAAAAAACCACAAGAAAAACACAATTGCCGTACTTGAAATCGTCGAAATCTCCAAGCCTTAAATAGCACTTTGAAGAGGCGCCACAGGCGCGCGTGATGTGCGTCTGTTAATTCTTAATTGTCTTAAATTCTAATCATTTGCATATTACACCTCTGCTAATGCGTGTTGTAAATTTCATATTATTTGCATGCTTCCTTCAGGGTGTTGGATTTACGGTGGCCAGCAGTGTATATGAAATGCGGTTTGTAAGATAAAAATTAAGACTTTTAAAATTATTAGTAGCAGTTTTGCTCATCATTCGATGAACGTATATGTACAGAGTGAGACTCGAAAAAGCAGCTTGCCATCTGTAAATCTTTGTTGAAATACATGAGCAACTTACGTCTTTCTCTTTCCCTCTACCTTCAATTTACAGGTTGCTAGAATACTGGAAAACCAACTGAGACATGGCTACTGCGTACACTACAGTGTACGCAACAGATGTGTACATGTATCATCCCACTATGTACTTATATGTAATGTGGTACAAGAACACATGTGTAAATTTCATCACTCATTGATAAATCGGTATTGCGAAAAGGACTTATTCATTTTTCCAACCTTAAATCCGTATTTCATTTATACTACTCCAGTACATGTTTTACTTATGAACTTACATTGTAATATATCTATTCTTTACTACAGGTCTCGAAATACCCGGGTGCACAGGTGCACTGTGCACATGAAAATATAATTGTGCTCCTAATTTTTTCCCACTGGGTGTACACAATGCACCTTGTGCACCTAATTTAAAAACTTAGGTGCACAAGGTGCACCTGTATTAAAAAATCTATTTCTAGGCCTGCTTTACTACATGACTTGTCTATTTGCTGATCATCCCTGGATCTTAAGTTTGTAGTAAAAGATGATGTATATTAACAAGATAATTATTTCACTGCTAGGGGATTTATATAGATCGTTTTAAAGTTGTTTGTGACCAAAGAAAGCAGTTATTTTGTTGTAGAATGTTTCATACATAGTAGAATTATTTGGTTTATGTTCTTGCAAAATAATATTCATTATGTTTCGGTACGCACAAAGAATTAAATATCTTCGCATAAATTTTTATTATATTGCAGTAGAAACTCAAAAGAACGATTCTACATTATTTCCAGACACAAATCTGTAAACTTAAAACAGTACCGCTAGATGGCAGAAGTGCTTTACTTCATGCTATTAATGATATTATAATAAATGAAAGAAAACTTTTAAAAACCCGTTTTATATCGAAATGCCACTTTTTTAGCCATGCAACTGCTGCAGCCCATGAGTGATTTTTTTAGTCTCTTTCACTCTTAAGGTTAGTATTATTATATTAAAGTCGGATATGTGTGAGTATTTTCAGATGTGCCACATATTTGCAAATTTGATTCCTTTTCATAAAAGTGAACTGAAAATTAATTTTTGATAATTTAGATCTTATCATGGTGCATTAGATCTTTATTACATACTTGAATTTTTCATTAAAGGTCAATATGTAGTTATGAGTTATTTACCAAAGATGAACGGGTATTTTCAGTTCAGCTCCAGATATGAAAATTTAATTCCTTATTCATAAAAATATCGAAGGAAAATTAAATCCTCATTATTTTCGATCGTTAAGACTTGCTTCAATAAATCCTTATATGTACTATTATAGCTTTCACTTATATCAAAATACAGTGCAGTCTTGAAGTGTTATGTACCAATTCTATTATGTGTTCCAGATCAGACCTGGATCTGTCATTATGATCCTTAATTCATAGAACAGCACACTCAATTTAATATTGATTAATACGATCTTACAAACACATATTTCATACAAATTTTGATTGAATACTATTGGGTTAATGTAAAAGTTTGTCCTATACTTTTGACAAAAAATAAAGAAAATCTATTTCATTTTTATACTTAAAATTACATTCAATCATTATATTATGTGACGTCCTGTCCAATAAACTTTCTCGATGCCTCTGGTAGCTTCATCATCCCGCACTCATAGAAGCTCTGAGGTTTCTGGCTAAGGAACGAGATCAGGTGTCGAAACTTTCCGAACCACTTAAGCCACGTGGAATCGTCAACGGCACCGTCACCCTACACAACACATCTTCTTTCACGTCTGCGAAGCATTTGGAAACATAATTCAAATCATAATAGGTCGTAAACGCTCCTTATTTTCTGCATTCTTAATGCTTAACAAGATTAAAAAAACACTACCAATAACACAAATTTTATTTCCAAGTGCTCGCTTCTTTCAAACAACATCAAAACTCGACATGGGTGAAGTAAGTAACACTTTGAGATGCAATAGCGCCAAAACGGGACGAACCTTAGCATTAATCCAATAGTATCTCTCTCACTTACGGCCAATGTGTAGTTGAGTATACGGATATCATTATGTGCTTTCAGATCAGCCCCCGGAGCAGTTCAAAACGATCGTGAGCAGTTCGCACATCCACATCCTGGTGAACGGTTCCCTTAACTTTCGCAGCGTTGAGCCCGACGATGCCGGATATTACCTCTGCGAAGCCAATAACGGAGTGGGAATCGGCCTCAGCGCCGTTGTTCGCCTCACAGTGCACAGTAAGTTGTACCCACTCTGACACTTTCAATTAGGTCTAAAATGACATCGATTTTCGCTTTGCGGGCAACTTAGTAAATCATCGGACCCAAGTATCGCGGTCAGTGTTGCGACTAATGGTACAGCGGTCATTCGCTGACTTGGGAGTATTGGAATCTATCAATTGGTCAGGGTTGTATTAAAGCGGGCTGCTTAGAGTCTCCTTTCATTTGCTTTTGATTCTAACAGGGGTTGGTATCGTAACGTTACTGGTTACAAAACAATAATATATATATATATATATATATATATATATATATTTGAAAATTAAGTTTACAAGAGTTTTAGAGTTTACGAGAGTCATTTAGAAGCAACTTAGAAAATCATTGTACCCAAGTATCGCTGTAAGTGTTGCGACGAATGGTGCAGCGGTCATTCACTGACTTGGGAGTATTGGAGTCTATCAATAATAGGTCAGGGATGTATTAGAGCGGACTGCTTAGAGTCTCCTTCCATTTGCTTTCGAGTTCCAACAGGGGTTGGTATCGTAACATTACTGGTTACAAAACAATAAAATGTGTACTTTTTTGAAAAGTAATTAAAAGTTAAGTTTACAAGAGTTTTAGAGTTTACGAGAGTCATTTAGAAGCAACTTAGAAATTAATCGTACCCAAGTATCGTAGTCAGTGTTGCGACGAATTGTGCAGCGGTCATTCACTAACTTGGGAGTATTGGAGTCTATCAATAATATGTCAGGGTTGTATTAGAGCGGGCTGCTTAGAGTCTCCTTCCATTTGCTTTTGATTCTAACAGGGTAACAGTATCGTAACGTTACTGGTTACAAAGCAATAAAATATTTATTTGTGAAAAGTAATTGGAAAGTTAAGTTTACAAGAGTTTTAGAGTTTACGAAAGTCTTTTAGAAGCAACTTAGAAAATCATCGGACCTAAGTATCGCAGTCAGTGTTGCGACGAATGGTGCAGCGGTCATTCGCTGACTTGGGAGTATTGGAGTCTATCAATTGGTCAGGGTTGTATTAGAGCGGGCTGCTTAGAGTCTCCTTCCATTTGCTATTGAGTTCCAACAGGTGTTGGTATCGTAACGTTACTGGTTACAAAACACTAAAATATTTATTTGAAAAGTAATTGAAAGTTAAGTTTACAAGAGTTTTAGAGTTTGCGAGAGTCATTTAGAAGCAACTTAGAAAATCATCGGACCCAAGTAACGCATTCAGTGTTGCGACGAATGGTGCAGTGGTCATTCACTGACTTGGAAGTATTGAAGTCTATCAATATGTCAGAGTTGTATTAGAGTGGGCCGTTTAAACTCCTTCCATTTTCTTCGAGTTCTGACAGGGGTAGTATTGTAACGTTTCCGGTCTCTATTTAGAAGCAACACTGATTACAAAGCAATAATATATTTTGTTGAAAAGTAATTTGAAAGGTAAAGTTTACAAGTTAGAATTTACGAGTCATTTAGAAGCAATAGTAAATCATCGAACCCAAGTATCGCCGTCAGTGTTTTGACTAATGGTGCAGTGGGAATTTACTGACTTGTGTGTATTGGAGTCTATCTATAGGTCCGGGATGTTTTAGAGCGGGTCGTTTAGACTCATTCCATTTGCTTTCGATTTATGACAGGGGTTGGCGTTGTAACGTGTGCGGTCTCTATTTAGTAATACTGGTTACAAAACAATAAAATTTTTTGTTGAATAGTAATTTAAAAAGTAAAGTTTACAGATGTTAGAGTTTACGAGTGTCATATTTTGAAGTAAGAGGTCACTGCAATTAACTATCAAATCTCCGATGAGCCAGAAGGTCGCCGAAATTTCAGAGTCTGAAGTTTACGTTTCCTCCTTTCTAAGTTTTAGTCTGCTCTGCCGCACTCATCTATGGTTTGAGTCCATCTCAGTATAGAATGTGCATTCCGGTAGTTTCAACGCCACCTTCAAGGGACGGTGATGACAAACTCCGCAGCTGCGAAACCATTTCTTTGGATCTCGGAATCGTTAAAAAAGACGTGTGAGACAGTTTCCAAATCCCTTGTGGATGATAACGCATAAGGAGAGGATGGATTCGGATTACTTTTTAATCCAAGGACGGCCTTAATGTCTTTCTGGTCAGGGTTTCCACAGCAGTGTAAACACAAGTGTCAGTCTGGGGTGGCCCGTTTGCATTTTTGTTATGTAGGACCCAATATAATTCAGGTGTTGACAATTTGTTTGGCACTCCAGGAAGATCTGACTCATATATGAGAGAAAACAAGACCGACCGGTACAGTATTGAGAGATGCGAGACCACTTGGACAACCTATTGAATCTATTAAACCCTGGTCAACCTTTGTACCTTAACCTCAGTCGCCGAAGTTTAAAGAAATAAAGGTCAACAAGAATTTAAGAAATTGCGAAAGGAAAATATAGTTTTCGTATTTTTCTTTAGAGTTTTTCTAGGGACCCAATTTTGACGATTTTCGTCCACCATAAAGGAAAAGCATCGGAATCCGTGGTTGCTAGACTGTTACAAATACTTTGATAAAAAAAAAGGTTTTTTTATTTTTTTATTTAAAAATTTTAATTTCTTGGCAAGATCTTTGATGTATGTCCTTATTTCATTATCATATTTTGAGATTAAGTTGATTTATTTTGAATCTGAACAGCTAAAATTACAACCAAAATCGGTTTAAGACTAGATTTGTTTTTGCTATTTTTTATAATTTATACTAATAATAATATTTATATTACTAATGCTACTCTTTTTATTATTTATAACTCCCAAAGCTAGTATGTTTATAATTTAAAATTATAATGCTACTATTTTTATTATTTATAATTATAATGCTACTGTTTTTATTATTTATAATTATAATGCTACTATTTTTATTATTTATGATAGCAATGCTACTACATTTTTATACTATTGATGCTAATATGTCACAAGTGTTTGGATTGTGACAGCCCTATGCTTTTATTAAAATTAAATATTTTCATTTGAACAGAAATAACTGAAAATAGTTAATTTTACAACGATTATAAAATAATAAATAAATAGGACTGAAAAATTCAAAATCTTGGCTCGTTAAATTATAAAAACGAAATTGATACAATAGATAAAAGTACGCGCAATACAAGTGAACGTATCGAAAATTATTCAAGAAAAAATTTAAAAATTTGTTTCCATGTTAAATATTTACAAAATGCTTAATTTTAATGAAAAATATATTAATTTCTCAAAAATAAAGATTAAAATTCATATGAAAAGCTTCAGAAGTCTATGGAATAATTTTCGTACACCTTTCTTCAAAGTACAAACAGGCACGTGTTTAACTTTTTCAGAATGACACATTATCTAATTTTATGTATATAGGTTCTGTATATTTTAAAGGCATTTCTTAGAAATGTTCAAAATATTGCTAATAACCGCGTTTCTATACAAAGATATTTTCAAATAAATATTTGCTTTGGATTTTTATTACCTTCATTTCAATATAGCGGAACACTTAGTTAAATATTTGTTTAGTAGTACCTATCCATGTGTTTCAGAGAAAAAGTATAAAAATATTAAAAAATTAAAATTTCTAAAAAAGTTAGCTTAATGGTTTTTAATGAATAAGGTTATAATATTGAATTACATATTTTTGTCATAATTCCCTAGTTAATTTTATTTCAAAAAAGATATAATAAAACCTAGTGTACATTAGTAAAAATTTTAAAAAAATGACTTAAAGCGCTTTTATAGGATCACTAATGTGCAAAATGTCTAGCTTCAAATGTATTTTATTCAAATAAAATATCAACTTGAAATAAATTTTAATTTTTAGCACATCAGTCTTACAGTTGCATAACTTTTGGATTTAAAGCTAACCGTTGGATGAAAGGACCGAATTTAATTGATACATGCCACTCCGTGGCTAGCCCGGCGTTGTCCGTGCCAGTTGTTTTTGTGGGGTTATTGGTTTGCGAAGCAAACCAAATGGGAATTCGTAGCCTCTTGGTTAACAGCCATAACGGAGTCGCCTGTAGTGTTGGTTTGATTCGCAAACCAAATGGGTAGTTGTAGCGTATTGAATAAAGGTCATAACGGAGTTGCCGTGCTGTTGGTTTGCTTCGTAAAAAATGGGAATTCGGTGTGACGTCATAATCTCTAGCAGAAAATATAAAAATTTTATTCAAAAAGAAAAATTAAGTGTATAAGGTATCTATCTGGTGTCAAATTTTTCGCAGATTTCAATTTTCGTTGAAATTTTCAATCTTTAACGATCACGATTTTGCAAAAAAGAACTAAACAATGACAGCCAAAATATTAAAAAACTTTTTTGCTTTCCTTCGCTGTAATAGTAAGAGAAAAGAAAATGTTTCTTTTTGGAACATGAATGTTGGCCTTACTTCACATTCTCTTGCGAAAATATAAAAGATATTCAATTTAAAAATTTTATTTCTTTAAAGAAAATCATATTTTTAGGTATCTATTTAATGTGAAATTTTCCGCAGATTTCATATACATTGAAATTTTTACCAGATCTTAAACGGTCTAGGAGATAGAAAAAGAACTACATAACTCCAGTTTAAAGTTTATTTGTTTTTATCGACTGCGGAAAATCTTTCCTACGAGCAAAATGAAAACGGAAAAAATAAATTTAGACTCTTCGATTTTTTATGATGTTGCCATTCCAAAGAAAACAATAATAATTAAATTTCCATTAAATTCATTTTAAAATGTTGTAGATTGAATTTTAAAATTCGCCGCGATCCAAAAATTGCAGAAAATTTGAACTACCTTTGTACCAAATCCCATTACTGTAAGTGCCATAGATTCTTCAGGACTGTGGTAACGAAAAACAGACAAAAACATCATTTTACAACAGTAGATTTTTGTGTGATTGAAATTTAAATTCATAGAATTAGGGGAGAAGAATTAAATTTGTTAGCATTAATGCAATAGCAATTTAGCATTAATGTAATTCAGCAATCACCATTTTCAAATATTTGACTTAGAAGCAAAATAATTTTAGAAAATAATTTCACATAAAAATGGTATTTGATAATTATTTCGCAGCACATGTTGTGGTATAATATAACATATTTTCCAGTAGCCAGTCCATGTAACAATTTTCTAGTAGTCAGTCAATGCTTAATGCCACAACAGTGAAACATGTGTGGAATAGATGGACCTTGGAGAACCGAACAAGTCGAAACCCTGGCAGTGGGACACGTAATATGACGTCACCACGTCACGACAGACACGTCATTCGCAAAGCGGTGACGGACTGTACAGTGTACTCCTGTGCGTTAGCACAACATTGGAGCAACTCTACAGGTATGTGATTGTCAGCGCACGGTTCGTCAAAGTCTGCTGCGGCAAGTCCACGTGCAAGGATTTCTCTGCTCAGTATTCCCTAGATGCTGAACCACCGACGCCTACGGCTACAATGGGCTCCCCAATAGAGCCAATAGCGTGCCGATTGGCAACAAGTCGTCGTCAGATGAGTCCCCCTACAATATGGACAATAACGATGGACGCGTACTCGTCAGACGCTACAGAGGTGAGCGCCTTCTCCCGGAATGTCTTATCCTGTCGTACTGTTCGAACGTCTGAAGTTATGGTCTTGGGCGCAATTGTATATCATGGACAATCCCACCTACTCCAAATTGCGGGCGCTACATCAGGGAAGTTGAGGAACACGAGATCCTACCCCTCTTGCAACGCATTCCGGGAGCTCTATTTCAGCAAGACAATGGCCGTCCATATCTTGCTCTGAATGTACAAGCCTTCTTCAGTGCACCACAGGTTCCGCATCTTCCTTGGCCTGGATATATCGCCCAATGATCATGTCTGGAATTACATTGGTCTGTGAATTGTTCGTACCGCTCGTCGGGCAGAGAGTATGGCTAAACTTTGGTATCAGATAGAAGCCATCTGGAATGCCATTCCTCAGCATGACATTCATAATCTAAACGATTCAATGCCACGACGTGTACAGGCTTTCATGGTTGCGCGTTGTGGCTGCACAAGTTATTGATTGTCAGCAATATTTTTATTTTATTGCTCCTTAAATTTGATCGCTTATTTAAACCACTCTAAGTAACACGTGGAATGAATTTCAGTAATTCTTAAGATTATTTTATAGTGTTGCAGTTTTCACACAGTAGTGTAACTTTTTGGTTGGTTGTGTTTAATGACGAGAAGCCCATATTTGAATTTGACCATTCTACACAAAATAATATACATACACAACATACTGGCGAACGTTTACGGATTATCCGTAATTTTTACGGATTTCCACTTAATTTTACTGATTTACGGATAAATCTGCCTTTTTTACGGATTTTTAATACTTCGATCGAGCAATCGAGATATTACATTCTCTGCAACCGACCACTAAATCCATAAAACCCCAAACCTTGTCTCGAGCAGAAATTATGTGCAGAATTATTTAAAAAAATCAAAAAGCTACTACAGCTTCATTAAATATTTCTGCAACCCCCTCTTCTGGATAAAACAACTTTTTAAGTAGAACATTGGTTCTTTTTCATTCATCTACTTATAAATAAGCTTTATGAACACCAATGATGTGTAATTCTGCCACAAGTTTAAATCGTATTTAACATATACAGTTGGGATGCAATATCTAGTTACTCGTAAAATGTTCTCGAATATGTTTCTGTACAGTGGATGCGTTCAGCTGTATGAGGATATGTGCTTGTATTTTTCATTTTAGGTGCCCCTCATTTTTTGACAAAATTTTTGGCGGTGAGCACAAGGCGAGGCGAGAAGGCCACTACAGTATGCACACCTGATGGCGATCAACCTATGACCTTCACTTGGAGGAAAAATGGGATTCTACTGGACATAAGCAATGAGCCTAGGTGAGTTGGTCAAGACTAATCGCGTATCATTGTAAAAAGTAAGGATATGGGACGAGGAACTTCTCACTAAACAATATTTATATTCGCTTTTCATTTCTGGATCGAATGATTTCTGATCATGTTCTGATATCAGACGTTTAAAACCGATTGTTCCTAAATTTGCTGTATTGAAGTCTGAGAGTGAGATGCCAGCTCGGGTATTGACCTCGTCATCTGACTGTTGTTCAAAAGTACGCGTGTTGTCCTTGGATATCTCCCTTCGGGTTTAATACCGGACCGTCACCAATAGCTCATTATGTTGCTCCATTTTGTCGTTAATTAAAATACCTACCCAGATTTTCTGTCTGTGCGCAAACCTTCTAGTTCTCCCCTATCCGTTTCACGTCATACACGTTTCTCACAAGCATTTCGTACGTCTGAACTCTTGGTCTGTCATTCTTAATTTGTGTTCATAATGTCGATACATAGTGTATTGACGAATCAAAACTCTTTGTTAAAACATACTGTTAGATCCACGTCAATGAGGTACCACACGTGGCATGCAAGGTACAGTTTCCACTGTCCACCAGTTCCAGGTCTCCATAACAACTTCTTTCATGACCTGCTCGTGCACCAGTTCTCTCCACTATCGAATACGTCTGTTCGATTATTTCCCAAAGGGCAGCAAGCCACAGACTACCTGTTTCTACGCCAGATACACATTTTATGTGTAATAGTAGCATGCAAAACGAAATACCTCAAACATAGCCAAAACATTTTCAAAGTCTAGAAGTGTACACAAGACACCGATTCCTTTTCGTTCCCCGAGTCAAACGGATCTGTAATTTTAATCTTTTCATCCTTGTGTTATTTGCATAGTAAATAGGGTCTTGATATCTCTTGTCTTTCATGGTGTTTCATTTTCATTTTGTATAAAACACATACATGTTACATGGCATCTTTGAATGAAATGTAAATAAGTGCTGCCAGGCGTGAGTGGGAACCAACTGGGCCTCCTAGTGCTGGGCTCAGGGGAGGTAAACGTCCTCCTTTACCCACTCCTGGACCAACCTTAAACCCTTGCTGGTAGGATTGTTTGTCTGGGTCATAAAAATGAAATTAATCAAGGCCTTTTTAATGGTGGGGCAATATAGAAATACCTCAAATAATCTTATCATCGTCACGTAGCCTTTTGTATTGGCCTTTAAAACCCATCTAAGAACATATTTATAACAACAAATTAAATTATTGATACGTTCATTAAATCACAATTATGAATCCCCGCTATTACATTGAACAATTTTCCACTTATTTGGTTTCAATATTCGATACCAATGGTCCACGTATGTGTACTTTAGGAATACGTATATTTGCCAGCAAACTTAAAGGACAAACATTTTATCAAATATGTCAAATGTGTAAAGTTTTAAAATAAGGCATGTCTATTTTGAGTAATTCAGATATATAACGTGTTACGAATACATTTAAGGATAAAGAATTAACATTTGAATATTCCATTACTAATTGAATAACTTTGGGAATAAATTTATTGAAGCTTGAAATATTTCCCCAGCTTTGAAGTTTCCGATATATTTTTCTTATATCACGAATCATTTCCATTAGTATAATTCTTTTAAACATTTAATGTTTCCTGATTAATCTAAAACTATAGTTAAATTCCCTTTCAAGGGTTTTAGTCTGAACTGTCTCCAAGAAATAACTACTTCACGAATATTTTCCAATAGCTCTTTGCATTACTCGCCTAAGACCATAGAAAATCAAAAATATTTATAACATAAGTGAGTTTATTGAACTGAAATACAGTGTAGATATTTAGGATATGTATTTCTCTCGTAGCCTCAAGCTTATCGTGGAAATAGTTTTAAGAAAATTTATTTAGCAGAACATTTATTTACATTGCTACCTGATTAAAAACAATGGTTTAAGCTGTGCCACTAGTGTAATAGGCATCGCATTATACAACGAGAAGAAAAGAAATGCATCTACTTCAGCTAAATATACAATAAGTAGAAATACTTCACATAATTTATTCATTTTCCTACATCCCATGCATTTCTTACAATATTTATACGCCAAGTTTTAAGTACACAGTCCAGTCACATTAATCTGGCCACCTGTCAAAAGCCAGAATAACCACCTTTGGCAGAGCGGACCGCTGCGAGACGTGCATTAAGAGAGTCAATTAGGTTTCCGAAGTTGTTCACTGGTATGTTAAGCCATGCCGACTCCAGTGCCGTGGCCAGCTGCGCTAGATTACGCGGTTGATGATCCAAAGCGCTAACAACCCAAACAAGGTGGTCCCACAGATTCTCGATTGGGAATAAATCCGGTGAGTTTGCTGGCCAGGGGAGTACGGTAAACTCATCCTGGTGCTCTTCGAACCACGCACATACACTGCGAGCTGTATGACACCTCGCATTGTCCTGGTGGTAGATGCCATCATTCTGATGAAAAATAATTCGCATGTAGGGGTGGACATGGTCCTCAAGGACAGATGCGTACTTGTACTGATCCATCGCGTGCCTTCCACAATGATGATTGCACCCAGTGAATGCCAAGTAAACATACCCCAAACCATAATGCTCCCTCTTCCAGCCTGGATCCTTCCGGCAATTGTTGCAGGGTGTTTGCTTTCAGACGTTTCACGCCGTATACGCCAAAGTCCATCTGTCCGATGGAGCATAAAACGTGATTCATCGGAAAAAGCCACCTGTCGCCACTCTGTGGACGTCCAGTTGCGGTACTGGCGTGCAAATTCCAGACTTCGTCTCCGATGAACAGCAGTCAGCATAGGTGCATTTACCAGGCGTCTACTGCGGAGGCCCATGCGCAGCAACGTTAGCTGAACCGTTGTTGAGGATACGCTCTTGGTAGCCCCTTGGTTCATCTGGGCGGTCAGTTGCTCAACAGTCGCACGTCTATTCGCCCGAACGCATTTTCGTAGCCTTCGTTCGCCTCTGTCATCTATAGCCCGTGGTACACCACATGTGCCGCGCCGCTGATTTTGGAGAGTGCCATTTTGCCATGCACGGTATACTTTTACCACGGCGGCACGCGAACAGTTCACAAAATTAGCCGTTTCCGAAATGCTTCCACCCTTGGCCCGAAATCCAATAATCATGCCCTTTTGGACGTCGGATAAATCGCTACGATTGAAATGCTTTCCGATGCCTTAGATATCCTTTATATACACTCCACTGCAATGTGCTGCAGCCTGCCTTTTGTGATTGGTTATTTCACGTTGACGTCGAAAGTAGGTGGTGGTCACATTAATGTGACTGGACTGTGTATAAATGTATTGGGTTTTTATATGCATATTATTGAAAAACACCTGAATCAACAATGAATATGAGTAGTGACTTTTCCAAGAAGCCTTCAAATGAGTCGAAGAATTCCAGAAATACATCCGATTCCATCTGGGAGCACTAATATCTCACTTTCAAAACAATTACACAGTTGGCTGTTTCCAAAGTTGAGTGGATTGCGAGCGAGATGAATAATGAGACTGTTGATTTAAGGTCCAGACAAGTTCAGATATGTTTTCCCGAAATCTGTTTTGTGTTCTGTTTGTCAATGGCGATCAGTATAATTGAGACATTGGTGAAAACAGACGTGTGTTTAAGCAATAGATTTTCTATTGTGAAGATGTAAATTTTTAAAGAGCCTCAATCATCGTACCACGAAAAGAGGATGTTAAAAAACGGGATATGGAAGAAGATCATATAGCGATTATGATCTGATTCCAGAATTGAAAGAAAGTCTACTAAAAGCGCGAATATTTAATTTAAATTGCTTAAACGAGATGAAAGACTTCCAGAAGGGTTTTAAATTTCTTCGCTATTTTTGGGTGTTATTACTACGAAATGAATAATTAATCACACAGATTACGGCAAATAAGGCTTTTTATGTATATAAAGCCCCAATATTTATTAAACGTGATTAATCATTTGAACATTAATTAAACGTAATATAATTAATTTCCTCCCGTACTGGTGGTTGCCTCGAAGAGGTATCACGTCATTAGAAAAATTGGCCAAATCAAGATGGACGAGATTACTCCTAATTAAAGAAACTGACCAGCTTTTGAATTCGTCATCATCCAAAAATCAGCAATGTATTGATGAAGAGATATCTTCTCATTAACAAAACTGAGATCGGGTTGGAAGCGATATCTCGTCGAAATCACGTGGTATGTTAAGACGAATAACCATACGGTTGTTTTCACGTAACCGTTCTCACTAGAATGCATTCAATTCTCACTAATCAGTTTTTGATTATTTTAATGGCGTCTGTCCACTGTTGCCTCCTTCTTATGCTGATAACAGAACTCTTCTCTATTGAGGACTCGATAACACAAACCAAACACGCCACTTTAGCTATAAGAATTTGTTTGGATAGTCCAAAAGTTTTGCGTTCTGACAAGAAAAAAAGGTAAATGGAAATAACATTGGAAACTTATAATGTTTTATAGACGAAACTTAGGACTTTAAAATACGCTAAAATTTTAATGCTAGTCCAAGAACCTGGGAAACATCTATGTCTATCCTCACGTTGGGTTGGTGTGGAATTTTGGAGAGTGGGGTGCCAGCTCAGGTGTTGCCTCGTCATGTGACCGTGGTTCAAAATTGCGTGGTACTGTCCTCGAAATTTTCTCTTAGAGGATTGATCCCGGATAGTCGTCAATAGCCCGTTGTGTTGATCTAGTACAACGTTAACTAAAATTACCTTAACCTAGTATATCCCTATCTCAGACGCATTTGACCAAGCTCATAAGTTTGTTGATTGATCTCCTTCCACACTTGCCGTTTCTCATATACTTTACTGATAGTAACCACCTCTGATGTCTCTCTTTGAACCCTGGTTCTTAATTCATGTTCATGTTATAATTATATAATATCTTCACCTCCCCCCAGGTGTTTTCAATGAGATATCCCATCCTTCAAGATTTGACTAATTTCCTTAAAGACGCGGTATTTCGTTATGAAGATCTTGTCGATATCTCATCCATAAAAATATGGTCAGTTTTGCTAATGCGTAATACCTTGTTGAGGCAAACATTAGGAGGGTTGAATATATTCTTGTTTATTCTTACCACATCATTCATGATGATTCGTTCAAATGCAACATGTATAGATGTTTGTGTGTAGTTGTGATTAATGTTTTCTTTACTTAGTATTTTCTGTACTTAGGTATTCACAAACATCAGAAAATGTCTTGAGTGGGGAGAGATCAATCTTGACTATAGAAAAATCGGAAAGAAAAGATTCGGCTCTCATCTCATGTACAGCTTCCAATGACTATGGGGAAGACACTATCAATATCCAAGTGATTGTCCAAGGTTGGTAATGACAACACTCATTTATTCATATACGTCTAATTCATTTACAGTCGATCATACATCATTTGTTTTACATCATTCATAGGTATGTGTTTTTAGAATGCTTTAGTACGTGCATATGAATGATTGATAGAATATACATAGTAAAATTTTCATCCATCTAATTGTACTTTTTACAATGCTTAAATGCAGACAGATTAATAAAATTTTACTTTTCTCGTGTTTGTTGTTGAATCTTGCCAGAAAGTTGAGAAAAAACTAGTAATATAAATTAGAAAATCATTAATTTTAACTAGCTATTTATCAAACAGAGATCTATCACATTTTCAAGTATTTTTAGCAATGTTCCTGCATATTTTTTGATAGCTTTAAGCTCAATATTTATTGTTTTAATCTTAAATTACTGCATATGTTTTCATTATTGTTCCTATGAACAACCGAAAATTACTTTTAATTCTGAAAAATAAATACTATTTGTAATTATTAGATAACCTTCCCTCTCTCTCTCTCAGTGGAAAATTATTTTGAATGCAAGACTAAAATAAAACAATTATTTTCACGGGTTTTATTGTGACTATGAAAGGTTTTTTGGGGCTAAACATCTGACTACAAACAACGCTAATATTTTGGTAATGGGTTTCGTAACTTTTATCTCGTAGTTTCACGTGTATAATACGTCGTAAGCAGTTTCAAATACGTATTTCATATAAAAAAATTAATTAACTCCGAACATCGGGAACGGTGATAAAACTTTATTCTTAAACGAAAGTATTTTTCTTTTATAGTAGTTTGTTTCATTTGCACTGAAAATATTTTCAGATTCATATCCACTTCATTTATAAATGAGTCTTTTTTCCCAAATTACACTGATTTATTCAGCCAAATTTAAACGTAGACGCTCGGTGTTTGCTTACAGTCCTCTTGACTTAGTTTACCTACCATTACAGTGATTGTTTGGGAACCATAATTTCGAAGCGTGTAATTCGTAACGTCGGTAATTCATAAACGATACATTTCCACATTAATAGTGAACTGATAATTTCCATAGCATATACACATGCATTACCGAAACGTATCTCATAATTCTATGGCTACTATGGATGACAATAATTTTCCAATTCCTGAACCTCATTCCGTTGCGTGAAGTAACAGATTCAGGACTGCCATCATATATTCATTAATAAAAGTTACCTATAAGATTTAGACAACGTGGTTAGCTAACGTCGAAGCATATTTAACCTTCCTGGTGTTTATCTCGACGAGGTTATTCGTCATTCGCAAAACTAACTAGATCTTGATGAACGAGATATCTCGTCGAAATCACCATGAGGGTTAACATAGAAATAGATGAACATGGCCAGCAGAGTCAAGGAAAATCCATTTTGACACTATATCTTACCACCTGACGAGTTAATTACGTAACTTTTTGAAATTGGTTAATGGTGGCTGACGCCGTGGGTGACCTTGTCAACGTTCAACCTGACATAGGTCGAGAGGTAGGGGGGTCACCTGTGGTGAAAAAAGGACAAAAATAATGTGGCTAACGAGATGTGACAAATTTTCCTGTTCGATCGCGAATTTTCCCTGATCGATCTCAAATTTTCCCAGACCGATCGTGTATTGTCACTAAGTAATGATTTGATTATAATCACTTGAGTAACGTGTTTGGTAGATTTTGTAACTATTGCGTGAGAGGAAAATGTAGGTAGAGCCATTTCAAAATTGACTTGTGCGAAATAAATGAAAGTATGCACGGAAGCTTAGGCATAGAAAATAGTGATCGAATTGTAGGGTAGCCTTTCAACCACGTGCTTTGTGCGAACATTGGCAAGACTACTACTGAAACATTTGAAAGTGGTATGTGGTGTTGATGATCTGAGAAAGTAAAGTGTCTTTGAGAGTCATAAGATATTCAAAGATACGCTAGAGGATGTGAATGACGACTCCAGAAGTGACCAACTGAATAGAAAAATTGCGTTAAAACGATCCATCACAATACTAGTTTGAGGTGCTTGAAAGATGACGAGACTCTGTCCGGTAGTTAAGATCTCAACTGTGGCCTTACAATTGGATTAGCAAACATAATTTTTGGATGTTCACTTAAAGATTGTGCTAGAAGAACGAAACATTTATAATATCTCTGATATCCAACTTTATTGTGTAAAAAAAAAGAAAATCGAGTGTATTCATGAAAAATAGTTGAAGGCCTTCGACCGGAAATAAAAACATGGTCTAAACTTAGTATAATATTCCAGTATAGCATTTTAGTATCATATTCTAGAATAGTATTATGTTATAATATTCGAGTATACTATTATGTTATCGTATTCAAGTATAATATTCTAGTATAGTATTCTAGTATAGTATTCTAGCATAGTATTCTAGTATAGTATTCTAGTATAGTATTCTAATATAGTATTCTAGTATAGTATCATACATAGTATATTCTATTATGATATAGTATGGTATAATAGTATAGTAGTATAGTATCATACATAGTATATTCTATTATGATACAGTATGGTATAATCGTATAGTAGTATAGTATTATACATAGTATATTCTATTATGACATAGTATGGTATAATCGTATAGTAGTATAGTATCATATATAGTACATTCTATTATGATATAGTATGGTATAATCGTATAGAATTTTGTATTGACTATCAATTTACAAAGGTTCTACTTTTTACTCAAACGTACTTTGTGTTACAATTACCAATTGATCATTAAGAATTATAAGAAAAACAAAAGTTTTAATCAGCTGTCGCGATTATTACTTTGCTGTATGTAAAGCTTAAGAAATTACTTGAAATTGAGCTTGATGCCATTTGAATAGCTGAAAAGCTAGTTGTCAGCTCTTCAGGAAGACTATAAATAGAAATGCCTGTCTACATCTCACATAACCGTGGTCTGAAATTTCATGTAAAGTTGTAGCCAACACCATGCTTCAATTGAAATCTCGGAGATGTTATATTTCCCAGCTGACTTTTTCATATTACGATGATCTCACTCGTGCCCATGATGGCATAAGACTACGTCCCCGCGCAATTTCATGGCAAACTATTATTTTTCTAAAAGTCAAATCGGAGTTTCTTGTGCTCTCTTCTGCAGTCTTCTTGTACCGTTGTTACATTTAAAAGAATTGATTTCTCTTTTACAAAAGACTTTCACGTTCTCGATCAAGTCAGATTTAAAAGAAGAGAGGTCTTTCGAATTTAACTCTTAAATAAAATGTTGAACTTTTAATCTTTTAGTTTGAGTTTTACTTTTTATCTCTTTGAAACCTTTTTCTGTATTTTGTACTTAAGGTACTGCGCGTTTGGCAGTTTAACCCACAAAAGGGGTAAAGTTGTCAACATAATACGTGATCTTAAAAGTATATATATATTTTTTTTTTCAAGAAGAATTACTACATTCCTCTTTGATTTTCAAGGCTCATATGATTTGAATTATGATAAATTATTTTCCAATGTAATGTGAGAATCATGGGAATAGCATACAATTTATAAAAACTCCACAAAGAAATATTCCTATTCTAGAAAAGTTTCTAGTAAATAGTATTCTTAAGAACTTACTTAAGTACTGAAATCCAGCTTTCAAATGTAACTTTCAAAAGAATGTGAACTTGATCTTTACTTTAAATCTCTAAAGAACGTTTTCCGTATTTGAGAAGCATTTGGCTGCGTAATCCATAAAAATAAGACTGATGTAGTTGCCAATATTACGTGGTCTTGGAAGTAAAATTATCTCAACTTTTCTAAGAAGATCCTTTATTTGGAGAAAGAATAACCCCATTTCATCTTCGATTTGCGAAGAATTGAATTCTGGTAGATCCAAAATATCCAATTGATTTATTCCATAAAATGATACTCGTAAGAACAACACACAACTTTAAAAAAAACCAGAGTTAGAATTACTGCTATTGCAGAATTACTGCTATTTCAAAAGTGTGCTTTATAGAAAATTGCATTCAAACAAGTACCCAGCATACTAGTAAAACATATCCCTAAAACTGCATCCAATTTATTGTTGAGATAGAGTAATATAAATATTGGAAATACAATACCCTTCCGCATCTCTATATTCAAAGTGTATTCTTCCTATTTCAATTTCAGTTCGGATGACTCAAAAATGCCGGAAATAACGAAATAGTTCGGAATCGACAAGGAACTTTTTTGTTGGGAAATCTCACGTTTTCGTAGTCGACCCCACAATCGATACATCTTTTTGAATATATGTGACTTTATCATTATTTTTTCAGCTCTCCCCAGCTTCGATTTCAGAGAGTGTATTCTCCTATCAATATTTCGATACCAGATACTTCATTTCTTTTCCCTTATCCAGGAACTCCCGTTTCTTTTTCTCCGACATTGCCTTCCTTTTTCTTTTTGGTTGTTGTGTTACTCGCTGCCATTTCATTCGATATCCGAAGTAGAGAATCATGTTTTATGGTTGGTAAAGATTTAAAAGTCTTAAGCCATAAAATATACCGATACGTGTGTGATGTGAGCGGGATTTTCCACCCGCAGGCACTGCAGCAACCGGAAAAAACCCCACGCAATAAAAAGAATCGAGTAAGAATTTAAGTCCTCTAACTGGAGGGAGAAATGGGTTCACAGCCAAACTGTTTGTCTAACTCTAAACTCCGTGTCTGTCTCTTTATGTGCGGCGGAATCCACCGACGGTCCGGTTATGTGGGGCCGAGATTGGAAAGGGGTTGGTCTGTGGATCGCGACATCGAGTAACGCTGCCATTTTCGAAGATTTTTATCAATTTTATGACAGCTCCGACACAAATATTGATACTCTGGGCTGGCGGAGATTAAATTGAAAATGGCGGAAGCGGGGTGTTTTGTGGACTTGACTTTGATTTATTGGTGTTTAGAGTACCATTCGAGTGGTTTGGGTGGAGAGGGAGAGAAATTAATGTCAAATCTATCGAATTGTTTGGATTGTTTTCTTGAGCACCATGAGCTGAAAGCGCAATTTTTTTTAAATGTCCAATATTAATACACGGGTATAAGATTTCTTCATGAAACAAATCCGTATGGGTAAAAAAAAAGATCAATAGTTATGTTATTGTATTATTTTATAGTAAATTATTGGTTCCAGAGTAGGTAGGAGTTTCAAATTTCTTTTACTAAGCTTGGATAGGTATTTTGTGTTATACTTCTCTTTATTGTGTCTTATTCAGATGTATATGTGTTGTAATACATTATGAATGAAAGGTGACATGAAATTTTTAGGAACGCTATGAAATTATTTCTATAGACATGGGATGTTTTTTAATACTTCTCTTCAAGAGCTTTAATGAATGAATTCAATGTACATGGGCAGATTTTGGATTATTACTTAGGATTGTGTGCACAAGTGGATTGTGGAGAAAGGAACGTCAAATCTGTCGAATTGTTTGAATTGTTTTCTTGAGCACCATGAGCTGAAAACGCAATCTTTTTAAAATGCCCAATATAGTATATAGATGGGGATATGATTATTCGTGGAACAAACCCGCATGGGTTAAAGAAATTTCAATAGTTCTAGCATTATTTTAAAACATCTTGTTTGGGGTCGTGAGTGTCTAGAAGAGTTTAAATTTCTTGTATTGAGCTTTGATTGGGGTGGTGGTGGTGGGGTGTTTTACTGAGTCCTAGTGCGGATGTATATATGACGGAATATATTATGAACGAAACATTTAATAACTTTCGGGAGCGTTGTATGTATATATATATATTGTGTCTATATAATGTAATATATAACACAATGTAACGATATATAATGTAACGATATAACGTCGTTTTGAGACTACAAGAGCTTTAAAATGAATTCAATGTGTAGGGGTAGAATATTGTATTGTTAGCTCGTAGAGGATTATGTGTACAAGTGAATTGGGGATGAATTAATGTAAAATTTGCGAGAGATTTGGATTTACTGAGGACCAACTGAAAAATAATTTCTTTAAGAGTTCAATATTTATGGACCACAATTCGTATTGTATACATAAAGAAAAGCTATGACTAAAATAGTTTAGTAGTTATGGTATATTATATTGCTTTATACAATCTTTTTGGGTAGTGAACTGGTATAGAGGTAATGAGGAAAAATAGGATAAGCTGTATCACGTTGGGTTGCATTTTCGTCTTTTATCAGGTATGCATAAAAATTGATCCCAATTGTTTTGTATCGTTATCGAATTAATTTTAAGGATGCAATTGATTTAATATAAGCAATACAATTACAAAGTACCGCTGACAGTAGAATATTGTTTTATATAATTTATGTTAACAAAACGTCTAAATTGTTATGAATATCATCAAAACAGAGATTTAGTTGTATTTTTGGTATATCTTATATAAATATCCTTTATAAATATATAAAATAAAATAAACCTTATCCTTATTACTTTTTCACTACCTATTATCTACGGCCCGAGACTTCATTAATGTCCTGAAGTTTAGCCCGTAACTTTCCAAAGGTTGCCCATACCTGGTCTATACGCTCGCAGACCTGTCTGATGATCACAGCAACTCACTGTCGCCAGCGGTTAGCCTGGAGTAGAGAACATGCAATATGGACATCGTTTCACCATTGTAGAATTCTTGGTTAAAAAAGCAGTGTCATTAGTTTAATAGAAGGTTTAATTGACCATAAATGATTTAAAACACTAGACATTTGGTATTTCACTACTAACTTACTACCTTCTAAATATCGTGGGTAATTAGTACACATAAAAAAAGTATATGACTGAATGATTAAAAACTACGCCAGTTTTTAAACACGATTATTTTCTAAGTAAAGGGCATATTTAAATGCTCTGGAAAATTTTAGATTAGCTTGAATGTTTGCATTAAAAAACTTTGTAAAAACAAATATTTAAACAAACAGAAAAATACCGATGGAAGGTTTAGAAACGCTGATTATAATATCAATTGCATAAAATCATATCAAGCATTCTTTCTTATAGAAATATATGATTAAATATTTTTTTTTCAGTGATTTTTTTACTTTCATGTCTCTATTCAGTGGAAATTAATCTACAATTTCACCTTTTAAATTTGTTTTAATTCTTTAAAACTATTAATACAGAATGTACACAAATGTTTTATAAAAACGTTATGAATTTTAATAGATTTTAGAGTTTGGTGCATTTATAAATTTTATTTATCTTAAAGCGGTCGCGCGTATGTGGGAGATACACTAGAGTTGATTTTAGTTAAATATTTTTAGACCAAATAGCGCTACGAATACTCGCTCGTGGCTTCTCTTCCCGCTCACTTAGAATTATTTTCAGTCATAATTTGAATTTTGAGGAGTTAATAGGGCTTCTCTAGATCCGTCATTTGTATTAAGTTAAGTTTTTATTATGTATCTGTTTTTTTTTTAGTTACAAGACATCTTTATTATTTTATTTATTTATTATGTTATTTAAATTTAAATAATACATTAGGTATATCGACAGTTTCATTCCTTTAATTTTCACTTCATTTATACAATTTTGGCATTTAAAATGTTTTTAATGCCTTTTATTTATATTATTTATGAAATAAAGAAATAATATATAAATTTGAATGGAATTTCCTTAAATAAATTGTATTGATATTATTTAAAGCATAATTTCACTAAATACACCCTTTACATTTAAAATTTTAACATCCTTAGCATTTAATTTTACATTTTAAAATATTGTATCAGAAATACCCGTGAGCTTTCACGTTGGTGTAGAGGGCGCGACCGCTGTAAGGTTAGGTATTATTTCAAAATTCAGAAATAGTTTATTGAAATTATTTTACTTGTACATGGTGTATTCGCGTGATAAAATAATTTGTGTCTTAATATATAGCACATAAGCAAAATTGCAAGCATGACAAACATATTAACTGGTAAGAGGAAACCTTATTAACTTATCCACTGAAAAGTATAACTATCTCCAATTATTATAGTAATATAAACTTTTACGTACAGTTTCCAGCGTAATAAGTTTCAAACCTTTTGTAACGTTACCTTTTACAGATATCCCCGACGCTCCACAAAATTTAGAAATTCATGACGTAGCAAGTAGAAGTGTCCGTTTAACCTGGCAAAGACCATTCGATGGAAACTTTCCAATCACAAGGTACACAATAATGTGGAGACAAACGGATGGTGAGTATGATTGATTGACACTTATTTAAGTGGAAAAGTACCGTATTCGAAACTCATAAATTACAATATGTGATTAACTCTCCAAGTTATTTCGACGAGATATATCGTCTACCAAGATCTGATCAATTTTGTCAATGGCAAGATACATCGTCATCAAGATATCGGCGATTTGTTTCACGATGTTGAGATCAAGATTTGTATTTATTATTTTATGGTTATTTTTCTTCTTATTCCGAGGTATATAGTCCAGCAAAGTTCAACCAGTTTTGTTAATAATTGTGATTTTGAGATAGCCACCAGTAGAGTTAAAAGGGAAAAAAAAGTAGTTGTCAGATCAGATATTTATTATTATACAGCTCATAGTATGTAAACCCGTTACGATGGTCTATTAATTTTTGTTTCGCAACAAAACCCAATATTATGTATCTTTATTGTAAAATTAACGATAACTACCACGTAAGTTTCTCAGACGGCTTCGATTGTCACTAATTTAGGTTTCATTGCCATTTCTTCTATCCAGAATATCCCATCAAGTCGATATAGATGTGAAAAACGAAAGTATTTATCTGGCTTTTAAGTATACTTTGTTGAAAAAAATTTTGTCTTTCATGCATCACTTCAGTCAATTCCTAACAGCAATATACCTGAACTTTCACTCTACTCTCTTGACTTGGTTTTTAGTTTGTCCGCTTCGATTTTATCTTAGTCCTTCCTCTCCGAGGCCCACATTTCAATTCCCTAAAAGTAATTCACTGTCACCAAGGATCATTAAATGGACATTATGTTCATTTCCGGTTGGTCATCTTGAGTTCTCCATTTCCGGGCAACCGGTAAATAGATGGACCTGGTTCCGCATCTAATCTTTCGTATTGGATATCAGTGGCTGCTGCGGATTGAAGAAATTATTTTTTGCAAAGATTCTGGTGACTGTACTCTGATCTTATGAGGATTTACAGAAATTCAATAAATAGGCCAATCACTCCAATCATGATGATGAAATCAGTTTTCGCAATGTGAAAATTTGTTGACTCAATTCAGAATTTTCCATTAGACTCCTTCACAGTTGAACTTAAAGATGATATTTCAAGGCCCTTGGCTTTGTGGATTTACAACGAAAATCATTGTGGTTGAAACGGACAAAACAATCGATACCCTTTCAAGCCTTTTCAGGATAAAGGACAAAGCTATCCTAACCCCTCAGGGTTCGTTCCTCGTTCACTCTTAGGTGTGTATGGACTCCATGAGTCCGAGGTACTCCAAGTGATCTATTCTTTTCTCATGGGGTTTACGTCATCTATTAAATAAGGGGTCGTGAACCAAGAATGCTCAAGTGACCTTTCTCTAATTTCTCCTTTCTATCCTTTTCACAATTACTTGACATTGGCTGCTTCATGTTGCAGCTTGGGCGAATATGGCCTATGTGCTTTAAGTTCGAAAGTCAACCAAAAAACCATCACAATCGTTTCCACTTCTCTATTTCGGTAAAGATGCGTCGTACGCTACTCTCAATTATTCTAAAGATTTGGCATCAATCTTGATAAGCTGTCTTATTTCTGATTTTTTAGCTTTATCAGTGGAAACCCCTTGAAATTGGTGACAATTTTCAGTTGACAACAAAATCTCCCATACAATTGATCTTTAACTCCAATCCATATGGTACTCAGTAATTAAATACTAAATTTAAGATCTAATAGCAAAAAATAGTACAATGGAAAAAAATTACTTCATTTAAAATACAAAAAGAAAAATGTCAAAACCAATAACAGTGAGAATTGTTGCCACTATCATGACCATATTGTCTTGGCGGGTTAAAATTTGATGGTACAGCCTTGAGAGAGTTTGGTGATTACATGGAATATTCACTTTTCATTCTTGTAACCCACCGAGGAAGGGAGGCAGGGCTAGGCGATCGCCTCTTTTGTCTAGGTTGATAAAAACTAAATCGACTCTTAATGCCATATAACTTTCAAAGAGGAATTTAAAAAAAAGTAAATTACAGATTTAGTTTCTGCCGCTATTATACGGTCAAACTTTTATCTTAAAAACCAGAACGATAAAAAAAATTCCACCGAAAAAAAATCATATTTACATAATTTATTAACAGTAAGCACTTATTTTCATCTTAAGTTAATCATGGTATCGCACATCTTACTACATTACTGCTCTGTTAACGAAAAAAGAAAGGAATTGTTCAATCCGCAATATCAAATTATTTCAACATGAGCACTCAATGTAATTTTCCTGGTAAAATTAATTTCTGAAACATTTCTACAAGGAGCAAAATTATATTCACAAAATATCTTACTGTCGAATATTAAGTAGCTCTCTATAAGATGGATGTGTAATACATGCAGATTTATCATAGCTATTGAAAGGAGCTTCAAAAAGTGGAACCATTATGCTGACTAGTTGTCATGTGACTGCTCTGAGGAAAGTTATATTGTTGACCGATTTGGCATTTTATTGTCTCGTTTGTCGAAATAACATATAATGGCAGGGTAGATGTTATATTGCACATTTCTATTGAACGGCAACAAAAGTGTGCAATGATGTCTTACATTTTGTTATCGACCCCTGAGCACGAATCGAAACTTAACAATATTACACTGACCCCTGAGGTCCATATCAACCACTTTGATGACCACTGCTCTAGATCAGCTGGTTTGAGGGTCAAAACATAAGGAATAATAGTTGGTATAATGTCCAACAGGATCACTGCTGTTGAGCAGATTGACGGGAGTAAAAACATGAAGAATAATATTAACAATAACTTCCAACAGGAATTGCATTTCTGAGCAAAGTAGAACTGGCGATATCACTGTCCAAAAAAGATGCTAATTAGTCAACTATATTTAAATTAGAAAATTAATTTAATTAGATTAGATTCATCTGATTTTTTACACTGAAATGACCGCAAGTATAAACGAATGACCCATTGTTAAAAAAACTGGAATGTTTAAGTCCCAATTTAAAAAATATATTATACCGTATACCTTCTCCTTAATCTATATGTATGACTGAAATTTGACCAACATATGAAATAGTTTGCCATGCTCTCTTAAGTATAATATTCTAGAGTTACATAGCGTGACAGTCAATATTGTTTACGATGCATAATTGGCTAATTCGGTACGTGTTGGTTACAAAGCACTCATGTGGTCATATTTGGTATTTGTCATTGCTGATTTCTTGACCCCGGCAGGCAAGACGGTGGGTGGACCACTCCACGTGCCTGGGAGCGAGACAACCCTCATCATCCGAGGCCTGAGACCCAAGACGCGGTACTTCTTCCGAGTCAAGTGCGAGAACACCCTGGGGGAGAGCCAATTCGGAGCAGAAGTGGCTATCACTACTCTGGAAGAACGTAGGTACAAACACTTTTTAGAGCGTTTATCTCGAGAACGCACGATTATGGAATTTCGGGATCTATCTACCGTTAGTTATGATTTGAATAGGCATATTATTTTAGAAATGCACCTACCGCCAACTGTATGATTCTGAGACATAAGAAGAAATTTGCGGTAGATTTTTATTTCCAAAATAGTATTTTGTTTGACATGATTTTCGGGAAACTTTTCCGAAATAAAATGTGTTCTTTCTATTGGTTAGTTGGTTAGAAATTTATGGCCAAGGGCCATATTTGGCATGACTGCTCAGTGGCATAGTCACTGATCTACGACTGCCCTCTTCTATTGGACTTTTGGGTCGCTGTATTCCCGTTGAAAGTGTAACAGATTACAAACAGGAGGGTCTGTTTAAAAATCTGATCAAAACGCGATCCAACCAATGATCTTCGTGTCTGCAGTGGCTGGTGAATGTAAAAATCTGAAGCCTAAAATACGTTACTCACGTTAGTGTGGTGTGGAAGTTTGGAGACTCAGGTGTCGGCTCATTTGTTGAGCGTTGACATTTGACAGGAAGGTTTTCTTATTCAACGCACACACACACGAAGCGAAACTATGAAACGTATATTAAATTCAAGACTTTTCAAAAGTCCTACTTTGTGTGATCTTGTGTTAGGCGAATTGATCTTTTACTTGGGGGATTGATCCCGGAATGTCGTCAATAACCGGTGTGATGCTCTAGTACGACGTTAATAAAAAATTATCAATTACCCAGTATGTATGAAATGCATTGATGCTATTGTAATCCGTTTTGGTATTTCGTTCTCAACACGTGGAGTGAAAGGGTGAGTTTAGGTGTCAAATGGTTGGAATCTACTGAATTGAAATTCTAATGTTATTAATAAGGACTCGGGGGCGACATACATATACATTATTTTCTCATACAACAATCTGGCTCAAATTGCAATTATGTTTTCGAATATCTTACTTGAGTGTGTGTGCTTCTACAAATACTCCAAAAGAATGATTGCACCCCCTGCGGTAATTTATAACTTGCAGAAATCGAAAATCACAAAAGGTGCAATCTGTGTTTTCCCCAATTTTATTGGTATGTCGTTGTGATAGTGGCGCAGTCGACCGGATCACTGTTTAGATGGTGACCGGATCACTCTTCAGATGATGACAGGTTCCCTGCTCCCCCTTCACCAGACGATCGGCCCTCTTCCACCTACCCCTTCGTCGGATCTTCAAGCGTCCCCCACCGTTGATCTAAATGTAATGTGCCATTATTACAACGCCTTCTTACGTCCCTCGGAGATCCAATAGTTCCTTCCGATCAACATTCATCACTGTGTTGGCCGGAGTACCCCAAACAAGAGTCTAGAGTTATCTTGATTATACCTTGACCAAGGGTAGGTAACAACGCAATGCAATTACGTCAACTGAAATTCATGAATTGTTGTCCTACAAAGATAAAGTGTCGTTGCAATTTCAGAAAAATCATTATATTAGCACGGAGGTCGTAAAAATGGCTTATTATACATGACGAATCTTGAGCTTCAAATACAAAATACTTCGATACATTGCTTTCAGAACAATGCGATGTTTAGTGATGATAATTATAATTTTTTATTTTGTTTTTATTTGTTTTGTTTATATAGAGACATTGTGGAACACGAGGTTATAAACGACTGTTTGAATTCTAAGACGCACCAGATATTTGATTGGTTCTTTTAGCATTTTATGGTGCTAGAGAGATATCTGGTTAAGTTCCGACAAACACAAGTCAAATTCAAGTTTCAAAAAAAAACCGGACGGGTTGTGTTGGGACACGTCTGCTAGGTTTTAGGCGTATAATACGTCAGTGAGACCATATGGTGAATGAGAGTGAAATAAATTAGTTCTAGATTGTTTTAATCTAACACATTAAATGTTTATCACTTCCCACGTATGTATATTACAACTGGTACACTCGCTGCGCTTTCGTGACTCAACTTTGCGCTGTGACTGCATCAGTCGATGACGTCATTGTAATTTCTCATGTTTACACATTAATAACATGTTTTGTTTAATGTATTATTTAGAATTTTTCAAGTTATTAAACATTTAGCACTTACGCTAAATCGTGACACTCTAAAATTAAGCATGATACCCCGGTTTCGAAAGACAAAACGTATTATACGTCAAAATGTCGTGAAAGGGAAAGAAAGAGAGATTTAGGGAACGGAATAATGGTTTAAGATGCAGTAAACCGATTTAAGAATATGATATTTATGGAATTGAATCTATGCGAATTAGTCTACTCCAAAGATAAAAAGTTGACTCACCTTGTTCCCCAAGATCTATCCCCGTTGTATTAGACTGGAAACAAAACGAATTTAAAGTGAATCAGATTCTTTGTTGTTCAGACAAAAAGTATTACAAAGTGGGCAAACGACTACGGAGTGCGCAGACGAATACCAAGAGAAAAAGTGCTGACTACAGCAGTAAACATAGATTGTACAAAAAAAATGAGTATTCATCAGGTGGTGTCCTCTAGTAGCTAATCTAAAGCAATGAATGGGATGAAAGCAAAGAAAAACATTTGTGTATCTTTGAAGGGTGATACCTTAGTTCACGAAGACCCCCCGGGAGCAGAAATTGCTTAAAACTGCGACGTGCGTCGCAAAACAAACAAAGTCTTGGCAAAACAATTTTTCCTTAATTTTATCAAAATTTTGGCCGAGTTTTTTTTAATCATAAGTTACGATGTTCTTCAGTGCAAAGCTCGCTCCTTGCAACACCTTTTCTAGTTACGGAACAACCTCAGTATACCACCCAAATTACCACAAACACTTCATAAATTATATATCGTCTTTGTCCATGACAAAATATTCAACTTCAAAAGTTATCGACAAAATTACAAATTCTGAAAGTATGCCTTGGTTTTAAAAAGAAGTAAGTCAATTAATATTGACTAGGGTGCCCGCCCCCTGCTCGCTGTCGCTCGCCAACCCCTGGAGAATTGCTTCGCAGTCCTCATTGGTTCGCTGCGCGAACCTATGCTCGCTTCGCTCGCCTGAATGAAGACATGTGTCCTAGCAGAAGGGATTGTTTACAAAATATGATGTTTCAAAAAAAAAAATGTTTTTCAAATCTTAATTTGCTGTATTACAGAAAATATATACAGTAACTCTGAAATCAGAATTCAAATGAAAACTTTGAGTAAATTTTAACTCGAAATGTTAGCGTTGCTTTGGAAATTGAAAACCCAGCATGTTGTTTGTGTGTACATTTCCCCAGCATTCGAACGACCGACACTTTTTCATTCAGTTTGTTGCCGAAAGTTGTAGTGCAAGCGTCTTGTTGAACTATAATTCTTGGCCCTGAAAAGGACCGTTTTTTAAATGGCCCTAAAAATATCCTCCGCTTTCTTTGATTTATATCAAAATCTAACTGCAAAAGCCTAACTAAAATTCTTTCTTTTTTTTTCAATAAAATTTCATCCGATAACGCTATAAATTCAATTGATGCACGGGACTTTGTGGTAAACAAAAAATCGTACAGTGTTGCCAAAACGCGATAACAAATAACATCTTTTTTTGCGTGCCACGTAAGAGAATTATATATATAGATGTTTTATTATAAGTACGTTATGCGTATTTTGTAGATATTTGTGTTTTACGTATGTTTTTGATTTGACTGCAGTTTTCAAAATTTGGACAAAATGCCTGCCGAACAATTGCAATTGCTTGGAGTTGTGTTGCAGAACACTGAGTACAATTCTTCACCTGTGGTGATACCCTAGTTCACGAAAACATTAAAACATCAAACTCCATGGGATAGAAAAATATCAATAGTGTATCTAAGACGGTGAAGCCCGTGCACATTTGAAGGAGATGTGTCCCTGAGGGCACAGCACAAATTAACTTCCAGAATAGTTTTATTAACCCTCCTGATGGTTGTCTTGACTGTAAACTAACCATCTCTTGTTGGACTGTATCAGATCGTGTTGGACACAAGGTCATGTGGGACGCGTTATTAGAAGAAAACTGGCCAAATATTGATTTCGTCATCATAAAAAGCTCGACCGTATCTTGACGACGAGATACCTCGTCATTAGCAAAATTGACCAAATCGATGTGGGTTACGAGATACCTCGTCGAAACCCCATGGAGGCTAGAGCAAACACATTTAATAACATTTTACAAAAACGAACTCTGGAACTCATCCATACCCGCAAAAATACACAAAAAAACCTACTGCTTGTCCCTTAGTATGCGGTAAAAATTACTGTTTTGTCACATTTTTCGCGACTCTGACACAGTCATCATTCGAGCTTAAAAGAGCCCATCGCAAGTGTCGCCAGCGACTTCTTAAATAAAGTACGCGAGTCCCTGGCAATCCCAGCTTGTCTGCAGTGCATTAAAGGCAATGATCAGCAGTGTAGTTTTTCCCCCCGTCGAGTGAGGTGATGAGGTAGGTATCGCAGCCTGGAATCATCTGAGCCGATAAAAGAAACTCTTATATGTAATCAATAGGAATCGGGCTCTCGGAGTGCAATCTTGATGGCAGGCAGGAGAGGGTGAATGGGGTATTGATCGGGGATAACTCGGGATTTGATTGCATCCAGTCATCTGAGACTCGGGAGACTGGGATACTAAGCGGAGGTATAATTTTCGATGGACATCAGACTTCTCTCATTTGGACTTCTTCCACTGATTAGTCAATTAGTGAGTCCCAAGCTGCATACGAATGTAGGTCGTAAATGTACGGTGTGTGAGTGCGCTTTTTTGGTTTCTGCTAGTCATAATAGTATCCGATTTGAAATTGCATCTCGTTGTTCTTTTTATTATCCCGTGTCTGTTTGCTTTAAATCGTTCTCCTTTTAATTATTTCGAGGAATTTTAGTATCGTTGGATATTAATTGGATTTCTGTAAGACAAATGTATGCTGCGAACAGAAATTTTATTTTCTCGTTCCCGTCATGTTTAAGTTTTACTGTAATTTTCTTAATACGTTATAAAGGATTGCCATAGAATTTAACATTACAGACGACAGTTAGATGGGTAAGTAGGTAGTAGAATTAACGTCACACACAGAAGCAACACTGGTGACGGTCCGGGATTAATTTCGCAGAGAAATATCCGAGGACGACAACTCGTCATTTTGAACAGCAAGTCAGATGATACTTTAACCTGGTATTATTAAGAGGAATAGTTCCTCGTGAAACATTTGAGGTGTTGCGGATTCGAAAGGCGAACTCAACAAATGCTGGTTTTCAGAAAAACGCATTTAAATACTCTTAGAACATAGAAGAGCAACTGTCAGCCCTAGTTTTATAGGGTTAGATAGGGGCAGACTCATCAAAAATGTTAATATCATTATTCACTAATGTTTGATATACCAAAATATGAGAGAAAATTTGTTTTGCCCAATATTGAGTTCTTCCTTAGTATCCGCAATGCCTCATTCGTAATTATTTCTACGATTGGTCAATTGATGTTTCCTGGACTGCATACAAATTTAGGACGCAAATGAATGCTATACAGGTCCATATTTCTTCTAATTATGATAATATACAATTTGAAATTGTATATCTGTTCTTTTGATTACCTCGTGTTAGTTGTTGGAAAACTTTCTTCTTTTAATGAGTCTACTCAAAAAGCACTTCTCCTTTAAGTGCGTTCGGGCATCACGGACTTGAGGTACTCAAGTGTTATTTTTTTTTACAAGAAGCTTATTGTCACCAAACACGGTGTAAGTAACTTAGGTTTACCCTCCCGGGATACCCAAACTATCTTTTTCTGCTTTCATCGCTCTAATGTGTTCTTCAATCACTCATTTTGCACAAATATTTTTTACTTGGTAGTAGACTATCGTGTGGTTTTCGCAACTTGGCCAATTATGGCACTTGCGTCATAAGACTCCAAAAACGACCAAACTTTGATTACCTCGAGGAATTTCAGTATTTTGGTACCTTAATTGGACATTTTGGTACATTAATTCGACATTTTGGTACATTAATTCGGTAAAACAAATTTATGTAGGAATTAAAGTTACGCTTCTTGTGTCCGTCATTTTCTGTTGTTTCTACAAGCTTCTCAATAAATTTCAAGATATCGCCATGGTATTTTATATTACAGTTGTTTGTGTCTAAGGAGATTGAGATATTATCAGGAGGAATTAGTTGTTATTGTAACATCAGACTCTTTATACATTTTGTGAGGTTCTTCATCCAGACATCGAGGAATGTTGGCCTGGAGGAACCATTTCATCTCCGAGGGACGTGGGCGAGGTGACATTTGAATGGCATCTAGGGTCATGTGAAGGAGAGAGAAAGTGTTCAGGAGGGACAGTCTCGGAGGAGGAGAATCACTGATATGGTCAAGTTCATGCGCTTGAAAAAAGGTTGACGTGTAATTTGACAAAAAATCAAAGAAATTATGATATTAGGAAATAATTATTAAATTATCTAAAATCACACCGAGGTAGGTAGGTATTTTAATTAGCGTCAGACTGCAAAAACACAACGGGCTATTGGTGAATGTCCGGGATCAAACCCGAAGGGAAAGATCCGAGGACAGTAACTTGATGTGGTCACACCTGAGCTGGTAAACCACTCTCCAAACTTCCCCACTAAACCAACGTGAGGTTATTTGAGGCCCCACCACAGATATAACGCGCTCCAATGTACACGACGGTCTTTGGCTGGACCTAGTATCGAACTCGTAACCCTCAGTTGCTTATCCGTTACTTTTCCTACCGGGGTTGTATGATAAGTTAATTTTAATTAACGTAGTACCTGAGCAACACAACGAGCTATTGACGACAATCAGGGATCAATCCCTTAGGGGAAAGATCCAAGGACAACACCGTGGCCATGTTATATCCTGAAAAGTTAATAATTATGAAAAGCACACAGAAGAAGTGTTATTCTTAGTGCCTGTTGATGATATAGATAAAATAAAGCATCAAAATTAATGTCTGCTAATAATATAGATGATTTCAAGCATGAAAATTAATGTCTGCTAATAATATAGATGAAATCAAGCATCAATATTAATGTCTGTTAATAAAATAGATGAAATCAAACATCAAGATTAATTTCTGTAAATAATATAGACGAAAGAAAATAACCTAGTGAGACACACAGACATTTGTAGTTTTTTTCTAATTTTTCAGTTTAATTAGTTAGAAAGTGTGTTTTTTCTTCGATAGACGGTTTCCCGAAAAAGTACGAATCAGACAATTGCAAAATTAACATGTTTTGTTCAGATTTGTACATGAAACACGATGCAGAAGATTTTTTCCGATGCGGTTATTTGTTTAGGGTTTATTAAGTGTCATATTCGAAAAAAGCGAAATTTCTAACGTGAGTGAGCAAAACACGTACCCATTTTCAGTCTACATCCGTGAGTTTTTAGAGTGAATTTTTGCACCTTGTCGAGTTTTTTTAGAAATTTCAATTGGTTTCCTGATAATCTTTTCTTTTTTTTTTTCAAATTCGGGAAAAATCGGGACATTTTTGTTATTTTTTGTTAAAATTGTCATAACTATAGCTTATTACTATTCATTTTTAAATTTGAAAGCATAACGGAAGTCCTTAGAATGTACTCTTTCTTACGGTACAATTATTTTTTGAAATACGTATCATAACGGAAAACCTTAGAATGTACTCTTTCTTACGGTAAATTATTTTTGAAATGCGTTCATAAATAAATTCGAGGCGACGAAAAGTATAATTTCGTCATAGTGTACAAATTCTTCCACGCGGAGATCAAACGTCTAACGGCCTTATTGAAACTCGCTGTGACGTCATGGAACTGAGGCGATCCGGGTCGAAAGTTTCGCTTCCGCAGGGGATTGACTCTGCGATAGTAGTGTTGGTTTGCAAACGAAATTTTATTGCGTAGCAATCTCAGGGGGTTGGCGAGCAAGGGGCCCCCTAGTATCCTAAAAATATATAGGACACGTGTTTTAATCGCCTGTGCTCTAGAGAGTTTAGAGTAGTGTAACATCGTGTTCTCTTCCACAGCATTCATGACTAAATACTTGTATCTATTAGTGGGAAAAGTACTAAGAACATTTGGTAGAGAAAGTCAAAACTGCTTAGGATTTACACAGAAAAGACGTAGGTAGGAAAACCGACACATGGGGGTGAATCCCTCAGACGGATAAGGCCAAAGGGCCGTGCCATAAGTGATATCTAAGTGGTGGAATATTGTCCCAGATTTACACCCATTTAGCACAATTATTTACACAAATTGCTGTTTTACAATTAATATCCGAATAATTAACATTGATACTTTCTTCGCTCGCCTCAAAAGGGATATTTCGTGAATTACTGCAAAGCATATAACTTTTCAATGACTATATATGTAAGATATTCTACCACGACATTTCATTACAAAATATAGGAAGTAATAAAAATTTTGTGTATGCATTTTACCAGAGTGCGTTTCACAGAAATCGTAAATATTCAAAAACTGGCGAATGGCAATAACTGAATATAAACAATGTAAAATTAAACGCTTGGATTCATTAAATAATATTCCCGTTTATGTGGCTTTTAGGTACCCTCTTCGTGGTTGTTCCGACGAGGTACTTTGTAATTAGGAAAACTGACCAGATCGTGACGGACTAGGTACATGGTTCTTAGCTAACAACTGACCAGATCGTGATATTGTCATCATCGAAAAACGACAATATCCTGATGACGAGAAAGTCATCTGAATGTGGTTCAAAATTACGTGGTATTGTCTTAGGATCTCTCTATGGGAGAGATCCGAAGATAATACCACGGGGGTTGAACTCGGAACGTCACCAATAGCCCGTTTCGTTTCTCCATTGGGACGTTAATAAAATACCTAGCTACGTGATGACGAGATATCTAGTCATTAGGAAAATTGGTCAAAACTTTCTTGACAAGGTATCTTGTTGAAACCACTCGATGTATTAAATATGCTTGATATGAATTACAGAATTGTATAATATGGCTTAAATCACACAGTTTTATGAAATTCTTCAGCAGTCTGATTCAGAAGACGATGAGAAAATTTAGAAGATAGAAAGCAGTTTAAAAAAGTTTCTGTGGAACGCGAAAATAGGTGTCGACATCAAAAAATATTAGACGATCAGGCACTCATTATGGTAACATAACTAAGGTTATCCCTTTTTGCTGCGCACTATATTGGAAATAAGATTGAAACAGATAATGTTCTAGAAATGCTGCTTCATATGCTTTTATTAATTGTATTTCTTTTGGAAGTATAAAGTAAGTAAAAAGATGCTTATATTCATTATAATAAACGAAGTTTAAAAATATTTGAAATTTGAGAAACGGCATTGTGATTAATAAATACGGCAATTAAGACACTAGCAAATATGCTGTGTGGTTACTACTAGTTTGTATGTTAAACACATATATTTTAGAATTTTCCCCTTATACCATTAGGAAGGAAAACTTAGTTATTTTAATGTTATTACCTCATTGAATTTTTCACTTTCTGTGAATGCCTCATTGGGTTTTATAGGAAATTGTAGGAAGAAGAAAACTAAGCATCTTTTTTTTTCATTTTCCGTTAAACGTTTTATTATTTTAAACGCTTTAATGACTTTCAATCGATATCCATCGATTTTAACCTTCTAGTCGTCTCAGGATTGGGAGACTGGCACTGAGCGACGCTATATTGTTTGCTCAAAATTAGATTTCGCATTTGAGCTTTCCCTAGTTAGTGTACAAAATATGAATTTCTGTTATGCGCGATACGTTATATTTGCATTAAACCATAATGTGCTCCAAAACCTAAATTGACTACATAAAATTTCTAAAAGTTAAAATGATCTTACAACAATACCGATGGATTAAAGCTGATTCTTAACTTTATGACATAAAACCTTCGAAGAAAAATTAAACTTACACATTTTTAAAACCAAAGTCTAAATTATTCTGTAATGACCCAACTCTCAATTTCTTATTTCACATTTCAATGGAAAACATCCATACATTTTCAATACTAATTGCTCTGCATTTTATTATCTCTCTATATATATAACCATTTCATAACAAATTTATTTATTTTACAATCACAAAATAAATAAATTTTAAGAGTTTGAAACAAATTTAACGATTGTATTGAGACACTCTTTTCTAAGAAGTAAAATATTGTTCAAGTAAAATATCTATTTCTACCATCTCAAGTAGTTTACTATTACTTGTAACCAAAGTATTTTATTCTTCGTCCTAACTATACTGTTATTGTATATGTGACATATGAAAAATTCTTTTTCAGTCATTCCGAATCGGATTTCAACATCCCTATTAAAATTCGTTTCTCCTCTCCCACACAACGAAAAAGAAACGCGCAACGACTTTTAACTGCGACATTATTTCACAGAGCTAAAATAAAAGACACCTTGCAATCCTTTTATTTTATTCCAAATCTCCCCTGCATCACCCCCAAGTAATTACACAAAAACGTATTGTTAATCATAATTTCTATTCAGCGTCCTCCAATTACTAGGGTCCTTCCAACGGCTCCTAGAAGCTATCCCCCAAATGTTATTTGTTAAAACAGGCCTTCCCTTTGAAACGAAGTGTAATTATTCTTAGCACTTACACTAATGACTATGCATTTAATGTCATTCCTTCGCTTCGTAAATTCCTCCGGCATTGTCCTCTCATTCAACCTCTTATTTCAATGGCAAAGCTTGCTTAGCTTCAGTCGAACTTCTTAAATTACAAAGAATACTCTTGTTCAGCTGAGAATCTATCATCGTTACTGTCGTGGCATAAAGACCCCGTCACCCAAGTTGCATTGTGTTTTCAACTTTTGGCTAACGAACGAAAGATTTATTCGGAGGTTTTAATTATTCGGAGCAAGCAGGAGGCTCGTGTTTGCCTATTTTACGGTATTAGGCTCATGTCTTATAGTAAATATGAGGAAATAAGTTGTCTTTTCCTCTACTGGTAAGTACGCATGCTCTTATCAAAAGTCGAGGCTCGTCAGAAACTAATAAATAACAGACGATTGCTTGAAATCTGAATATTTAGGAACGTCTTGACTGAATATGTGTATATTAGTCTAATATGGATGTCCCTATCCAAAGTCAAACTCACAATTTCATGAAATGCATTTTTATCTCAGATCTGAATATTTGAGTAAATGTGAGCGCATGATAAATACTTCGTAGAATTTAGGAAGTATGTGATTTACTCTAAAAATTAAAATATAACAGATAGTTCTCTTCTTATTTGCGCATAAGTGCGTGTAGTTTTCAGAACAAAGGCACCGTAGTCACATTTATTATGGATGGAAAGAAATCTACATGTTTGATTACGGCTTTGAGGAAATATTGGCTCACTAGAAATGTTTCGTGGAATTCAAAACGTTTCTGGTTGGTTGAAAAATTGAACAGTTCTATTCCATCCAAGTTTCCAAAACCCTTTTAGGTTCCGCCGTGAAAAAATCAAAATTCCCATGAATGAATTTTAAAGGCGAAACAAGTTTGGACCTCCATTTCAGAACATATGTATTTCGTTTTACAAACGTGACCCTCCGTGTGGAAATTTCGACGAGGTATATCATCATCTATCGAGGTGTATCATATAAATGAACACATCTCGATAAACGATATAAGTAGTGGTCCGAGGCCGATGGTTGTTGATGAACTCCGTCGTGAAAGTTTAGTAAAAAAAACTCAAAAGACACAGAGTCAAAATTCTGTATTTGGAGTATATTTTACTAAATTTAATCGATCGTCACGTAAGTTACATGTAGTATAAAGTAGCAATTACATTTGGATAGGCATTCAAAATTGTAACTTTCCTCCCACCGCTGTATAAAATCTTTTCTTGATCTCCTCTGTTCTAAAGATTGATTTTATCTTTTAGTTGTCTTGGTAACTATAACTATTTATTGCTCTGACTTTTTTAATTGGCTTTTGCCGCACTTCCTCGGCTTGAAATCTTGTGGACGTTTCTTTTAATTGAAAAAGCTTTGTTCTTAGGTTGCCAGCTTGGCGTTTTCTATGTAGGGTTGCCAACTTGGCGTTTCACTTCTTGTAAGATGCGAGATGGCGAACCTTACATGTCCCTCCGGGGAAGCACATCCATCACTTAAGTCATAAGTGATGATGCTGCTGCCAATCGCCATCTAGAATCATAACTAAAAGTCATAATTAATTAGCTGGTCTTCATTACGATATCCAGTCCTTCGAGAGAAGCGTGAGAGCTCAAAAAAAAATATCTACACTAACATTCATGAACTCCCACATAAAATACATAATACAAGACACAAGAACGTTATCAAAATTATCTAAATCAGATTACAGTTTTGAGAAGAAAAAAAAATATATACATATTTATATGAACTGAATAAAAACTAGGGTTCATCAATTTTGATGCGCGATAAGGCATCTGCAACGCCATGCTTACTACCCTTTCTGTACAATATATTCATGTTATATCTTTGCAATGCCAAAGCCCAACGTGCAAGTTTTGCACCCTGTGGCATTCCCTGGGTCAAATAAGTAAGGGGGTTATGATCGGAGACAATTTGGACTTGTGCTCCAAATATCCAAGTGTCAAATTTTTTCAACGCACTTAGAACAGCATACGCCTCCCGTTCGATAGTAGCCCAACGAGTTTGGCATGGGGTGAGTTTTCTACTGTAAAAGGCGATAGGACGTTCTTTTCCGTCTTCGTCTTGCTGAGCTAGACACGCTCCAATCGCTGTTGCAGAAGCATCGGTGTACAACTGGTATGGCTGATCTAACACTGGAGTATATAAGAATGGAATTTCCGTCAGCCTTTGCTTCAATTGTTGGAAGCTTGCTTCCTCTTCATCACTCCAAGGTATTTTGTTGGGCACCCTTTTCTTTGTTAAGTTTGTTAAGGGTAAAACCAAGGACGAGAAATCCTGAATGTACTCCCGATAGTAGCTTGCCAGACCAATTATGCCTCTTAACTCTTTCTTAGTAGTTGGACGTGCTAAGTTCTGCATGGCTTCGATTTTCTGGGGATCTGGTGCATGTCTTCCGGAACCTACAATGTGTCCCAGGAACCTCACTTGTTTTTTACCGAACTCGCACTTTTTAAGATTGACTGTTAATCCAACGGTCTGTAGAGTTCTCAGCACGTCTCTGATGAGACGCAAGTGATTCTCCCACGAGCTGGAAAAAATGGCCAGATCGTCGTTATACGCACGGCAGTACTTTCTGTGTGTCTTAAGTACTTTGTCTATGGACTTTTGGAACGTACTTCCAGCATTTTTAAGTCCAAATGGTAAAACGTTCCATTGAAAATGACCAGAATGTGTCACAAATGCCGAATATGGTTTAGCTTCTTCTTCTAAAGGGATTTGCCAATAACCCTTTGTCAAATCTAGAACGCTGATGAAAGGAGCACTACCAATTTCAAATAGTAACTCGGTGGCCTGTTGCATTGGATAAGCATCCGGGACAGTAAAACTGTTCAAAACTCGAAAGTCGACGCAAAGTCTTATACTTCCGTCCTTTTTGGCCACACAGACGACTGGGTGTGCCCACTCACTGTCACTCTCTTCAATCAGTCCTTGTTCAAGTAACTCTTGGATTTGGCGATCCACCTCGGTTTGTAAGGCGATGGGAACCCGATAGGGATGCATTTTCTTTGGCACACAATCTTTAGTTAGTTTGATTGAATGTCCATCAACTCTGGCTCGGCCAGGTCGTGCACTGAAAATTTCTCGAAACCCTTCCAAGGTCTGAACTAATTGGTGTCGCTGTTCTTCGCACAACGCCTCTGTAGTCTGGAACACATGACCCTTAATATCGTCGGCAGATTGACTCTTATTTCGAGTAGGGGCATAAAAGATTTCCCCAAAGTCCTGATCTTGTTCGAAAATCAACCCCACCTGTTCAACTCGGGCTATATAAGGTCGTAGTTTGTTGAAATGCAGCTCTTTTCGGCTTTTATCCTCCATCTCGACCAACGCAGAATGAGGTCGAGTTAACTGGATAATAGTTGCAGGTCCTGACCAGTTCTTCAGAAGTTTGTGACTAGAAGATGGAATAAGGATCAGTACCTTATCACCAACCTTGAAAGTCTTTTCTCTCGCTCTCAGATTATATTTAGATGTGTAATAGCCTTGTGCCTTTTCGGCATTCCCTGCGGCAATCTCGTGTGCCGTTTTCATCCTTTGACGAAGGTCTTCTAAGTATTTTTCAACAGAAGGAGATGCTCCTGTTGGAATTTCGGTTTCTCCTAACCAACTCTCCTTAATTAATTTTAATGGACCTGGAGGTAACCTTCCATATACCAACTGAAATGGCGATACTCCCGTGGTACTGTGAGGTACTTCTCTGTATGCGAATAGTAAGAAAGGGAGATGAATATCCCATTGTCGACCATTTTCTTGTATGTTCTTACTGAGCATATCCTTCAGGGTTTTGTTCCATCTCTCCACGGCTCCCATGCTTTCTGGATGCCCCGGAGTTGAAAATCTTGGTGACACCCCGATGACTTGCATGAAGCCCTTGGTGAGCTGTGCTGTGAAATTTGTCCCTTGATCGGTACAGATAGTTTTAGGAAACCCCGTCTGGGAGAAAATCTTCATCAGGACGTCGCAAGTTGTTTTCGCAGTAATGTTCTTGACTGGTATAGCTTCCGCCCATCTCGTGCACAAATCCACAGCACAAACGATAAACTTGTGCCCTCTTGAGGATGGTGGCTCTAGGGGACCAATACAATCTACACTCCACACTTCAAAAGGATTTTCAGGTCTCACAATAGGTTGGATAGGAATTCTGTCATTGTAAGTGGTACCTCTACGTAGCTGGCAGACCTTGCAGCTTTCACAAAAATGCTTGACATCAATCTTGATATTCGGCCAGTAAAAGGAATACTTTATCCGTTGTTTGGTTTTCTGTTCTCCTAAATGACCGGCCAATGGAATTTCGTGTGCCATTTTTAGGACATAGGGCCTTTTAAATTTAGGCAAAACTACCTGCTGAATTTTCTCTCCTCCTACGATTTCTGAGTGTACCAATAACCCATCTTGCACTTCGAATGCATTTCTTCTATTTCTTGCTAATTCCCAAATATCCTTTAAACTTTCATCTTCCAATTGAAATTGCACGAACTCGTTCCGTTTCTCATTAACCCCAGGGTGATTTGCGGTGTCACTACGGGCCAAGGTAAGTTCGTTTAAGGACGAAACTGAATAAATTTCTCCAACTCGAGAAACCCCTTCTTGGCTAATAATATTGCCATAAAGTTCCACCTTCGAGTTTAAAGCGTCATACGTTGAAACGCTTACGAGCATGTCGCTTACTAATTTTTCAGACACTGCACATGTCACTGGGATTTCTCCGTGTCGTCCGTCATTGATTTTCACATGGATTATCTTGAGAGGTGCCATTTCTGTCTCACCAAATGCGGATACAATTTTAATTTTTCCTTCCCCTTCATTTTGAGAATCCTCAATCAGATCAGCCCGGATGACTGAAATCTGCGCTCCAGAGTCGATAATACCGTCGAAGATATTATTACCGCTTTTTAAACTCACTATCTTGAGTTCATCAATACCTCTTTGGTATTCTACAGGCTTTGTGACTGGAACGGTCACTTTTGCCGTCAACATCGATGGAGGCTCCACCATGTCTTCCCTTGCACATGATGTTGTAGCGTCTTGGGCTCCAATATTGCTCACAACTGCTGAAGTTTGTCTTCTTCCTAGCTTAGGACATGCGTTTCTAAGATGCTGAAATGATCCGCAAGAATAACACTGAATCTTCTTCTTCCTTCCCGCTTCATTTTTCGGACTCGTATTACGTTGATGAGTACTCCTCTCGTGAAACTGTCCATATCTAGCAGGAAAATCGGAGTTCCTTTCTTGAAAACGTCTTCTTTCTTGAAAATGTGAATTTCTTTCCTTATTTACAATATTTTCAGGTGAATGGAATTTCTTCTTGAACCCTCGAACACTTTCGTATTTGTCAAGGAGTTCCGCTAGAGTAGTAGGAGATTTTATTGTGCTCCACTCATCGACAAAATGCTCTCGCATTTCCGGAGGTACCTTACGTTTGAATTGATCCGTAATTACCAGATGCTTTAACGTTTCGAAATCCGCAACCTCAAGACCTTGAATCCATTCTTCAAAATAATTTGTCAATTCAAAGGCAAAATCCTTCCACGATTTATCTTCAGTCCGCTTGAGCTGGACAAATTTCAATCGGAAGGTTTCTGGGCTTAGTTTAAACCTTTTTAGCAATAACCCTTTCACGTGGCTGTAGTCATATGCGACAGCCGCTTCTTCTCTAGCAATTAACTGAGTAATGTCATAGGGTAATAAACCCAAAAGCTGTGACACCCAGTCCTCCCTTTTTATGTGAGCATGTTCTGCCTGCCTCTCGAAAAGAACCAGATATAGACTGATGTCTCCTTCTTTAGGATCGAACTTCTGCATCACTCTTTGTAAATCGTATATGTGCTTAGAGTTGCTCGAATTCCCTTCATTTGATGTTTCTGTATTGTGACGGCCTTCCATTTCGAGCCTTAGCTTTTCTAACTCGAAAACAGAACGTTTCTCGAGTTCCATCACAAAACGTCTTTCTTCAGACTCAGCAGCGAGGCGCTTTTCCTCACTTTCAGCCAAGAAACGCCTTTCCTCGGCATTTTTCCGATCTGTTATGATACTGTTTAAAAGATTTTCGGTAAACTCCTGTTCATATTCTTCGCTGTTCAATATTGAGTTCTTTAAATCGATGATTTTGTGTTGCGGCAACACATCTAACCCCAATTCATCTGCCAACACCTTCAAATCCTCCTTCCTTGCTTTCGCGAGATACGCCATCCCAAACAAATTTAACTCAGGAATTAAATTTACGCCACAGAATGCAGAAATAAAAAAAATAAAAAGGTTGGAAACCTCACTCTAAATAGTCTAAAATTATGATTTATATTAACTTTACGCCTTAGCGACAAGCATTCCCAGAAATCCCCGTTTTCCAAAACGAAATAGTTATTCTCTAACCCAATAACACAAAAAGTATCTAGTTCTGATGAACTGTTTCACAATTAACCATTAATCTAATTAACACATGGTGTGCTAAATAAAATTTGCACTGTGGTGCACATAACACGTAAGTGTTCTAAACAAAATGAATAGCATTAGCTTTCAACAAAGTCTACTTTCGCTCCGTAATTGTGTGGGAGTTGCATGAATTAAAAAAATAAAAACTCAGGATGAGCTCTCACCTTCATTTCCAGGGTTCGAAGATCCTACCGACTGCGCCAGTAGTGGTCCGAGGCCGATGGTTGTTGATGAACTCCGTCGTGAAAGTTTAGTAAAAAAAACTCAAAAGACACAGAGTCAAAATTCTGTATTTGGAGTATATTTTACTAAATTTAATCGATCGTCACGTAAGTTACATGTAGTATAAAGTAGCAATTACATTTGGATAGGCATTCAAAATTGTAACTTTCCTCCCACCGCTGTATAAAATCTTTTCTTGATCTCCTCTGTTCTAAAGATTGATTTTATCTTTTAGTTGTCTTGGTAACTATAACTATTTATTGCTCTGACTTTTTTAATTGGCTTTTGCCGCACTTCCTCGGCTTGAAATCTTGTGGACGTTTCTTTTAATTGAAAAAGCTTTGTTCTTAGGTTGCCAGCTTGGCGTTTTCTATGTAGGGTTGCCAACTTGGCGTTTCACTTCTTGTAAGATGCGAGATGGCGAACCTTACAATATATTTCGCCATTAAAAAAACAAATCAGATCGCAATCTCACCATCCATCAAACTATGGGCCAGATCTTGATGACAAGATATCTAATCACTAGCAACATTTGGCAGATCTTTATGGACGAGATATCTTGTCGATTAAACGTGACGGTTTAAATAACTTTGTAAAGGAACCAGCTTTTGAAAGTTTCATATTCTGACAGTTTGGCTTGTCTGCGCGACACCTAAACTGAACTCACTTCGGCCAAGCTTATTTTCCTTCTAACAGTGTTAACTGTTAGAATGAATTAACTGCGACCAGCAATGATTAATTCACCTGTAGGAAGTACGTGATTTTCTTCTTAATCAAAACTTGAAAATGTCTTCTCTTCTTTACTAGGATATTTTTGAAGTCCGATTTATCTCAAACTTTGAACTAAACTTTGCCCTATTACCGTATAAATTAGCACATAATGAGAATATTCCTTAAGTTGATCAAGCAGAACTAATAACGAGTCTCCAAATGTCTACTCAGTTTTCGTCAAGATGCGAACTAAGTAGTGTGTAATAAACCTTTCTGTGATGCCTCTGTTTTTGGAGTCAACCTTAAACTCACCATGGAGAGATGTCTGTACATTGGGTCGCATTCATACTACTTTAATTCCTAAGCCTACAACCCCTATCCCTAAAGTGTCACTGCAGGTTTTTAATTCATGCTAATGTAGATATAGTATCTTTGCTGACGGCGAGGTATCTTGTTATTAGCTAAACCATTAGCAGATCTTAGTGGACAATATATCTCGTCAATCAAAGAAAACTGACCAAATCTTTATGTCATCATCATAAAAAAATCTGCAATATCGTGATGACGATACAGCTCATCATTATCAAAATTGCTCAAACCATCAATATAGATCATGATAGACGATATATATCGTCATTAGCGAAATTGATCAGATTTTAGTGAAAGAAATTCCATTCTTGTCCATTAAAATTGTTCAGATATTGATGGACTACATATCTAGTCATTATCACAATTGATCTGTGATCCGAACATGTCCAAACCCTTTAGAAGATTAAACTGTCAGAGGTTTGATGTCAAATTTGAAGCAAATTTGTGGCATAGTTGGCTGTGAATTAGTTAGTGAAACGTGTAAACCAATTCGATTAAATTCTCTGAAACCCTGCTAGAATCATTCCGCACTTTAGAGTGTGAAGAAAGTGTAGAAGAGAATTTCAGGAGGCAAACTTATATAATATGTTTGGATTTAATATTTGACATAAATTTTACATCCATGTCATAAAAAAATTATCTTTGGCCTTTTTGGCAAAAAAAAAAAAAAATGCTTTTCTGAGATGATCGATCAAATTGTGTTCAATATTGGAGATTGCTTCTGGTGAATTCCGATTTCTTCAGACTACTCTAATGGCCATGTTATATTTGGTCATTGGAAAACTAATTTGATCCTTCACCTCATCATTTAGCCATCAAAACGATCTTCGTTATTTCTTTTAGTGCTTCCAAAGATTTGAAAATCAAGAGATGGTTCATTTACGTTGTTTTGCAATTTGGATATAATTCTGTTAGAACGAAACTCCCAAAATAAATTTTCTAATGGCATATTTAATTCTTTAAAAAAACTAGCTACTATATTTTAATAGAATTGTAGGAAAATAAATCCCCACAGGCCATTTGTGTTTGTATAGCTATCTTGTGATTTTCATACATTAAATACCCTTACAGAGACATTAAGAAGACGTCAATTATTATAAAATGATCGATGAGGTTAGAGTTTTGTGACTGCCACCAAATATTAGTCTGTTAACGTCTTGTAGAACGATTAAAAAACATAGATATAACTTAAACAAACATAAACATGAATGTTGTGATATTGAAATATTTGTTATTTAAACAAACCATATGCTTTATAAAATGCTAAAAATACTTCTTAGTTTACGAAACATTGTATTTATATCATAATATTCAATAGGACTGGGGCCAGTTGGCATAGTTTTTGTTTTTTTTTAATTTTTTTCAGCAATAATTTCAGCTAATATAACCAATGCTGTTGGATAGTGGAACTACTTGGCTGCAAATTATTATAACATGTCATTGAGTCATAGCATGTCATTGTGAATTATTTAATCATTAATGCTTGATAGTTAAATTAAATGCACTTTAAAACTTATATTTAAATACAATATAAAAAAACTAAGAGAAAAAAAAAAGAACATGGAAATCTTAACGCTTCATGTCTACCAAAAAAGTAGTGCTATCGTTCACAGATTGTTGGCTTAATTTTCGTCAAATTTTGTTGCGGTTGAACCACATTGTGACCATGACATCTGGCCATTTCCAAAGTTAGTGTTTTAACCGTTGTAAAAATATATAATATATCACCGTCTATATCCACTCTCTTTCCTATGCAAACATGCCCCACCACTTAAATGCCAACTTGCCCCACCAGGACTTTTAAAATAAGAAGACAGCCTCACTCTTCCACATAATTTTTACAAGCAATTCCAGTTCATGAATACAATCGTCATTGCTCACTCTATCCAAAACAACCACTGAAAACTTCTCAACCTTCTCGAGGGCTTCATAAAACACCAAAGTCTTCGATTAAAAAGAAAACACTTGGCAAAAAAAAAAAACAGAAATCCTATTTTTCTCTCTCTGGAAGCTTCGATCACACTGAAACTAGAGTGGATGAAGCAGCATACACGTGTAGTTAGACAATGGCGATATCACTGCTTTGAAATCTGTGGTAAAGAATAAAAAGTGAATGCCAACTTACCCCTTATGCCAACTACCCCGGCCCTCATCTACCGTTCAAGAAAAAAAATATACTTCAAAGTAGAGTTTCTGAGGTGTAATATTTCCTATTTCAGTACAGAGCAGAATGAAATGAAAAATAAAACTGAACAGTGAGTTTGTTATAAAACTCCATGGAGTTTGTTGTAGTGTCTTGTGTTTCAAGAACTGAAAATGAAGTTTTACGTCTGACTTTAAAATTTTTATGTCGAGCACACATAAAACATATTAGCTAGATTAAGATATTCTGACAGAAGTATTCTAAAAATTGTAAGGAATTGAATTTCTATCAAGAATGATGAGAACAAAATGTATTGGAAGTATGATGTAAAGTTTACATTTTATATTTTAAAATGTATTATCATATCTAAAAATCCACCAGAAAATGTAAAGGGTAATGTTAAATAAAAGAGTTACTTTAAATTTTTTAACCTATTCTTTTTAGCTTGGTGTCTGATAGGCAATTTTGAATACTGTAGTAAATAATAATTTTGTTAACATATATTTATCTAAAAAAGATATCTACTGTCCAAGTTACCAATTTCGAATAATTGTAAGGTTACTTTTATTTGCTAAAAAACAGGGTACACTATTTGAATTAAATATCCCTCTTAAAACACTTCCCTATACATTAAATAAAATTTTATTTAAAGTCCTACAAAGTATTAATAAAACCTAAAATCATAAAAAATTCATTTAAATTTCGGCATATTTCATTTATACTATTATCAAATAAGACATTTTTACTCTCAATCATATATAAATGGAAATTTTTAGTTTTAAATTGTAAAGCTTGTTACTAATATATTCCTCTGTCATAAAATTCTCGTATTTCGAAAATTATTAAATAGTAAAAAAGTTTCAAACCGCTTAACAAGTTATTCAATATTCCTTGCTGAATAAAACATAATAGAATAATTTAGAACCAATGCTTTTAAATTATGTCATGATTCTTGGAAGGTAATAACATATTTCCCCACTTTTGTGTACATAAAAAGAGACCATGTTATCATAGTTGTGACGAAAGACAAATCCATGTAGCAAAATGACGTGTATTTTTGTAATCAACTGTTTAATTTTGTTACCTTTCATATTTTTTTAACGAAATAACATATCTATCGTATTTGTTTTAATTACTGATACGATATTAATACACCAATTTCTATGTGTTTAGAATAATCTTATCTTACAAACTAAAGTAATGTAGGTAAAAACAGCAAAAAATAAACAAACTAGATTTTCTTCCTTAAAATTGTTTTTATTTTGGAAAATGCTAAATTATTTAAATACTTATTGTAAAATGTTTGATATTTTAGTATTTATAGTTTTAGAACAAATATTTGTGAGAAAACGCCTTCCTAATATTTTATTAGGAAAAAATAGATACAATATTGAGTTTGTAAGATTCAAACAAAATTTTTGGAATACATTTAGTGCCTTGGACACCAAATGATGACAGTAATTAGTTTGAGATAAAAGTAGAAAAGGGCATACAGACGTTTTTTTTTTACATTTTTAGCTGATTTTTACAATTAACATCAGAGCATCCGTAACTTATACATTTTAATGTTCAAAAGGGTGTGCTTATATATGTTTAAAATGAAAATCAGAATACTAGGTCTGTCTTGAGTCACGAAATTTCTGAGTAGTTTAGTATTGCTTTTTCCCACATCATACGTAATGACTAAATAACCACATCCATTGCTTGAAATAATCATTGGCAAGATTATAATAGTCAAGAATGTGAAACTGGTTAGACGATTGTATATGCTGGTGAACCTTGGAGTGGGTAAAAGAGAGACAAAATAGAAATAAAAATGTTTCTTGAAATACAATACATAAAGAACTGCGCTAAGGAAAAGGTTGTACTGTTAGCGAATGAAAATACTTTACATGTTCCTAATTCTTTTCCTTTTACCTCCCACAGCACCTTCCAGTCCTCCACAGTCTGTGAAAGCAACGCCTTTGTCATCAAAATCCGTTAATGTCACTTGGCAGGTAAAATCATTTTTATATTCCTTCAATTTTTGAAAAAGATTTCCGCATTTGTTCTGATTGCATTCGCTTCAGTTGATGTCGTTCTTCATTTTCTAATCTTTAAATATCGATAAGATTAAATCAAATTAAATTTACGAAAACGCGAAGTTGAATATTGAAGTACATATTTTTTTCCCACGACATACACCTGGGTCATAATTTATTTTATTTGAAAAATATTTTAAGGACCAAACACAATTTTTTACGTTGTACCTTTTAGACCTTGCGTTGCTCGCGAAAGCATACTTTTTTCGATTCATCATAAATAATTGAGTTTTGTATATTGTAGTATAAAAGTGATACAGTTTATAAAGATAGTTGTATGGCTTTTAAAAAACTGCTGTCATATTTCTAATTAAAAATATCTATTTTATAAAACCAAGCAAAAATTATACACAATTTCTTCGTTTAGAAATTTAACCACTTAACTTTCCCGCTAGTTTAAAAAAAATCTAATAAACGTAGAGTTAAAAATTTTTGTACGGTTACTCTAAAAGTAGATCTTAGTTCTCTGAACTATGGATTTGTGTATGAAAGCTATAGTTTTTTTTATTCATGGATCTATACATGGTAAAACATTTTCAAATTTGACTTATTTTAAAATTTTTAATTTTTATAAATATTTTTACTTCAAAAATCACGAATTCCTTAGTTTATAGAATTAAGACATTGATGTGCTCCGATTTGATGCAAACATTTGTATTTTACAGTGCAACTTTCAAAAGTTATCTTATGGGAAAATGAAGTGGGTAAATTTCAAAACGAAAAAAATTATGTATAATTTTTGCTAGGCTTTATAAAAATAAATGTTTTTAATTACACATATGACTGCAGTTTTTTAAAAGCCATGCAATCACTGTATTAATTTTATACTACAATATACAAAAATAAATTATTTATGATGAATCGAAAAAAGTATGTTTTCGTGAGGAACGCAAGGTCTAAAAGGTACTAACTCCCCTTATCCCTTAAACATATAAAAGCGTTTTGAATAGGCATTTCTCCGAGAAATACAGTGCCTTATGGTATGATTTCAAACTAATTGCATGAAAAAAGTGTTAAAAGTTAAGACTGAGTGTTTCGAAGATATACCTATTCTAAGATCTGGTTAATTTAGCTGAAGAAGTTATATTGTGTAGAGACAAATGGCCTTATCACTTCAAAGGGAAAGCAGGTTCAAGTAGGAAAAACAAACTGTCTCTAGCCCAGAACTGGTGAGTCTTGAACAAGTTTTATGGTATTTTTCGACGCTAAGATAAACTATCAGGAGGATTACTTTGATTACAGCAGCAGTAAAATCATTCATCTACAAGGTAACAGTATCTACCGTACGTTATCATGCGATTCATATTCGGAAACGAATCCAAAAATGAGCATTTTGCAATTCAATAGGGTAGTCCTGAAATTCGCCCATCCATCTGTTGCTTTATTGTCATCACATTGAGTTTACAGGTACCGGCAATCTCAGACTCCAATGGGATAGTTTGTTCTGTGTTTTTAGCTCTGAAAATTCGAATGACACCATAATGTTTTCGACTCGAATATTTCTGGAAACATCTAATCGATAAACTGAGCTTACGTCTAAGCAAGGGGCAATTCGTTTTTCCTACTTGGATTTTCATTCCCTTTGGAGCAATAGGGCAGTTTGTCTCTACAAGATATCACGTCCTCTGTAAAATTAACCAGATCTTGTACTGGGTATCACTTCGACACACATGGAATGATATTGCATAGTTATTGTCCTATGGTACAGCTATTTGGTTGTCAAGTCTGACTAAACCTGTGCAATTGAAAATATGTGAACGAATTCAAAAGATTGTGTAAAACATTTTGTAGGGTTTCATGCAATGTATTCTCAAGATACTATTCAGTGATATTACTTTGGTTCTTGCTTGTCAATCTATGGTCATTTTTTGCTACCAAGGGCGGCCTACGCTATACATCAATGAGACAATAACAAACAAAAAAACTTCGCTTCATTTTCAAGATACAAAATCGTATTTAAACATTTTAAGATAGTTTTAAAAAAGAAGACAAGCTAAAGATCAGTTTTTGTGGAAACTCAACTCAGAATTTCAGTTTCTTTGAAAAACATTTTCGCCTTTCCAGTTTTTAATTTATAGTTGGGATTATTGATATTGAACCCCTTTAACCCTAATCTGCTCTTGGGTTCGAGTATGTGAGCCAATATTATATTATGCAATAATATAGTTAGGTAGTAAGAAATAACAATGTCCACAGAATAATATATATTTGACATCAATATCTCGTATTTTCTTATGGCTGATTTTAAGATTTTAAAAATGTGAATCCTAAAGATACTAAGGGCTCCGTTAGCCAAGTTGGAAGATTAATGGTTTAGTAATCGGAGGTTGATTAATCGAAAATAGGTTTCTCCATAGTCCTGGTGCACGTTTTGTCGTGACCTCAAATGTCCTCATGCTGCCACGGTGTGGAAGTTTGGTGAATGGGGTGCCATTTTAGGTGTTTTCATCGTTATCTGATCGTGCTTCCAAAATTACGAGGATTTGTCCTTAGATGTTTCTTTTTAGGATTAATTCAGGACCATCGCCAATAACACATTGTGTTGGTCCAGTTGAGAAGTCAATTAACTACCTTGAATGCTTCAATATACTGCCCTCCTCCCCTCAGTTAAATAAAGTGTGGACTCTGTTACATATAAATGTCCTCATGTTAGCGTGATGCCACCTCAGGCGTTAACTCGTCATCTGACCGTGGTGCCATATCATGCGTTAATCGTCATCTGACCGTGGTGCCATCTCAGGCGTTAATCGTCATCTGACCGTGGTGCCATCTCAGGCGTTAATCGTCATCTGACCGTGATGCAAAATTACGAGGCATTCTTCTCGAATCATTCACTTCAGGATTGATCCCGTATCTTCGCCAATAGCTCTTTGTGTTGCTCTACAAAAACTAATAAACGTGCCCAAGGTAGACTACGAAACCGGTAAATCCTCACAAGTATAGATGTGGGGTTTACCCTGGCGGAATGTGTTCCTACAGTGTGACATTAATTCACTAACACACCTAAAAAATGTATTCCCGTTTTAAAAAAAGGTTTGAATACATAAAGCCTAATTACACCGGAACTTACACTACGCTGCTCATTGGAACAGTGTAATTAAAAAAAAAGATCATATTCGAGGTTCTAAGTCTGATGTTAACTTGTTAGGGAAGTTTATTTATAAAAATAAGAAACGCTGAAACTAAATTCGATCAATTCTTTTAAAACACCAAAACACAGTCCATGAAAACTCATATTACATCCTCTCGAAAATACCTCCTACGTAAATCACTTCTTCATCTCGCGCAATTATTCACTTAAATTAATTCCATTTAAATTGAACATCACGAAGCAAAAGCGGAGCGCATCGATAGTCATGTAAATCGCCCCCCTATTGAGACCATCCGTGATAACAGCGCAAATAAGTCACTTAACCGAGGCAATCACATGTAAAAGAGATTAAACTTCTGAACTGGATGACTTAATCTTTTAAGCATATAAAATGACTACACCCATAAAGCAGAAGGCGATCTTCCTCCTGTCAATATTGACTAATGCGCGGAGTGCGTCGGCCTGTGCTTAAAACGGAAAACTGGATAATTAGCAATCTAATGCTCGGACTTTTTAGCCTGTTTTTATCGCCATAATAGAGGCCGTGTGTGTGTTTTACTAAAAGCTTTGTATTCGCGGTGATGGATCGACTGAATGACGTCCCGTAATGGCGGAGGATTATGTCGGAAGATTGAGTGCAGCCATTAATGTGCGACTGTTTAAGACTTCGCTCGCTGAGGAGTTTGCACTGTGTGATTACGTTTTACCATCCCAGGGTTCCACAACGCGTGGCATTAAGTAATTTTCGAGAAGGTCTCATCCATTAGAAGCTCTAAATCTTTAATTTACTAAAGGGATCCCTTTACATCAGGTTGAGTTTCTAGACTCTTGCCTACAATGCTTGCGAAGTAGATCTTTGTCGAGAACTTGACAACTGTCGTTTTTCATTTCCTTCAAGCAGTTAAAGTATATGATGAAAAACCTTTGAAGATTTTAGGTGTCGTTCATTAGCAAATTTATTTTAGAGCATTATGATTATTTTGTTTTCATCCAAGACATGACATTGAAACCACCTACCTATGGATATTTAACTTAAAGTAGAGGTTCTTTACATTTACATCAGAATAAGTTTCGAGACTTGTTTACAGTGCTTGCGATGTAGAGCTTTCGTCGCGAACTTGTAAATGATCGTTTTGAATATGTTTCAAGCAGTTAGTCAAAGAATATAACCCCTGGCAACTTTGACATGTCGTTGATAAGGAAATTTATTTTAGAGTATTATGATTTTTTTTTCATCCAAGAGACATGATATTGCGATCACTGCTTACAAAAATTTTTAACAAGTAGATTTTCTTCACATTTTCCCCATGATACTAAATCAACCACTTGGTTTAGCTATGTTGCTCATGAATTCATTATGCAGCAATAATATTGCTGATTGGCGTTAAGCCAATCAGCACATGATTTTCTTAGGCCCCATTCACATGAGGCGCGTTAACTGAGAAGCAAACGAGGTCCCGCTCTTCAAGGTCGCAAAGATAGAAACTTGAATTAGAGAAATGAAATAACATAATTTAATGGCGGGACCTCGCTAGCCTCGCCAAACGCGGGTTGATACGTCTCATATGAATGTGGCCTTAGGGTGAATGTCCTCTGAAAATGCGTCAAGGTAACATAGCGTGTACTCAGGCTATGGGTACGTGGCACTGTGACTGCTTATACATTCATTTGTGATTTTACAACTATTTTGCGTGATATATTTTGTGGAAAGAAGGGACGCGAACTCCTAGCCATAGGGCCCATCTGCTACCCCGAACACGTTCATGTTCATCATTCACCCCAAACGGGAGGAGAAAATATCAAATTATCGATGGATATCCAAATGAGTTTCTTCACTAGACAAACACATTTGGGAAGACAAATTAAGGAAACCGACCCATTTTATTTACAAAATTGTTATAATCGGTGCTCGTATCTCCAATATGAGCGATAAATATAATAAATTTTACTATTAAATGTTATAAATCTAGGTAGGTGGTTATATGGGTGTCGAAACCTGCCCTGCAGTGACCAGCCTCGGATGCATAAAACTGCTTCGAACAGTCACCAGTTCTGAGTTAGAGACAATGTTTTTCTTGGATCTTCATTCCCCTTGAAGAAATAGGGCAGTTTTGTCTCGACCTGGTACCTCGGCATTACGAAAACTGGATAGACCAGATAGAAGAGATATCTCGTCGAAGCACTTGGAGGGTTAACTACTCATTTGGACGCCGTTAACTGCGTAAGTGACGTAATAACACGCAGTTGTTTTGTCCCCGAACGCCCAATCACCAGATTTTAAAATCTGTTACGTGGTTGTGGGGAAATATGTGAATCCTATTGTGGTAGAAGTTATTGATTGTTTAAAGTGGTTATCCAGCGTGATTATGAGCACTGACCTGCGCTTCCATAGCCAATTGACCCAAGTCAAATAGTAAGACGTGAGTTACCCTTCTGGGTCCTTACAACACACATGCTCGGTCTATTTCCTTAGAAGGTCGAAGTGTTATGTTAACATTTCCTCAAAACAGAAGCGGTTATGCAACGCTTGTGAGTTTGGTTTGTTGCTTTAGTTATCTTCTTGTACTAAAACACGAAATTCATCTAATGAACACCATGTTGTTTTGCTTAATTGTTTACCCAAAATATTCACTACCCTACAATAATGGACCGGACATCAAGATGTGATGGTGTAATGGAAAGAATAAATGTTTTAATAGGAGAATGCTGCCCCACGTACTGCAATTACACTACCAACCCTGCTTGGCATACTTTCAGCAAGGTTTTGATACACAGCTACGTGTATTTGTGTCCATTTCTGCTGCAAGAACGTCGCCATTTCAGCTGTAGATTTCGGACGTGGTTCCATGGTACGTAAGCGTCGCTCTAACGCGTCCCATAAATGTTCTATGAGGTTTAGATCTGCAGCAGGTCGGAGAAGACGATTTATATCCATATCTCGATACCACTGCTTGACAGAGGCTACAACTTGACATGGAGCGTTGTCGTTCTGGAAGTAGCATTTGTACATTCCATAAAATTGCCAGAGCGTAGAAAGAACCCGATAGTACAAAATATTCATGCAGGCGTTGGCGTTCAATTGACCAGAACCAACATGCAAGGGTTGTTTCTGGTCTACCACGAAAACCGCCCCCAAACAAGTAGTCGGATTTTATGCAAATCCGCTGGCGTCCGGTCCACTATTGTAGGATAGTGTATTCATGGGGTTTATGGTTTTGTCTGCCTTAAGGTTAAAAAATTCATATTATTTCACTAAAACTTCCTAAAATAATATATAATAGGCATAAAATACCCTCAACCACATCAGTGAACAAATATTTTGGGTAAACAATTATGCAGAGCGACAACTCGGTGTTCATTAGATGATTTGATCACTATATAAAGATTGAAGAGGCATGAATTACCTAGGGATCTAACACATTGGGCCCCTAATACATTTATGGTTGAACACTGCAAAGCACTAGAGGTAAATCGAAAGCATTTTGAGATACTATTAGGAATTAATTCCAAAACCACAAGGCCTTCATACTAATTTATACAACATTTATTGAGTTGATGCTAAAGTTTGTCCGGTTTTTTTGTAACAAAAATTGAAGAAAAATTATGATGTTGACTAAAAAATACATTGAACCAATACCTTTATCCATCTCTACGGTAGCTGTATCATCCCACGCTCATGCAATTTGGGTCTTTCTGGCTAAAGGACCGATCTAGATAACCATCCCATTTTCTCAACCACTCACGGCAAATGATATTGTCACTACCACCCTTACCACACACAACATATATTTTCTTTTGCTTCGGAGCTGCATTCTTGCCTTTTCGTAAATCAAAAAGCATAATAGGTCGAAAGTGCTCCATTTTTTCTACCGTTTCTAATGCTTAACACATTTTAGAAAACCCAATAACGCAATTTTTTCCCCAAGTACTCGCTGAAATTCCTTCTTTCAAACAACAAAATTTTACATGTTTGATTTAGTAATTTCTAATTAACGTCGTACTAGAAGAACACAACGTGCTATTGACGAAGGTCAGGGATCAATCCCTTAAGGGAAAGATCCGAGGATAACACCTCGTAATTTTGAACCACGTTCAGTTGACGAAAGAACACCTGAGCTTTCACCCCACTCTCCAAACTTTCACATCAACCCAACGTGAGGACTTTCGGCCACGACAGATTTAAGGTGCACGAGCCGCCTCTACGCCATACGCTTACAAACATCCATGCCCGGACCCGGATTCAAACCATGAACCTTCCTATCTCGAGACTAACACCTTAACCACTATACCGGTTGGTCGGCTTACGTGTTTGAAGTAGAAAAGACTGCGGTTTCGCTATGCAATGCCATTTCGTGCCAAAAACGGGATAAACGCTTGCATGAGCTCAATGCAATACGAATGTTGACATAGAAAACCCTTTTGTAGTTGTAAAAATAACACCTGGAAGAAATGTATCATAATGTAAAAGTACCCCACAACAAGACAAATATGAATGGTAGCAAAAAAACAATTTTTAACTCTAATTTTAATTGCTTTTCCGTCTCCATATGCAAAATCCTAAGTTAAAAGAAAAAACACATTTTTTCCAAAATAATTTTCTCATTTATGTTTATTTTCCATACCAATTGTTCTCGCTGATACATTTTTATGTTGGTTTTAAAAGGCCTTTAGTTTCCTCTACACGACCCCAAATACTTTTTACACACACTAGGTCATTAAGTTTTTGCGATACCCTCTAATGCACGTTTCATAAATTAACGCTCCATGCTTCTAAAACAATCATTACCAGTCCAACACGCAAATGCTTGCAACACGCAATCACCCTTGGCTTAGTTTCCCAGTAAGACACATTAGGCGTTGTGGTACTTTCCTATCGGCAATTCATACCATTTTAAAAACAAACACATGGCTAGAGTAATGTCGGGCATTTATAATGCATGATCCATCCGTATATTATATATGCATTACTAAGCATTTAAAGTGGGAAGCTGATAAAAAATATTGTGTAATAATTTGTGTTCAGAGTGCTTTTTACAGTTATGATCTCGCTTCATCGTTATCAACTTGTAATCCTAGCTAAAACTAACATTAGTCCGTTGAATATCACTTTAACGAGTAGTGTATTATTGATTTTACCCCACACACGATGACCTAAATCGAAATAACTACTAGATGTAGGTAAGTAGTTGAATTAACGTCCCACAGGAGAAACACAATGCTCTATTGGCGACGATCCGCGATCAATTCAGAAAGGAAAGAGCCGACCAACCGGTATAGTGGTTAAGGTGTTAGCCTCTAGATCGTAAGGTTCCTGGTTCGAATCCGGGTCCGGGCATGGATGTTTGTAAACGTATGGTGTAGAGGCGGCTGGTGCACCTTAAATCTGTCGTGGCCGAAAGTCCTCACGTTGGGTTGGCGTGAAAGTTTGGAGAGTTGGGTGCCAGCTCAGGTGTTGCTTCGTCATCTGACCGTGGTTCAAAATTACGAGGCGTTGTCCTCGGCTCTTTCCCTTAAGGGACTGATCCCGGACCGTCGTCAATAGCCCGTTGTGTTGCTCTAGTACGACGTTAACTAAAAATTACCAATTACCAATTTATCAGAAAGGAAAGATTCGGAAACAAGACAGCCGATCAACCGATATCCTGGTTAAGGTGTTAGTCTCTATATCGGAAAGTTCTTGGTTCGAATCCGGGACAGTGCATGGATATTTGTAAGCTATGGCGTAGAGGCGGCTGTGCACCTTAAATCTGTCGAGGTCGACATTCGTCACTTTGGGTTGGTGTGGAAGATTGGAGAGTGGAGTGCCAGCACAGGTGTTGCCGCGTCATCTGATCGTATATCAATATTACCTCGTGTTGTCCTCGGATCTTTCCTTTAGAGGATTGATCCCGGACTGTCGTCAATAGCCCGTTGTGTTCTCTAAAAGAAAACGTATGAAGTATATTCAGAATGGATTTTTTTTAATGACTGCATACTCCAGTAGAAACGTGCCGACCAACCGGTCTGGTGTTTAAGGTGTTAGCCTCTAGGTTCCTGGTTCGAATTCGTGTCAGTTCATATATATTTTTCAGTAAATGTATGGTGAAGAGGCGGCTTATATATCTTAAATCTGTCGTGGCCGAAAATCCTCACCTTGGGTTAGTGTGGAAGTTTAGAGAGTGGGGTGCCAGATCAGGTGTTGCTTCGTCATCTGACCGTGGTTCAAAATTACGAGGTGGTGTCCTCGGATCTTTCCCTCAAGGGACTGATCCCGGACCGTCATCAATAGCCCGTTGTGTTGCTCTAGTACGGCGTTAACTAAAATTACCATTACCATGAATGCAATAAAGGATTTAAGCTGAATAAAAAGGGAAAAGTTTTCAGGCATTACATACGTATATAACAGGTTATAAATCGATTACAGTAACAATGTAATGCAATATTGCAATTATTCCTTTGAATGAAAACAGCCAAAACTCATGGAGTTGAATTCCAATAAAAGCATTTTATATTGTGTTTTTTTCGATTAAATGTGTTTTTTTACATTTAAAGTAGTTAAATCGTATTCTATTAAATTGTTTTGGGAATTCTGTTATGAAGACACCTAATTGACAAAACTAAGCCAATTACTCTTGCTTAGTTTCTTGAATTGGTAGCCTTGCTTTGGCACTACTGGAATAGAATTGATGCAGTATCAATACGATATATCATCTTTCACAGTTTAATTGGACTAAGTTTTTCTTTTTTTCTTTTCTTTAAAGCATTATTTCATTTTAACGACATAATGCTGTATTTTATTAAAGCTGTTGTTTTCACAATTGATATCGGTTTTTTTCGTGCTTAGATGTTGCATATTTTATTTATAGGTCGATGTTATATTACACCAAAGTATGAAACTGAATTAATATCGCTTCAATTCAATTTTCTTCATTTGGAATTTGTTAAAGAGATAATTGAGAATTGTTCTTAATTTTCAATACCCTGCATAGAATTCTATCCTTAACGACATATATCCATTTTAGTTGTAAAGTAGGACAAATATGTAGTACTGAAAGGCACGGCATGATGAAATACTATACTGGGTGATTTGAAAGTATCTAGAGAAATTGTAAAGGTGGTGGAGAGGCCCAAGACAAATATTTTTGTCCAGAATTGCCGTGTTTAAGTGGCAGATAACGTTGTTTGGGTCAGTCCATAACTACATTCCTATGGCGTAAGGTATCACTCCCTGCTCAGAATTTCAACGGCAAACTCAGAATTCGTGTAGCTACGCCTCATGTACCATCTCGCTCCTGTTGGGTTGGTGTGGAAGTTTGGAGAGTGGGGTGCCAGCTCAGGTGTTGCTTCGTCATCTGACCGTGGTTCAAAATTACGAGGTGTTGTCCTCGGATCTTTCTCTTAAGGGACTGATCCAGGACCGTCGACAATAGCCCGTTATGTTGCTTTAGTACGACGCTAACTAAAAATTACCATTACCAAGTACCATCTCGCTAAAGACTCCAATTGTAGAAACGCATCGTTGAAGTTAAATATGCTCCTTATTAAAAGAATAGACTTTCAAAACCCCTCATCATCTGACTGTGGTTTAAAATTACGTTATGTTGTCCTCGGTTCTTTCCCGTTGGGATTGATCCTGGACTGGCGACAATAACCCGTCTTGTTGCTCCAGTATGACGTTAATTAAAATACCTACGTACGTTCGAAACCACGTGATTCACTGACTCACCAGAGCTGAACTCTAAACCATTGTTGTCGAGAAAAGTAAAGTAATGGTAATGGTAATTTTAGTTAACGTCGTACTAGAGCAACACAACGGGCTATTGACGGCGGTCCGGGATCAGTCCCTTAAGGGAAAGATCCGAGGACAACGCCTCGTAATTTTGAACCACGGTCAGATGACGAAGCAACACTTGAGCTGGCACCCCACTCTCCAAACTTCCACACCAACCCAACGTGAGGACTTTCGGTCACGCCAGATTTAAGATGCATCAGCCTCCTCTACACCATATGCTTACAAACATCCATGCCCGGACCCGGATTCGAACCAGGAACCTTCCGATCTAAAGGCTAACACCTAAACCACTATACCGGTTGGTCGGCGAGAAAAGTAAAGATATGTACTAATTCAATATTTCATACTGTAAATGAATATAAAGATAAAATATCAAAATACCTTTCCCATTTGATTAGAAATAACTTTATTTTGTTTCTAAGAATATGGTACATTGGGTTCAGTTTTATGGCACTATTATTTGGTTAGGTAGGTATTTTATCTAACGTCACACTGGATTAGCACAACGGGCTATTTATATTTGGCTATGATGCGCCAAATACACGGAAAATAACGTAAATAAAATAATGTTCACATACATAATTATTGGGTCAACACCCACAGGAATATTTTTTAATGACATAGTAGGTTATTTAGGTCGGTTGATTAGACGTCACGCAGAAGCAACACATCGGGCTATTGGCGACAGAACGGGACTCATCTTGAAGGGAAAGATGCGAGAAAAACACCTCACCATTTTGAACCTAGATTAGGTAACGAGGTCCCACCTGGGCTAGCACCCTACTCTCCAAACATCCATACCACGCCAACGTGGTTCAGTTCAGGACGATTCCTTTTGGTAGGTCTAGCTCTAGCTCTATCTAGATTAGCCTTACACCAGCCTTCTCTGATGGTTTGAAATCAGGTGAGAATCAACTCTAGTGTGACACCAACTGAGAGTCGCCAGAGTGTCGATGTCACATCCGTATTAAAAAAAGCTGTGTTATGAACATGTTCGTCCTGCGCTTTATTACACAAAAAAAAAGATCAGCAATAAGCTGATAAAGCTTTTCGTTGTCAGCCTCATTCAATTGTGCCTTAGCTGCTGGTGCAGTCAAGGAGTTGATTAACATTACTCTGGAGCAACACGACGACTTAACGACAAAGTTGGCGTGGTGAGTAACAACTCTAATGTCCTCGCGTTGGTGTAGTGTTGCTGGTAGGTACTTTAAATAAGAAACAAAACGGCCAATTAACGGCGTTCCGTGATCCCAAAGGGATAGGTCCAAGGACAACAATACGTAATTTTGATGACGAGGCAACATCTGTGAGCTGACACACCACTCCCCAAACTTCCACACTTTGCCAGTGTAAAGATATTTGAAATCACTACAGATTTAGTGTATACCAGCAACCCTTTCACGATGGTATTTTGTTGGATCGAGTTTCAAACTTAGTGTGAATCTGCTACTTTTAAAACTGGTTTGCGTGTCCCTCTGACACAGAAGAGAGAAATACACCCATGGATGAATCGAGCATACTACAGGTATTCTACATTCTTATCTTACAATTCGTAGGATAATAGGGTTAGGTAAAGGTTACACGTGGCCAAGTCGCAAGTTCTAATGAGGTAGATCTTATCATTTGTATAAACTTGAAGATCCCACGGGAGACAATCAATTGTGTAAACGGCTGAAATGTATTAGTTTGTTACTTTATAGTGATTTTTCACGACGTTGTGACGTCTGGAAAAAAAGACGTTTTCGAAGATCATTGTGGGCCGGCCCCAAGAGGGGAGCAGACGACCCCCAAAAAACAAAAACAAAAAACACGTGTGACAATCAGTGCCGATTTCTTGCACCTGGCACCTGCTCTCGCACTTCACTTTGTAACGATTCCAAGATCCAAAGAGAGAGCTCGCACATGTGGGATTTGACACTCCTTGAGTGTTGCAGGTGTCATTGGAAAACACCCGATTGACATTCCAAGAGGGAGGCGGACTCTCCCTAAAAACGGAAGACGAGGGATTGAAGCCGCTAGAGCAAGTGTTGGACAATAGAGATCTCGAGACAGCTATACGGTGAGGAAAACACGTGTGAAAAAACTAGCTGTGAAGAGAAACAAATTGTTTCAGCATAGAGTTGTTCAGTGATTAGTCTGTAAATTTGTAGATATTTTTCCAACTGTTATTGAAACCTTTTAAGTAAAATAAATAGCTTAAAAAGATAGCCAACAGAGTTTTACTCTATTGTATTGCTGTGGTGGAAAAACGCCACATCGTGCAGCATCCATTAGACAAGAACCTCAAAGTGATTTCTAACCACAAGAATTTCCAAGCCCAACGAGATTTCGGTCCTGACATTAGTTGCGACTGTACTCAGATAACCAACAACTCGTCCAACATTTCCCAGTTGGTAAAGCAACGGAATAGCAACTGGAGGGTTGCGAGTTCGAATCCAACCAAAGACAGTCGTATACACTAGGTCTGGTGCACGTCGTATCTGTCGTAGCCTCAAATGTATTCACGTTGGCGTGGTGAGGAAGTTTGGAAGGTGGAGTGCAAGCTCAGGTGTTACCCCGTTATATGACCGTGATTAGAAATTACGTGGTGTTATCCTCGGGTATTTCTCTTCTGAATTGATCCCAGATCGCCGCCAATCGCCCGCTGTGGTCCTCCAGTGCAACGGTAATTAATTACATACCACCCGGGTCCAAAAGGTTTTGCTCCAGATAGCCATACTGTCCCTGACTGTTTGGTGACAATCATGGTAAATCTAAAACCACGCATTAAACAAGAACTATCTCACACCAAACACAATTTATGCAGAAAAGTCTAATGGAAAAATCAACACATTATTTGTACAGTTAGAAATAAATACATCACTGAGTTTTACGAAGTATGAAAAAGGAGTGTATAAAAATGAACTTAGCTAAGTACCAAGCACATTAGCTCCTGATTACTCAATAGTGACTATGATATTTGTCCTTGATGAGATCACTAATTAACTTTGATTTCAACATTTAATAAGAACTTCGTTAGTTGTGAGAATACATTTTTTCCCATAAACTTCCAACTCAGCTACCGAAGCCTCTCGCAAAAAAAAAGAACTTTTACCGTTACCTTCTTTGGCCTTAATTACACACAATTAACTTTTCATTTTCACTGAAAGGTAATGGGATGGATCAGATTATTTCGCCTTGCAGACCCAGAGCAACTCCGCTCTTCCTGAAAATTGATTGGGTTTTGTGCAGTGAAAAATAAAGAGGCGAGACGTAAATGAAAATCATATTAACCTTACTAATCAAACCTTATGAGTCCTGAAGCCACTATTGATTATTGCTAAATGGATTATTCCTCTATAAATAGTTACAAAAGCGAGAGAGGCGAATTGCCATTGTTTGGAAAATGATGATTGTTTTTTTATGGAGTGATACGTTGGTTTAGATGGCAGTGTTGCCTGAATTAGGTTCGAAGAGAACGATTCGAAGTATTATGAGTTGTAACGCGAATGAAGATAATTGAGAGGTAAAAATCATTTTACGCTTGTGCCTATTTTAATGAACTCTACTTAAAGTGTTTGATACGGTGTGTATTACTATTCTGGTGCGATGGTTAATCGAGGTTACCCGTTCAGTACATTATCTAACAACAAAGTTCCTGTGTTTAATGAATAACAAGATTTTCAACTATGGAGTTTAAAAAGTATTTGTGAAACAATAGGATTAAGATGTCAAAATGCCTATTACACCTTATGCCTATTTTACCAAACTCTACTTAGAGTATTTCATACGGTTTGTATTACTTTTCTAGTGCGATGGTTTCTGAAATTTTTCCCATTCAGTACATTATCTAACAATAAAGTTCCTATTGTTGAGGAATAACAAGATTTTGAATTATGGAGTTTGAAAATTATTTTTCCAAGAATTGACATAAGGAGTAAAAATGCATTTTACACCATATGCCAATTTTATCAAACTCCACTTGGAGTATTTGATACCGTGTGTATTGCTTTTTTGTTTGGATGGTTTCAGAATTTTTTCCTATTCAGTATTTTAATTTACAATAAAATTCCTAGGGTTAATGAATATTAAGACGCTGAACTGTGAAATCCGAGAAAAGTATATATGTTAAACAAAATTATTATTTCTACAAATAAGTACTGATATTAGTAAATTATATTTGCACTGATTAAATCTGTGTATTTAAGAAATGATGGTTCTTACTTTAATAACAAGCTCAACCAGTGCATATACGATATCTGTCAATATTGACTGAAATATTTATATATATTTTATTAACGTCGCAAGTTATCTGTCAATATTGACTGAAATATTTAAATATATTTCGTTCATTAGTTTGTACATCTTCCTGACGAATACAGCTTTTAATTTGAAAATAAAATCTGAGAACACAAAGTGGTTTTGAGAGATACCTCAATCATCAGATCATCCATAAAATTTACTAATGACGAGATATCTCATCATCACGATGCTAGGTACTTTTTTATGATTACGAGATCACGATCTGGTCAGATTTCATCTAATGACAAGAGATTTCGTTCATTTAAATCTGGTCACTTTTGATAGTAACGTAGAGACAGCCACCATGAGAGTTGATTCAATGATAAATAGAGGTATCTAACACGGAAAATAGTCTTAAAAAGGTCTACATACGTTTACCAGAAACAGATTAACCGATATTTTAATTTGCTTAAAATACTGAAAAAAGTAGGCATTAAATTAACGTCACACTGGTAAAATTCTGAGAAAAGAACACAGTGCAAAATAAAAGTCTGATCAAAGGAAAAGAGAGAATAAATATTTGATTATTAATTTATCCGTTGATAATAATTTCTAATATAAACTTTATTTTTCCAACGTAAGTTTTATCTTCACTTGCATTAATGGCAGGCAGTACCTAAAAATCACAGAAAAAATGTCCGTATATTACATCTTCAAAGATTTGAATTTCAGGGATTCGAAACTCAAATCACGTCTAGTTATCAAAATTGAGCTACCACGATGTCTTGGTTTGAAAGAAATGCTTATAAAACTGAACAAAAACAACTAATTTTGAATTATTTTCAGTAAAAATGAAAATTTACCAAAACGCCGTTTTTGTTTGTTTTGCCAAGTACATTGTTTATGGTTTCTGTTTATAACAGAATCTACAATTACCTAATCTATTCTCGTTTTGTATAGCCTGTTAAATTGATCGTCATTCGTTATAACTGATAAATGATATATGATTAGTGGGGTGCCAGCCCAGGTGTTGTCCTAGAATCGTTCACTGCGGGATTGATTCCGTCCCTTTTGCCATTATCCCGTTGCATTACTCCATTGCCATGTTAGTTTTACTGTCTACCAACATTCATATCAGAATGCTAGAAGAAAGTAACCCAACAATTTTATTCTTCAAAAAGCAGTTTGATGAGATGATTGGACAAGTTATTTGATTGGTTCTACAAGTTTGACAAAATTTCTGCAAAATTGAGCCAATAAACTATCTTTGTTTATAATGTTAGTAAAGTTGAATGTTATATCCGCGATTGGATAGAGGGAAGAACCAATCAGTTATAAAAATTAACATTTTATTGAGAGGTTTAGGATAATTTGGGCAAGACATTTCATTGAATGAAAGGGGATAATTAGATACATAGAGGAATTCATCGCTGGCAAAATATTTAATTTAAAATGCTGTTGACGGCTTTTTATGAAGAGCACACATTGGGTATGTCACCGTTACTCCTAAAAAGGACAATTACTAGCATACAAGCGCTTACAAACTGGGTCTTGAACACGGACCTACAGGTAGATAGGTAGTTAATTAACATCTCACTGGAGAAACGCAACGAGCTATTGACGGCGGTGTTGGTGTCCTTTCTGGATTGATCACTGTGGGCACCCCACTTTCCAAACTTCCACGCCATGTCAAAGTGACTTTTTCAGTAGCAAATAAATGATATGATCACAATGTCAGTCAGATGTTGCAAATTATTAACTTCAACAAAATCAATATTTTATTTCTAAGTTAACCGTCGAGTGAATGAGACATTTGATTGGATGTCAGTTATTGTTAATAAAGTTTTTGTAGTAAATTTACTATGATAATTAATTTGTTGTACAAAGGAGATAATTATTACAAAATAAAAGTTTTACTAGTATGCTTTGCTGATATACGACTGTTTAAAATATATTAGCAAATTATATTAAAATTATCAATCAGTAGTATTTTCTGCAAAATTTTAAAAAATTGAGGCTGTGTTGATAGATGTAAAGTAATGATGGTCTGTGAATACGTTTTGGGCACTATCTTGAAACTTTTGAGGTAATCGTTAAGTTAATTTTAGACTTCAGTCTTTGAAATATTCAAGAGTATTTATAACTAAGCACATTTAAATGTTTTCTATACACAAAAAATACAGTATACCGTAGATTATTTTCTTACTTCACCTATTAATTTGTTTTCATTTTAAAGGACTAATTGGGTGGATAAAATGAAAAACACTACACTAAATTTAACATATTTATAAATTAGGCCTTTGATATGTGTCAAGTGCAAAAATAAATATTTTTGAAATACAAAATATTGTTTTCTTTCAACTTAAAAACACACGTACGAATTAATTTATGTCTTGAAAAGCTGCATTTAAAACAATAAAAAATATTTCTTCAAACAATTTCTCCATTTTCTGCAGCAAAATTGCTCATTAAAGAACTGATAGCTCAATACAATTACTACTGGCCTGAAACTTTCTGAACATAAAAAAAATTTAATAAATGAACATCCGAGTTACAAGAAAAATGTTTCCGTGGTTTAACGCATCGAGCACAATGGTATATATTTAGGTTGTCAACAGTTCGACAGCAAATCTGGCATCATTCCACAAAAAGCCTTTTGTTAAAAGTGAGAGTTTCTCATAATTGGCGTGATTTTTTTGGCGTCAGCCCAATAGATAACAGCTCTCTTTCCCCACAAAGCTCTATTGCGGGAAACCAAAAGAATTGCTGACACCATGTTCCTTCTTTTGTTTAAATTTATTATTCAGGAAAGGCAAGTTATTATTTCCATCTACTATTCCAATACTTCTGGTAAGGTATGGTAAGGTAATTTTAATTAACGTCATACTTGAGCAACACAACGGGCTATTGACGACGGTCAGGGATCAATCATCTAAAAGAAAGATTCGAGGACAACACCACGTTATTTTGAACCACGGTCAGATGAAGAGGCATCACCTGAACTGGCACCCCACTCTCCAAACTTACACACCAACCCAACATGAGGACTTTCGGCCACGACAGTTGGTTTGGTCCGATAGCTCTATATATAGTGGACTGTATTTTAATTAATGCAATTCGTTGTAACAAAAACAACTTTTATTAACAACAAACTTAACAATGTTGTGGATGGACCACTCTCATTAAGGCTAAGGTAGCCTAATATTAATTAGGGCTAAGGAAGCCGCGTTTTCACCAGGTCCAAGGAGAGCACCTCTTTCCTCCGTGTCTCAAGCCTGAATGTCACCCACGCGCTCACACAGAGCCCTTTACAATGTATGAGAGATTTAACAACAGTTTTATGGTGTACCAGTCGCCGCTAAACCATACGCTTACAAATATCCATGCACTGACCCGGATTCGAACCAGGAACCTTCCTATCTAGATACTTACACCTTAACCACCAGAACGGATGGCCGATCCAATACTGGGTGTCGCAATAGCCCGGTTGGAAGACTAACGGATTAGAAAATGGAGTGTTGCGAGTTCGAATCCAACCAAAGACGGTCGTGAACACTAGTGCTGGTTCACATTGTATTTGTCGTGGCCTCAAATGCATTTACGCTGGCGTTGTGAGAAAGTGTGGAGAGTGGGGTGCAAGCTCAGGTGTAACCTCGTTATGTAACCGTGGTTCGAAATTACGTAGTGTTATCCTTGGGTCATACCCTTCTGGATTGATCCCAATCGCCCGCTGTGTTCCTCCAGTGCGATGGTAATCAATTACCTACCACCCGTGTCCAGTAGGTTTTGCTCTAGGAAGCCATACTGTTAACCTGGCAGTTTGGTGACAATCATGTCACCAAACTGCCTACAATTTGGACAAGTGCCAACAATTTGGAATAAATATACAACCACGCATAAAGCATCGGTTTTTTTCCCTTCGGGTTTCGCCGACCAACCGGTACAGTGGTTAAGGTGTTAGCCTCTAGATCGGAAGGTTCCTGGTTCGAATCCGGGTCCGGGCATGGATGTTTGTAAGCGTATGGTGTAGAGGCGGCTGGTGTATCTTAAATCTGCCGTGACCGAAAGTCCTCACATTGGGTTGGTGTGGAAGTTTGGAGAGTGGGGTCCCAGCTCAGGTGTTGCCTCGTCATCTGACCGTGGTTCAAAAATTACGAGGTGTTGTCCTCGGTTCTTTCCCTTGAGTGATGGATCGTCGTCAATAGCCCGCTGTGTGTTGCTTTAGTACGACGTTAACTAAAAACTTTACCAATTACCATTCGGGTTTCATCCCGGACCTACACCAATAGCCCGTTGTGTTGCTCCAATGTGACGTCATTTAAAATACCTACATACACAATACTTCTGGGTAGTGGTAGCCCATTTGGAAGAGCAACTGATTAGCAACGGCAAAGTCCAAATTTGAAAACTTGGTACAACCAAAGTCCTTCGTGTACGAGCAGGCTTGTGCACGTCAAATCTGTCGTGGCATCAATCGTCAAAAGAAGTGGTGTGGAATTTTGGAGAGTGTGATGCCAGGTCACAAGGTGTTGGTTCAAAATTACGTGGTATTGTCGTTCGACCTTCCCTTTTGGGGATTGATCTCGGACCGTCCATAATAGCCCTTAATGTTGCTCCAGTGTGACGTTAATTAGTTAATTACGTACCCAATACTTCTATTTAGGTTCCCAAATATGTTTATAAGATATTACAGTAAGCGTATGCATGTGGTTACATTAAATTGGAATATTTATTACTAAAACGAAGTAAAGCATAAGAGAAATTGCTTTGAAAATAAACACAGTTAAAATGCTTCGCTGCTTCGGAGCTTGGAGAGTTAACTGAAATTTACAGTCAAATTATTTACAAGATTGGTACATGGCATTCTGCGCTTATGTTGATTACTTATGTTTATTGATGACAGTATCAATAACGCACTTTCATTCCATTTCAGAATCCATTAACAATGTAAAAAAGCACCGATATCCGTCGAAACGAAATTGAGTAAAATGGATAAAATAAATATTAACTACATTTTGTGTGTTGCTGCGTTAAATACTTATTTTCAATACAGTTCAAGACAGGAGGTACGCTTCATCCATGTTACTAAAGTTCGGTTCTGGACGTCCACTTTAGTAACATCGCATTCATTGTTTAAAGGCGACATTCTTTAACTTTGAAGCCTGTCTTAGCATTCGCTTACACTTAATTTCCTGTGCTAATTTTTATCTTCTGCATTTCGCATTACCTTTCGACATCAGAGTCCTGAAGAATTCCCATTAAATGAAATATTTTCTGATGTTTTAAACTGCATTTTATAGTTCAAATCAAACAGATTTAAACCAAGTGGTATATTAAGCAAACGAATCTCTTAGATGTTGGTTTTATATATTGTTTATGTTCTTCTATGTCCTTTCGCCACTATACAAATATTGTCCATTCCTGTTCCACGGACGGTAGTTAAATACATCTAGAGTTAATGCATTAGTACCATAAGTGCTTGCCTAAGTTCTAAAAAAGTTAAACTTTATACCAAACTACACCAATGCTATACCCACACAGAAATCCCATGAAAATTCTTGCTAGTATAACATGAAGAAAGATAGGACGGGAGGGATAAAAGATCACTTCCATCTCCAGAATATCCTGAAACCGACTTTTCAATTCCAGATATTGTGGAAACCATTGGGACTATTCTGAGATCGGTCGTCATTTCTATCAACACCAATCTGTTATTTTTTATTCTTTTATTACTTTATATCATGTCCTATATTACACTTATTTTTTTCCATCTCGCTTGGGCTCATATTGGATATCTCGCTTGGGCTAGGATATTGGGGTAGTGTAAAAGTTCATCCCGATTTCTTGTCAAACATTAAAAGAGGGAAAAAAATTGTAGAATAATTATTTTATTAGCTAAAAATTCTTCAACAGAACGTGCCGTTCTGAACGATGACCTTGTCTCCGGTAGCTGCATCAGCACGCGCTCACATGTTCTGAAGTTTCTGGCTAGAGAAAACATCCAAGGACAACACTTTTCAAACCTTATTTCCTGCCGTTTTGTTTGCTTTATAAAATTTTAAAAACACAACCCAATAACACAATTTATTTCCCAAATACTCTCTGAAATTTCTGCTTCTAAGCACCCTCAAAACATTACACGTGTCAAGTAGATAACGCATCTGTTTTGCGTTGCAATGCCATAAAGCGGTAATAAAAGTGACGATATTTTGAATCATCCAGGTAAAACATGCATACTTACATTTTTAATAAACTAGCTAATAAAATACAATAAATAAAGCATTACGAGTGGTAAGGGGTTATGAGATTACCACCACCACATTGTAGTGTTTATAAAGTAAGCGATCCGTATATAACTGAGCGAAAATTAAATAGATTCGCTTAGTCACTTATATATACTACAAGCCACTGCGTGGCTAGCCCGGCGTTGCCTGTGCCAGTTGCTTTTGTGAGGTAATTGGTTTGGTTCGCAAACCAATACCCCACAAAATTCGTAGCCTATTGGATAACATTAAAAATTTTATTCCTTCAATGTCATTCGTAGCCTATTGGATAACAGCCATAACGGCGTAGCCCGTGGAATTGGTTTGCTGTGCAAACCAAATGGGAATTCGTAGCCTATTGAATAACAGTCACCACGGATTCCCATTTGGTTTGAGAATTTGAGAATTTGTAATCTGTTATCCGTGTCGTTGTGTTGGCCGTGGTGTTAGTTTACTTCGCAAACCAAATCGGCGTTGCCCATGACAGTTCTTTTCGTGAAGGTCACATTGCTCGTGTTGTTGATAAAAAAGTATTTAATTGATAAATTATTTTAAAAGAAAATCAAACGTAAAAAGGTATCTGGTCTAAAATTTTCCGCAGATTTCAAATCCATTAAAATATTCATTCTACCTTTAACGATCGCTGAGACATAAAAAAAGCACTGAAGAACGCCAGTGATAGCTTTAGTAACATCTTTTGTTTCACTCGAATCCGTTTCGCAGAAAATCGTTTTGAATTAATCTCGAATCAAACGAGGGTCATTCGAATCTGTTCGCGAGACGGAAGGTGAAAAAAAGTTGTCATGGTTCCGAAAGCTGACGTCATTAGTGATGTAAGAGGGAAAAATTCTAAATCTTGATGCTTCTTCATTTGCTGGTGGAACGAAGAACAGTGAAAAAACTATTGAATGCATTTAAAAATGTTCTAGACTAAATTTTAGAATTCGCCGCAATCCAAATATTGCAAAAAATTTGGCCAAATCCCTTTACTGTAAGTGCTATAGATTCGTCAGGACTTTGTGAGAGCAAGAAACCAATAAACAGACAAATACTTTCTTTTATAGTATTAGAGATGCACTAATTTAAACCTCAGAGAGGCACGCGTTTTCGAGTAATGCTTTTACGTCAAAATACCCATAGTTACTAATGAATCACATCGATTGGTCGAAAGAATCCTAGAAAGCATTTTATTGGTTAAAAAAAGTTGAAAACTGATTAGAAATCATGTAGGAAGGATTGCAGGTTTCCGAAGGTATTTTAATGGAACAAAACAGCGTGTTATTGGTTACGGTCAGAGATTAAACGCCAAGGGAAAGTCTCGATAACAACACAACGTAAAATTTAGGCGTTGCGCATACTAAGAACAAACTAAACATTAGACGAAAAATAAAATTTCCCATTATTTTGGTTTGTCAGACGTCAGTGAGTAATGGTATTGACTTTCTGCTGAGTTCGCCATTTCTAACCATAGAAAAGTAAGGCTGGCAGTCGCTCTCTTATCTTCTAAGCGGGATAGAGCTCTGCGTTTAAATGCGTTTTTTCTGGAAACCAGCATTTTTTTAGTTCGCCCTTCGTATCCGCAACGCCTCAATTTAACCGTTGTCAGATGACGAGGTCAGAACTGAGACGGCACCTAACTCTTCAAACTCACACACCACGCCAGCGGGAAGACATTTGAAGTCGCGACTCCTTAGAAGACGAATTCATAAAATTCACCCCGAACATCGATAGATATATATGTATATGTATTAATTGCATCTATAAAAATTAAATAATAAGGAAATAAAAAGTTAATTAATCTTAGATTTAATCCCAGGTGCAGAATTATATTATGTGTTCTGCAACGCAACTCCAAGCAATTGCAGTTGTTCTGAAGGCATTTTGTCCGAATTTTGAAAACTACAGTCAAATAAAAAACAGACGTAGACCACAACTATCGGCTAAATGTGTATGACATATTTATAATTAAACATCACAATTAAAGTACTTACTTTGTTTAAAACCAAGATATATTTCAGAATATGCAATTCTGTCGATAAAACTTTTGAAGTTATATAGTTTGTCACTGACATGGAATATGTGTTATTTATAAAGTGTTTGTGGTCATTTGGGGGTTGGGGGGCGTGTAAGGAGGTTGTTCTGTAGCTAGAAGAGATAAAAAGGCGTGGCGAGGAGCGCGATTTGCACTGAAGAACATAATAACTTATAAATAAAAAAATTGTCCAAAATTTTGATAAATTAAGGAAAAATTGTTCTGCGACGTACGTCACAGTTTTAAGCACTTTCTGCTCCCGAGAATTTAACTACTATGCAGATTCTAAACTAATTCAATAGTGTAAATAATTAAGTTTATTTCTTTTGAAAATAACCTGTAGTTAAACCCGATTTCTTATTAACCCTCCAAGTTGTTTCTTCGAGATATCTCGTCCATCATGATCTGATCAGTTTTGCTAATGACGAGATTTTCTCATTAAAGACAATGGCCACAAAGGTTAAAAAACTAAATTACAGGAAATAGAATGATTTAGAAAAACACTGGAACTGAACCAGGTTTTACACTCGAACATCATCAATTCGAGACTTCTTAAGTACAAAACCGAGCTTCACATATTTGCTGTGAAATACAGTGATAAAGCAGCCGTTATAATACCTTATTTCATGCTGAGAATCAGGATATAATAGTTCAAATCCAGGACTGTCTACAAGTGCCTCGGATAGATCCAGAATCTGCAGATTTAAAATATGCAGTTTGAATCTGACTCGCTTGTCAGTTACCATACCCATGTGTGTCACTAATGGGGGGATAGTGCAATCTGGAAGGATTCTGAAGGCGTTTAGTGCACTTAGTCTGATAGCGCTTAACAGGATTTATAGCGCATATGGAGGATTGCTTATCGAACACAAATAAGATTATACAATTCGCTGTTGTTTCGAACTTCTGCATCTTCGTACTATCGCTTATCCGGACCGAAAATGTACAGATAATACCATTTTAAATCGAATTCAGGCTCGGAATATTTGATTAAATTAAACACCCTTTTTTTTTCCATGATTTTTATTTACATTTACTTTGGAATCGGATTTGAACAATACTTTTAAATCCCTATAGTGTGTGAAAGGGTTTTTCAATTGAACATCACACTTCTCCAGTGGTTGTCTAGACGGAATTTGACGAGCAACAAATGGGCAGATCTTTTTGGACGAGATATATCGTCATTATAAAAAAAAGATTAGAAGAAAACAAGATATATCGTCTTTTACAAAATTGGTCAGATATTGATGAATGTTATAATTTAATTAATGGTCGTTTTGGCGTCAATTTCAATGTGACATGCCGAAATTACATTTGAGTAACATGCCAAGTTACGAAAGACGTTACAAAAACACTAGAACCATCTGTTTTCGTCTTGGCAGAAACACTTTACCATATAAATAGAAATCGATGGAATCTCCTGTGATAGCATAAATACTACTGGAAGCTTCCCCCATGAACAAAATTGCCGTTTGGGGAACATATATCTAAATCGAGGAAGTCACCCTGCATGGATCTACCTACAAGCTTTTTTGGTAAAGGGAAATCTTTTTCAAAACGTTTGATGATGTTTTGCGATTATACTTTTAAAAGATTTATTGATAAACGTTACTCGTATTGCTTTTACAGCTTTTCCCAATAGAGCCGCCGTGGCTCAATTGGTTTTCCCATTGAACTAGTGATCTGCGATTTCTAATGCGACGCAAATTCTACTTATTTCCCTAGGTGTATTGGACCAGTGTAGCGCAGTTAGAAGAAAATCCGATTAGCAACCGAAGAGCTGGAGTTCAAAACTTGCTCCAGCCAAAGACTATCGTGTACATGGGGGCTGGTGCACGTTATATATCCCGTGGCCTCAAATGTCCTCACGTTGATGTGGTGTTGAAGTTTGGTGAGTGGAGTGGCAGCTCAGGTGTTGCTCACGTCATCTGACATTGGGTTGGAATTTCGAGGCGTTGTTCTAAGATTTTTACCTTCGGGTTTAATCCCGGATCGTCCCCAAGCGCCCATTTTGTTACTCCAGTGCGACATTAAATAATTATCCACCTTGGTTGTATTTGTATCTTCTGTCTCAGAGGGTAAGGCAGTTGAATAGCCTTCACAATGAAGAAAGGTAGCGTGCTATTGGTGAAGGTCCGGAATGAATACTGAAGAGACAGGTCCGAGAGCAACACATTGTAATTTTCAACCCTGTTCTGATGACGCTTCTATGTCAGAAAATAATTATATCCTAAGGATTCAAGGATTTTATTTCAAAGAGAGGATACATATTGTATTTCCAATAGATTTATAAATATAAGTTAATAATCAACAAAATCTTTGAAGGAATATGTTCTACAGAATGGGTTGGATGGAATCAATCCAAAGTATGTTAAGGAAAAAACAACTGTAATCGTTCGAAAGTACGTTAATGAAAGGACGAATTGAATCGTTCCAAAGTATGCAAAGGAGTGGATGAACGTAACCGTTTCCAATTATGCTATGGAAACAGCGTATGGAATCGTTCCAAAGAATGCTAAAGAAATAACGCATGTAATCGCTCGAAAGTATGTTGCTGAAAGGACGAATGGAACCGTTCCAAAGTATGCTAAGGTAAGGGCGAATGAAATCGTTCCAAAGTTTACTAAGGGAAAAGACAAATAGAATTTTTCAAAAGGTCGGAAATAATTGTTTAGAAAGATGCGATTATTTTGTCATTTAGTATGTTGTGAGGTAAAAGCAACAAACACTACACAACCCCAAAACCTCGCGACCCTCAAAGGGTTAAATATATCGATACTTTATGGAATCGTTCCACAGTATTCTAAGGAAAAGATCGTTCGAAAATATGGTAGGGAGAGGACGAATATAACAATTTCCAATCATGCTAAGGAACCACCGTATGTAATCATTCCAAAGTATGCTAGGAATAGACGAATGGCATCGTTTCAAAGTATGCTAAGGTAAAAACGTTTGGAATTGTCCTAAAGTATGCTAAGGGAAGGTGAGTGAAATCGTTCCAAAGTATGCTAAGGTAGGAACGAATGGAATTGTTTTAAAGTATGCTAAGGATAAGACAAATATAATTGTTCTTAAGGTCGGAAAGAATTGTTTAGAAAGATGCGATTATTTTTCATTTAGTGTGTTGTGAGGTAAAAGCAACAAACACTACACCACTCCAAAACCTCGCGACCCTCAAAGGGTTAAAGATATCGATACTTTACTCACACTCGCGTTTTTACCAGAAATGGATTGCGTCTTTTTCTTAAAATAACCTCTTCGCTGAGTAATAAGGAGCACTCTTTCCGAAATCTCAAACAGGAAAAGCGCAGCTACTCCCTCAGCAGAGATATTCAGGACCCCGGATCCAGTAAAGCACACACCCATTTCCCTTCCAGAACGCGTGCACCGCCCGAAATCAGTCTCAAGACACATCCCAGCATTCCAGGACCGTTTCTATTATTGATATCACATCATCCCGAGTCCCATCATACCATCAAGAGTTTTTACGCAGCCAAAAAAAAAAATAACTCCCCATAATCTTATGGATTCCTTTAAAAATTCCCATCTCCGCCCTTTACGAATTGTTACTAAAGAGAGAGACTGGCACTCTCGGAGGAGGGTCGGGCAAAAGAAGAAAAACCAAGAACGGATGACTCGTGGAAGCACAGGTCCCCAAACTGAACGTCCTTGGAGTGCCTTATAGGATTTGTGATATTCCTTTTCTCCACCCAGAGCGCACTTAGCCCGCGTTGGAGGGCGGGAATTTGCTTATTTATTTTCTTTGAATTCCAAAATGGAGAAATGCGAGGTTTTTTTTTTTTTTTTTTTGAAGCTAAAAGCCTTTTCCGTTGGGTGATTCTTTTTATGGGTGCAGAATGGATAGGGGCGATGGAAGTTTAGATTCAGGATATGTATCTTTACCACTAGAGGAGTTTGCATTAGACACCTCGCCGCCCTTTCCGTGGCTGCTTTAATGCGGTGGCGGAACGGAGTGATGTGTGCGTGGGATTGTTGAGGGTGGATCGCTTAGATCTCAGATACTTGTGGATAAATTTCGATTTTTCATCCCGTGTACGTCACGGAGATACACCCCTTTCGCCGATTTAGAAATTCAAGACTGCTGCGTTAACATTACCCATCCAAGTTGTTTCGATGAAATATTTCCTCCATCAACATCTAACCAATTTTACTGATGACGATATCAAGATTCAGTCAAGTTTCTTTTAATGACGAGACACTTCGCCAATCAAGATCTTCTAATCGTTTTGCTTATGATGAAAAGCATCGTCGTGACATATCGCACCCCACCTATAAAAGTGACACAAATCAAACTTGCAGAATTTGAGAAGCATCAACTTCAAGGATACGATAAGACTTATATTGAAATTGTATAAGCTTCTTTTAAATTTTAGGTAAGTATTTATGGTGGTAACTTCAATTATATTCTATAGAATAGTAGTATAACTCGCTGGGGCACGACATACGTATTTTCCAATGACATAACATTGCAATTTTTATTTTTTGAGCTGTGTCACTTTTCTTGCCGGGGTGCGATATGTCGAGAATTATCCTTATTTTTTACCATTTATAGTACTTAACAAATTTTAAAAACACAACCTAATAATAAAATGTTTCCCAAGTACTCTCTGAAGTTCCTTCTTTCAAACAACATCAAAACTTTACACATGTAAAGTAGATCGCACTTCGGTTTTCCGATACAATTCTCCTTATTTTCTTCCAATTTTACCACTGAACAAATTAAAAAACACAACCCAATAACACAATTTGTTTCCCAAGCACTCGCAGAAGTTCCTCCTTTCAAACAACATAAAAACGTTACACGTCTAAAGTAAATAGCACTCCGGTTTTCGGAAGCAATGCCACCAAGCGCAAATAAACGAGACGAACTTTTGCATCAGAGCCCAATAAATTATAGATTGATATAAAAGCCACTGTCAATTCAACACAACATAACTAATTGTACAGCAAGCGCATAACTGTAATTCCATTTAGTTTAAATATTCTCTGCCATCAAAAACGGAGAATCAAGAACACCACACGTTATTCGGAGCGCTTTTATTACGGTTTTGGCAGCTAACATATCATTTTCTTGTAAAGTATTAGCTTCTCAAATTTTTTGTTAGACTTTAAATAATGTCAGAGCTTTTAAAACTTCGTGGAAAAAATCCACTCCGATTTCTCGTTTTCAATTAGATCCAATTATCTCATTTTTTTATTCCCCATTATGGAGCTTATGTTTAAAAATAACGGCATGGCGTAGAAAAGTGCTGGACCATCTTCCACGGCCGTGCTCTTCCCCGAGGAATTAAATTTTCTAGAGATTAACGGTGATTACACCGAAGATCATGCTAAGCTCTTCCGAGTGGCTTTTTTTCATTTGAGAAGTATCATAAAAGCATGATGCGCGCGAGAGGAATAATGATTGCAACTATGTGAAAAATGATGCCAAGCTAAGATCATTTTTTTCTCTGACGTGTCTCAGCAAGTAAAGGTCTTTCTCGGTTTCTCATAAGAAATGAAGGGCTTAACAAGTTAGATAAAAAACGATGCATATAGATTTAAGAGTGTTTCTTTTGAAAACGCGCTTGGTTTTTTAAAACTAATTTGCATTTTTTCAGCGAACCTCCTGTGAAAAGGTTCGTTTCACATTGTTCCTACAAGTAAAATAAAAATTTTAATTGATGTCGGTCATTATACGCTTGTCGAGTTTTAAGTATAAAGTACTTGGGGCTTATTAAATATTTAAGCTCGAATTATCTCTGGAAAATGTATTTCTTATACTTGATATATTAGTTTAAGTATTTAAGAATTACTTTGTAGCATTTACGGTAACTATAACGAGAAAAGGGACTTATATGCTTCTAGTTAAAATGTTTAAGCATCTATTTTTATGTATTAAATTCCCTCTTGTTGTACATAAAGCCGTAGGTAAGTTGGATTAAGATGTTGTCTTCATACTTTACAATACACTTTATAATTTCAAATTAATGCACTTAATTTTAACGGTAAAGTTTGAATCGATAATAGAATTTATCCTCGAATACAAAGTTTTCTGTCATCAAGTCCAGTCATTTCTAAATTGCGAGCATGGGATCTTTGGACCACCTATGGTTGAATTCGTTAAACAAATATATATTCATATCGTCCAAAATAATACTCTTGTCCGTGCTTTTATGATTCATAAGCAATTACATATTGTTTATTCTAATTTTGTAAAGGCTTTTACAGAGTAAGTTTTCATTTGTAAACATACCTAATCCATATTGGTTTTAAGATATGGTCAGACATTAAGCAAATGACTGTCTACTTATTTAATATCAAGACGTATTTGTACGTTATCGGTCTGCTTATTTTGAGAGATTTTGCAGTACTTCTGGAATTTCCCAGATAACTGGTTTGGGGGAGCTAGCTGAATTGACGTCTCATTGGAGCAACACAGTGAGTTATTGGCAACGGTCTGAGATAAATCCCAAGGGGAATTCAAGAACAACTCGTAATTTTGAGGCACGGTCAGATGATGATTTCAACACTCGAGATGGCACACTACTCTCCAAAATTTCAGAACGCGGCAACGTTAGGACATTTAAGGCCACGACAGTTTTAACGTGTACCAGCCCCAAGGTATATGAATCCAGTTTCGAACTCGAAACCCTCCAGTTACTTATCCGTTAATCTTCCAACCGGGCAACCACGCTTTCTGCTTTGGTATACTACTTTTTTAGTAAGATCGTATCGTTTTTACGAATCCATAAGAGCTCCAGATCCCTTACGTGATGTAGCCTTGCGCCAACTGTCTCTAAGGTAGGTAATTAATTAGAGTCGCATTCGAGCAACACAACGGACTATTGGTGACGATCCGGGTTCAATCCTAAAAGGAAAGATTCAAGAACAACTCTTCGTAATTTAGAACCACAGTTAGATGACGAGGTCGACCATAAGCTTCCACCCCACTCTCCAAATTTCCGCACCACGCTAACGTGATGACGTTTGAGGTCGCGACCGATTTAACATACACGCCTCCTTTGTACACGGCAGTATTTAGTTGGATTCGAACTCGCAACCCTCCAGGTAATCGTTACTCTTCCAACCGAGCTACCACAGCCCACCTTGTCTATAAGCACGCTTAATTATATGAGAGTTTAGCCCAACGAATGTAACCATATCACGATACGACAAACTGTCTTCTCGCAGATCAATACTATCTTTCTTGAACTCCATTAACTGTTGTTTAATGTTTCTACTTCGACGAGGCATGTCCATGTTCTCAATGAGCAACACCAACCAAATTCACAGACACAATGTTTGGGATCACTACTTTTGTTGGTTCCGACCCTGGCCGTCGGAAGGATCCCAACTCTTATGCTGGCTAGAATCAAGTTTCTTCGCTACTATTCCAGAATATCTTCGACTTTATAAAAAATATACTTCGGGAACAGGAAAACGTATTTTTTTAAGTCTACTTAACAATAACAGAAAATATATCTTCTAAAGGAAATTATATGTACATATATCACAACAAATTATGTTTCGAATGTGCGAGTAAGTGAAATAATAGCATATACTAGGTTTCTCGCAGAGCTGTTTGGTGATAGCAGCGTGTTAACGTGCTCGAAATATGCATGCCGATTGTTGCTACAAGCCAAATTCACAGACACAATGTTTGAAATTTGCTTTTCTGGTAACTTTGCATATTCCTATTCGCATTTTAGCCTATCTTTTGAGCCCATCCCATTTGAATTCTCAGCTGTTATTTAACTGGTCAGAATTTGCCTTGATAAACTACCCTTCTGCCTAATTTCCGGTCACCCCTTTCCTTGAATTTCTTGGCGCATTTTCAACGAACAGTTGTGTACTTTACATATTTAGTTCAAAGGTTTCCCCTTTTAAAGGAACCCGTCTGAGTCCAGTCGACCCTCTTCTCAGAATATTTGGTATATCTTTCCGCGTCTCTCTTCATTTATTGTCCTCATCTTTTTCTGTGTGAAGAAATTCTGCCCTTCTCCAACATGATAATGGATGTTCGCAAGGAATGTCCCACTTATTAAACAATGTAAAGAGCCTTTCAGTGTTCGCTAATTGATTGACGTACCCTTTAAAAAACATTTCATGCATCTTTGTTGCCGCCTAACATGACTGAATAAGTATGCAAACAACTAAATTATAAATTGTCTCCCCAAGCGTTCATCTAACACACACTCAATCTTTGTTGCTGTCAGTAAAAAAAGTCAGAAAATAACACTAAATACCTTTGGCTTTAAAACTATTTTCGGGTGTGATGCTTACTGTCCCATACAAAGGAATGTGGAATGAATAAAGAAATGGCGTAAATCAATTCTTTCAAATTCCTTTAAATTATCTTTTAGATTTTAATTGTATCCTTGATATTTCTAATTGAATTTGAATGGCAGTAATGTACCCCGTATGTGTTCTTTGATTTGCATTTAAAAAAACTATCATTGAAATGGAGCAAATATTAAACTAAATTAAACTCATTCTTCTCATTAAATATCTCGAAGCTACTGATAATGTAACTTGCATTAACCCTAATGGTGACTGTCTCGACGAGATATCTCGTTATTGGTGAAAGTCACGACATATTTAAGGACGGGATATCTCGTCATTATGAAACTGAAAAGATCTGAATCTCATCATGATAAAAGAAATTGGCAATATATTGATGACGCGATATCTCGTTATTAGCAAAACAATTGTTCAAATTTTGATGACGAGATATCTCGTTACTTACTTGGAGGGTACTTAAATACTAGGTAAGTTAAATCAAACCCTAAAGCTTCTATTTAAACCATTTAAACATAATTATCCGTCTAATTTCCTAGAATGTTACTGCAAAAAGAGATTTTAACAAATTTTAGAGATTTAAGAGATCATACAAATTTTGCGACTAAGAGAGATAATCAGAAAAAGATTCGTGTATTTATACTGCCAGATGGTTGATAAACTTACACTTCGTGAATAAAAGAGCAGGTGCATGGGACAGCAATGGTTAACCGCTTTGTAATTATGTTTTCTGACCAGATCTGAATCTCATCATCATGAAAAAATTGCAATATATTGATGACAAGATACCTCGCAATAAGCAAAATTATTCAGTTCTTGATGGAGAAGAATTCTTGTCGAAACCACTGCGAGGGTTGATGAAACCGTATAGCTTTTATTTAAACTGCAACTTCTGCTTCTGAAAACATCTGCTTTACCATCAGTAAGGTTATTTGTTTGATTTCCTAAACTATTCCCAAACAAAATAGTAATGAGAATCCTCATCATACACATTTTGCAACACGATCATAATCATAAAAATAGTTTAATGAATTTATACTGTCAGAAATATTGGGTGGGTTGATAAAACTTTTTTTTTAAATTACGCCTGCCATCGCCTTCTCTGGCATGACGCGTCTTGCAGTCCAATATAGCAGAGAGGTGGCCCCAGGAAGGTCAAGAGCGAATGTCAAGCAGGGAGGTTCAACTGAAAAGGTGTTCCCCAGTCATGTGCATAGTATTGCAGAGTGGGCAGTGTGGAGAATCGGCAAGTCCTATCCTAAATAGATGGGTTCGCAAGTAATCATGTCCGGTGATGACTCTAAAACACGCTACCCCTCGACTCTAGGGAAGAGTGAAAGATTATAAACCTATGCTACGTGTAGGTACAAGCAAGTAGATTGGATACAAACGGTTTATCGGTTTTTAGTTATGTTATTCTATTCTCACTAACTTTCAGTTAAGGATGTACATCGTACACGAAACGAATGAAATAATCGTTACATCATAAATTATTTCAAGTAAATGTTTCAAACTCAAAATATTCATATTTCAGACACCGCAAGAGGATTTGAACAGCATCGATGGCTTCTACGTGGGATACAAAATGCAGAGGAGTCCCGAGCCGTATACATTCAAGCCCGTGGAATTCCATCGAGGCGTGCATCAGCACTTCGAAGTTGGAGATCTCAATCGGTATACAGAGTACAGCATAATGGTACAGGCTTACAACAGCAGAGGGGCCGGCCCACAGTCGGAGGAGGCCATGGTCCGAACATTGGAATTCGGTAAGTGGTTTTAATAAAGTACCAACTCCAATGTACCACACTATCGGCCACCTGGGTGGTTGCCATAAATCTGATCGGTTTGGCTAATGATAGTATGCTTTGTTGTTAACAAAAATAACCAAATCAATCTCGTAATTAGAAAAGTAATGATCCAAATATTGACGGGAATTTCTCGTTATTAAAAAAGAACTGATCATATGTTGGCGAGATTTATCTTGTAATTAGGAAATAATTTACAAGATCTCTACGAGATCTATCCCGTCATTATAAAATAACTGACAAAATCTTTACAAGGTCTATATCGTCAGTAAAAAAGTACTGAACATATCTTCACGAATTCTAACTAATCATTAGAAAAGGACAGACCAGATCTTTACGTGATCTCTCTCGTAACTAGAAAAATCTGACCAGATCTTGACGGGATCTATCTCGTCACTAGAAAAAAAACTGACCAGATCTTGACGGGATCTATCTTGTCATTAGAAAATGAATGACTAGATATTGACAAGATCTATCTCGTCATTAAAAAGAAACTGATTAAATCTTGACGAGATCTATCTCGTCATTATAAAATAACTGACAAAATCTTTACAAAGTCTATATCGTCAGTAAAAAAGTACTGAACATATCTTCACGAATTCTAACTTATCATTAGAAAAGGACAGACCAGATCTTTACGTGATCTCTCTCGTCACTAGAAAAAAACTGACCAGATCTTGACGGGATCTATCTCGTCATTAGAAAATGAATGACTACATATTGACAAGATCTATTTCGCCATTAAAAAGAAACTGATTAAATCTTGACGAGATCTATCTCGTCATTAGAAAATGACAGACCATATTTTGACGAGATCGATCATTAGAAAAAAACAAATAGATCTTAATATCATCTTCATAAAAAAATTTGCAAAAAAACGATGACGTAGGCTCATTAAGAAATCTTCCGTAGCGACCATTACAGAAGGAAGTTGCTTAGACGTAACGGCCACGAGCACTTGGTTCCAAATGGAAGATCCCTGTTTCCACGAATAAACCTAACAGGACTCTTGGAAGCACAGTACCTATACGTATTCAAATCAGAAGGAAGACAGTATAATTTATGAAAACTGTATCTTCTAACGAATCCTCTCAGATGACCGATGAATTTTAATACTATATCGGTATATACACTCCAAGACAAAAAAAAGTTGCACCTAGGAAGAATTGTTAGAATACAATGAAACTTACAAGTTGGAAAAGCGCTTATGAAAGAGTAAATGATTAAAATTTGAGACTGAAATATGCAAACTTTATTGAGAAAAATTTTAAAAAGTGGTATTCAGTATGGCGTTATGACCGCCATTATTCCTAATGCATTCCAAGCTCCTTGATAGTGAGTCATACAGGCTCTTTATAAAGACCTGCGACAGTCCATCCCATGCTGCTTGAACCCTGTCGCGTAGTTCTAGCAGATTACGCGGTACGAGTGGAGTGGTGACATTTTGTCTAATGGCATCCCCTACATTCTCGATCAGGGATAGGCCCGGTGGGTGTACCGGTCATGGTAAGATATCTCTGTGTCGTAGTAACGCTGGCCTGTCAAAGAGCACGTAACAAATACCAAAGGTGATTTGGCATCATACGCAATTGCACCCCACGCCATGACACCAGGTCTTGTGAACGTGTGACGCTGCACAACAAACCGTGACAACAAACAGGCTGCCTCCACATACGGATTCGATTGTCGTCTCCACCCAGATAGAAGCGGGATTCGTTAGTGAAGACCTCGATGCCGTTCGACGCCCCATGTCCGTCTAGCACGACATCATTCCAGTTTTTGACGGTGATACAATGCTGTAAAAGACAGTCGTCTTAACGGTCTACGTGAGTATTGTCCCACGTCGTGAAACCGTCGACGAATGATTCGATCACTTCTTGGGTGATCGAGAGAGGTTCTCACTGCCCGTTGGATATCTGCAACAGTGACTGTTGGATCAATAAGCGCATGTCTTACAACACGTCGATCCTCTCTCGGTCCGGTTTCTCTAGGCCTTTCTGAGCCTGGTTGACGCTGGCATGTGCCTTGTTGTATCCACTGCTGCCAACAGCGTGCAACAGTAACATCACTACAGCCAATATGTTGCACAATCCGTCAATTAGACCATCCATCTTCTCGGAGGCCAATTACTCGGCCACTGTCAAACTCTCCCAGTTACTTTAGTTGTTTGCTATATTTTTATTGGAGGCATAACTCAATGAGAAACGAAGTAAACAACTCAACAGGATCAGTCGAAATTAATTTGATACGCTGCTGGATAACATTTTATGCCCCTGTATGCAGCGTGTTTGAGAGCTGCCCTACGTGTTTGATCATTTGCATCTCTTACGTGGATATACCACTCCTCAAAATTTCACTTATACCGGTCTACTCCTTCCAAGTGCAACATTTTGTCTATTTTAGAGTGTATAAAGTTAGAGTGGCGTGTGTCTGTTCTCTAAGCAAATCTACACCGCTTGACCAATTCATATCAAATTTGGTACTACACGTATAGTGTAGTACCCTACGGGTAACATATATTAAATAATAACCCCCATTCTATTTGCCCTATGTGTGCAGAGGAAATAAAGCAATTTGAAATCGACAAAGGAATGATATTGAGTATATAACTGTTACGGTACGCACCTCAGGTTTTACAGTATTGATGGAAAAATAGCTTTTCCCAATAAAATTGTTTTTTCAGTTTTGCTCAAATTTTTTTCTCCAAAAGAATATATTCAAGCATTTTAAATTAAATTCTAACATTTATCTTTGAAATGATTTTGTAATTATTTTCATAACTAGGGGGCTCCGCCCCCTGCTCGCTTACGCTCGCCAACCCCCGGGGATTGCTGCGCAATCCCATTTGGTTTGCTTCGCAAACCAACACTCCTTTCACAGATGTCATTTGGTTTGCTTCGCAAACCAACATTCCTTTCACAGAGTGAAACTATCTGAATAATTCGTATTATGCTGATTTCACTTTCCGGTACATGACGTCACAGCGAGGGCTTCGCGCCCTGCTCGCTTACGCTCGCCGACCCCGGGGATTGCTACGCAATCCCGTTTGGTTTGCTTTCTCAAACCAATACTTCTTTCGCAATTGATTTCACTTTTTTTGCTTTAACACTTAATGCACCCTAAACTAATAGCCGCATCAGTAAAAAATCTTCTGTATCTTGTTCCCTGTACAATTTTAAGTAAACAGTGTTAATATCAATACATTGTACTTTGTCGGTAAACTGTCTTGAGAACAGAGGGAAAAAAGCGAGCCTTTTTCCTCGCCAAATAAAAAGAAATCGTTTTTATGGCAATTGTTGCTACGATAAATTTGATATCTGGCAAACCCGATAGTAGAAAATGCAACCCACTGCTGTTTGCCGAACCAGCTATGCGAACTGAAAAATACGAAATTTGTGTCACCAACTTTTGATTGCATCGAATTTATTTATGAACCAATTTTAAAAATAATTGTACCGTAAGAAAGAGTACATTGTGAGGTATACTGCAATATTTTTAAAATTAAAAACTAACAGTAATACTATATAGATATGACCATTTTAGTTTTGTATCGGAAGTTACGATCTGAAAGTTCCGAAAATTGTATGACCTACTTTTAATTGCATCGATTTTGTTTATTAACCAATTTGAAAAATAATTATACCATAAGAAAGAGTGTAATGTAGTGTATTCAGTGATGTTCTCAAATTTAAAAAATAATGGTTTTTGCCGTAGACATAACGGTTTTAACAAAACGTAGCGAAAATATCCGAAGATTCCGAATTTTGTATCACGAACTTTTGATCACATCCAATTTAATTATTAACCGATTTCAAAAATAATAGTACCGTAAGAAAGAGTATATTCTGAGGTATACTGCGATATTTTAAAAATTAAAAACTAATAGTAATTAGATATAGATACGGCAGTTTTAAAAAAAAGTAACAAAAATGTCCCGATTTTTCCCGAATTTCAAAAAAATATTATCAAGAACCAAATTTAAATTTCAAAAAAAACTCGACGAGCTGCAAAAATTTACGTTGAGAGGTACTCTTAAAAAAAAACTCACGACTAAAGACTGAAATTTTGAATGTGTTTTGCTCACTCGCGGAAGAAATTTCACTTCTTCAACTTTAACACTTAATAAAACCTAAACTAATTGCCGCATCGGAAAAAAATCTTAATAATTATCCAGGGAATACGATGAAGAACAAAGCATGTTAATTTCATATTTTTCCGATCAGTACTTTCTCGGGAAACCGTCTAAGAATGGAGCTAAACAACAAAAATTTCAATTCTTCGGCGGCGGCGGCGGTAACTTTTTTTTAATATAGAGAAATATACATAATGTATGCGTATTTGATTGATGATATAAAGGAAGTAAATCGGAGAATTTATGGATAAGGCTAAGTGATGTTCCTAAATTTATTTCCGCTCACTGAAAAAAATATTTGCATTTTTCTATGAAAGAGTGAGAAAAGTGATTTGTACAATCACTTTTCAATCAACATTTTCCCAATTCAACCCTATCAATGCCGAGTAATTCTGCTAGTAGTGTGTAAGAGAATTACAGAAGATTCCATAAACACTCAAGTAAGCGATTGTTATAAAATCCACTTTAAAAGTTCCTTTTATACCCAAAACAGATTTATATTTTATAACGTTTAATTTTGCATAAGCTTTTTAAGTTATTTAATGTTAACTGAAGCTGAAAAAGTTGAACTTTTTGGATAGTTCTATGTTAATCCAGATAATGTAGGTTTTTTGAGTTTATTATTTTCAATTTCTATTTCTTCCACTTCTGACGATTCTATCTCTTCTTTTGACAAAAAGAATCAAAATTTTATATTATTCGTGTTTTCCTGTACCATTTACATTTCATACAAACGGATGTATGCTAATACATAAGGATTGGTTCTTATTGTTCTCTTAAAACAATCTAACTCAATAAATTTTAAGACAAATCTTAAATATAAGAATATTTTGAGAGTGTGGGAATATTTTTATGGCGTAATTATGTAGTAAAATATCTGTTAAAAAAACTAAACCAACCATCTACTATTATCTATATTTCAACAAAATCTGAATTTTTATGTTGCCTATTCCCCGCAGTTTAAGAGGAGGTGAATTGAAAGGTATTGAATTGATTAGTGAATTGAATGTTTAAGGAAAGTTGATTGATTTGGCAGTATATCATTGGTACTTGAATTCAAATTAACATTGATGAATTTTTTTATAAATACCGATTTTGTTACGAAATGTGCTTTGTGAGAAAACTTATTTTATACAAAAATATATTATAATATGTTTAACAGTATTTATTATAATTTTTATATCTTAGTGGAATTCAGATATACTAGCCGGGCTGCGCCGGCTAGCGCTCGGCGGTGTGTAATAGTGCTTTTTTTAAACTTTTTTACGCACCGTAATCAAGCATGTTTTGATTTGTATATTTTATTTATTTTTATGAAACAATTCTTCAAATCATTGCGAGCGTATTCAATCAAATATTTAAGGAAAGTTGGTCGAAATATACATATACCGCTACAAAATTATACATGTCTAGTGATAGTTTGCAGGAAATAGACATATCATTAAAATCTAACTCCTAAATAATATTTCTACAATAGGTAATATACCAGAACATATAATGCAAACAAAAATAAAATTCCAATCCTTGAAAAAATGCAAAATTCCGAAGAAAAAAAATACGTACGTATCTATTCAAACGTGTTGAATTTAGATTTCCTGAATATATTGTGAAATAGAATAATGCGACAAAAGACTTTTCAACGATATTGACAAAGACAATAATGATTTATTAACAAAAAAAATACATATTTATAATACTTGGGAATCCTCAAATATGTCCACAACATCTCGCAGTCAACTCAAATACGCAAACACGGAATTCTAAATCAAATTAAAAAAGCAAACATATAATTCTGAAGTGGCCAGATACCGGGTAGCAAAATCACGTTTAAATTACTTTTACATCAAAGGAAGAAATAAGAAGTCAGTTCAAACAAAAAATTTTACAATTTAATTCCTTACTTTGCATAGAAATTGACCTCGGCTATTTAAAAACAGCAAGAATTCAAAATATCTGGGTTATTTTATTTACGTTTGATTGTTGCCATTCGACGATACACAAATAACGTCGATTTCGGGTCCACGTACGTTAGTGTTTTATATATATATAGATTGTTGAGACTGAACGATGTTAGAACCCTAAATTTACTATAATGTGATACAATTACTTGATTGCTAACAGATGGCGATAAAATGTGTTTATTTGACTTATTTTGAATAAAGCTTTATTTATGATGATGAATTTATCCTGGCGTTGTGAACTAGATGATAACGCTAACCACTCATCTTTGTAATTAGGTTATTTTCTACTCTAATAAACTACTTTTTTTAGTAACGAAGTTGGTAATTATGCCGCTAGTACGCACTCACGCTGACGTTTATGTATATGGAATTCAACTGTGCACAAATTAGGGATTTTTGCTTCAAGGATAGATTGATACCTCTAATTTGGCATCGTGCTTTGAGTGTTCAGTTTATATATGTCTAAATCAAGAGAACGATTTCGATTAATTCTTGAGATAGAAACACTACTTAACAGATTTAAATAAATATTTATAATCATATAATTACGTTAAAGTGAAGAACAGGCTCTTTCTGCTCATTGCCATAGAAATAAAACTGATATACCACATTAAAAGCATAACAGCCATCAAAAGCTTTAATGTATTTAAAAAACTGCTTTTCAGTCAAATTAGAGTCGCGAAGAGGACTATTACCGAATCTAATTTACTTCTTTGTATCCAGTGAACAACAATGCGATTCCCTCATGGTTTACTGCAGTTTTTATGCGAAAAACATTAATCCATTAAAGATAAGAATGTAAGGCGGTAGTCCAGGCACAATTGCAGCACTTAATCATTTCCCCGTTCTAAACAACCCTCATGAGTTTGAGTGTGGGCCTCATCAACCTACTTTCGTCATAATAGAGCCGTCAACGTGTCACGGCACACAAAAAGAGGAAGAGATATTACAAAAACAGGGACACCCGCCCGTTATAAATTTCATCCAAGGGAGCTACATCTTTTATCGCCGTTTTGTTGCTGTTTATTTCTTATGGTTCCGAACGTCCAGCTATTCATCAAGCAAACGGAACTACGTACATCATCGCGCAACAGCATCAAACAAGAGAAATCTCGATGACCCATGCTATGATTTATATTAGGAAGGATTCGTTACGAATTCATCAATTTGTGGTGGGTTGGATTGTTCAGGTTTAATGGCCCAAAGTTCAAAAGAAGACCAGCTAATTTGTAGTGTGAGGTTTCGTGAATTGGGAGGGGAGGGGAGTAAATAAAGACTGCGGTTGATTTTGTGCAGAACTACGACAGATAAAATTAGATAAGCCTCGAAAAATCTATGCATGTAAATTTATGAAAATAAATTTTTAACTTACGTCTTCGAGGAGCAGCCTCAAACGAGATAAATCATGATGGATCATGCTATGTATTCGAAAGTAGTCGTTACGAATACATCAATTTGTAGTGGGTTGGATTGTTTAGGTTTTATGGCGCAAAGTTCAATAGAAAACCAGCTAATTTATAGTGTGATGTTTCGTGGGGAAGAGTGTAAATAAAGATGTGGTTGATTTTGTGCGAGACTACGGCGTATAAAATTGGTCGACTTCAATTTTTAAAGTTCAACGAAATTGTTTTTTTGAGAAATGAGAAACCAGATAATTTGCAACGAGATGTTTAGTAAATTTGGGGGAGTGTAAATAAAGCCGATGTCAATTTTACTCGAAGCTATCACGGATTAAATAAAATGCGCTTCGTGAACAAATGTTCCACAAAATTATTTTTATCTAAGAAAGATAAAATTTTAAACTTAAAGAGTAATAAAGCTGTCGTTTTCGTAGAATTAGGACTTTTAAAGAGTAATTTTGACATAGATGGGACATTTTTGTACATACAAATCAAAATTGTGTGTGTGTGTGTGTGTGTGTGGACACTTTATTATTTTAAACATCGACCTATATACCAAAATTGCTTTGAAAAAATTTAGAACTACCGTGTTTAATGTTGGATGATTCATAGTGCTTGCAATATAGATGTATGTAAATGAAATAAGTTTTAAATTCTTAATCATAAAGCACTTTTTTAAATGGGTCGAGCTTACTTTACCAAGGGACAAGACCACACCAATAAGGCAAGGATTTGACTTTCATAAATCTGCTTAATTTTTTTTTAACTACGTTGAGGAATGTGTTGTATTGACCATTTCCCTTCGTGCAGCCCAATATAAACTAGCCTTTGAAATATAGTTGTCAAGTGGTAGAACATTAAAATTTGAGTAGGACATAGTAGCACAAACTGTTTTTTTCCTATTGAGGGATCCAGATAAATTATCAGAACTATAAACGCTTTTTGAACTATAAGTTAAATTGAACGTTATTTTTATTACTTGATTACCTCAAGATGGCGTTTATATTTCCCTTCTTTCCATCAAACGTAGAACATGAGCACAATCTTGAATGGATGATAGCGACAACAAATTAGGTTTATATGCAATTCAATTATAATAAAAAAAAATTTATAACGAATTGGTCACAATGAACACAATAAGCACGCTTGCCTACATTCACATTCAGCATAAAGTCTACGTAATAAAGCTAATAATATGAATGTGTAATAAAAAATGAAAAACATAATTTACTGTAATTAAGTCACATTTAGTTGTTCCAATATTACTTTGTCCTTTCTTGTTTTCTTTGAGATTCTTTGTTGAGCCATTGCACGAATCTCTTACCGATATCCATTCCATCTCAAAACACAACAAACAATCCACCATTTGGATCACTTATGAATCAATCGGAATATTTATGTATCGGATAACTTAAACAATAAGCACTCCCTCGGAACAGAAAACATGAAGGTAAGCACTGGCATACCACTAGATGAGGCCTCCTATTACATTATTCAGCGTGGCCATCTGTTCAGAGGATTGACTCAAGCCCAGAATGGCTTAAGTCAACCCGTATCCGAAAACACTACCTCCAAAATTAGTTTTTACCAAGTATCAAGTTGCCCCAGCACATCCAGTTCCATATCTCAAGAAAAGGGAATAATGTCAGCGGAAGATTTTGCATATTCTGCATCTGTAACGAAATGGCTACTGCCTCGGAATGCCAACTTGGCGAAGTCTAACAAAGGCGAGATTTTCGACTTACCCCACTTGGAGGTGGAGAGGGTTGCAAATGGAGTTCCATTCTTTCTCTCATCGGAAGTTACCTCAGCTCTTCGCGGTGGCCTCATAATTCATCCCGAGGCACCGCCTCCATCGAATATACGCAGTTGTATCGCGTCGGCGAACTCTGTTTCCGAATTCGCTGTGATCCAAATATTCAGCAACAACTGCCACGTAGAATAATACGAGTTTCAAGGTCTGGCGGGTGTTACACTTGATTCCCAGTTCCGAGGAAAAATAATAAACTGCGTATGTTTGTTGGGTTGGGTTTGTTTCGAGTCGTGATTTATTGTTTCTTCGAAATTAGAATTTTTCTGGGGAAGCTTAATCAAAGTAACATTTGTGATGAAAAATAGTCCGTCGGTTTTAAAATAAATTGCGATTCAGACTGCTCGGTTGGATGGATTTGGATGCCGAAAGCGAATGTATTGTTTGGGCTTGCACTCAAACACTTTCCACCTTTCATTTATATTACACAAATTCATTTCCTTACCCTCACTTTCATTTATGTCAGTCAACAGTTATGTGCCATTGTATTGAGGGATTACAAATACCATGCTTAACGAGGAATTACTCCAGGAATGTTGAAACGTTTTTGTACTGTAATATGCAATATGTTTCATAAATTCAAAAGTTACAAGTATTTCATGTGTATTTCTAAAAAATATGGATGAAATTACAAAGGCAGGAATGTGTTTAAATTAACGTCCAACTGGAGCAATACAGTGGGCAATTGAAGATGGTCTGTGATCAAATCCGAAAACGTACAAAGGAAAATTAAAAAATTTACAGATTTATTCGTTTGGCTTAGTGCTTGGGAAAAATTTCTATTTCTGAACTACAAATCATCTGTCCAATGCTAGGGTTTAAAGTGTAGATATGGTGTTAAATACACATAGATTTTGGTACAATAATCTAAATAACTTGCGTTACTTTGTTACCACATTGAATCAGTCTTTTTGTATGAAATGTTTAAACATGTTTTTTGATACGTTATATTTCTTGAAAACGTTCATGCTTTTTATACCCAATAACCTCATGTGTTCTTATCAAAACGTGTTTTTCTTTTATTTCAATCATAAATTTTGAAAATCAAACATCAGTAATGTAACTTAAAGTGTAAGATTCTGAGTTATGATTAGTAGTGTGTCACCAAATGTGTGTGTGTATTACTTGCTAATAAAATTAAAAAAAATTAATTTCAAACAAGTAGTGCATGTAACTAAACATCTTAAAATGGTTTATTTTCGCTGGTCAATTTTACCTAGTCTAATTTACCTAAATCGTAAATTGTATGTCATTTTAAAACAAATCTCAAATTTTATTGAGATTTGTATGTCTTTAGAAATATTTTTTATCACCGACGACTTTCAATAATTTGCACCAACGATTTTCTTATAACGATGCTGAAATGTTCTGTAATTCTCTAAAAAGCAGAAATAAAGCTTGTTACACAGAGTTTGACACAAAAAGTCAACCCATATCGGTCTCGTTACTGTGGAATATCACTCAAAATATGGTGTAAAGACGACGTACCTATGGGTAAAATTAAAGAGAAGGCTTATGACAGTTCCTTGTTACACAGGGTTTGACACAAAAACTCAACCCGTATCGAACTCGTTACTGTGGAATATACCTCAAAATATGGTTTAAAGACTGTTGGTAAAATTAAAACAGAATTTTTTTGTCATTTTCTTGTTACACAGGGTTTGACACAAAAACTTAACCCGTATCGGTCTCGTTGCAGTTTAGAATATCACTCAAAATATGGTCGTAATATGTGTGTAAATTAAAAAAAATTAAGGGTATGCCAATCCCTTTTCACACACGATTTGACACAAAGAACCAGCATGTATCGTTTTCGTTACTGTATGTGTAATTTCACTCAAAATTAAGACGCTCCGAATTAGATACAGTTCAGTCCAGAAAACAAAAGTAAAGAAAACTTTTTTTTTTTTTAATTTTTAAAATATTAATTTTATCACAGAAGTATATAAAGTATGTTTTCAAAGGGTTAGGCTCTGCAACAAAACAAGATATGTACAGGATGTGGAAATAAAAAAACGTAAGAAATTTATGTAAAAATAGATTGTTTGAGATGTTCTGTGTTTTATCATTTCATGTTGTAACATATGGAAGCGTTCGTAAATGCAACTTCAGGGCTGGTGCAACGGAGGTCACACGACGGATTATTTTCGGGCTTACACTTTTTTCAAAGAATTCTTTTTGAAAGTGGCCCAACACATGTCGAAAGAAAAAGAATAATTTAGTTTTTATTTCAAAGTGTATGTAAAAATGTATTGAAAAAAAGTTGACGAATATACAATGGCTTCTGAAATTATTATGCATTCAGAAGCAATAAAAAGAAAGGCCAAGAAAAAATGAAGCAACGAGTAAATCTTTCAATAACCAAAATAAATATTTTTTATTCCATTAAAATTAACAAAAATCAGACAATTTCAAAAGATGGACCGCATTGTCTTCTATGCGACCCATATGGTCTTAAGACGGGCCTGGGGATAAATTAAAAATATGAAGCTTATCATTTTGTCGTGTGATTGGCGCTTTCTCTTCTAAATTTCCCCACCGGCCACGTCTTAAGACCATATTTTCACTGATATTCCGCACAAGTATCGAAACGATAAGGGTTGATATTTTGTGTCAAGCAATTAGCTTACACTTTCTTATTTAAATTTACCCAGTCACATTTTTAGACCATATTTTGAGTGATATTCCACCTACAGTATCAAGACAAAGATGATATCCTTTTTTATGGCCCTCCGAGCATTGAACTTCTAAAAGATTTGAAAAAAAAATATCTCAACCATCCAAATAATACCAATTGGTAATATTGTGGACGAGATATCTCGTCATCGAGATATTGCCAATTTTGTACCATGAAGGGACCAAAATCTGTTCCAATTTTTTTTAAATGACAAGATATCTCGTCCATCAAGATGTTACCGATTTTTTTAAGATAACGAGCCCAAAATCTGGTCGGATTTTTTTGAATGACACAATATCTCGTCATCCCGTTATTGCCCATTTTTTTCCAAGTCGAGACCAAAATATGTTCAGGTTTTTATCGAATGATGAGATATCCATCAAGAACTGGTCAGTTTTGCTACTAACTAGAAACCTGGTCTAGACAACCACTGAAAAGAATCATAGAGTCCAAGATTGTCTTTTTGTAATTTAGTTTGGGACATCAAACAAACAGTACAAACTGTACAACACAACAAATAATAAAATAACGCTGAAATACAGAAATTCGAGTTTCTAGAACAAGGAGTGGAGCTCATCAAGAAAGCTCACATCCGAAGCCGTACCATTCAGGAAGTCTAAGAAATTGTTTTGAATCACATTACTTTACGAACGATTACGTGGTCTCGCCGAGAGTGACAGCAAGAAGCTCAACAACACCCACGTGGTACATTCCCATTCTCAACAATCACCAAGAGCGTGACAAGACGTGAGCACATTTACGTAACGGAATAATTTACGGTCAGAAATGAAAATTCAAGTATATTACAACCAATTTAATAAAACACTCATTGCATCAAGAGGGGATACTTTAATCAACTCTCTTCGCTTTGGTAGGAGCACATTAAAGTTAACTTTACAGTGTGTACTGATTATTTTGTATTATGTGTAGGGCAACTTTTTGCAACATATGCAACTTTATTTCACATGTTCTACTCTGCATGTAAAGTACTCAAACCTAAAATCCTCCAACATGGGGTGTATTGTAAGTGAGTTATAATCGCAACATAAATGTAACCTCCCGCAACTTTTTAAAATTAAGCTTAAAATTAATTAATATGAAATTACTATTTCATTTTTTGCCCTCTGAACCAACCCTTCGATCACGTGTGTATGATTTTGCGAACGTCGAAGTACTGAGGATCAAACAAGAAGTTCATGGAAAGAAAGTGTTCGTCCTAACAGAGACGAAGTGAAATAAATGTCAAGAAGTACTTTAACACATTGGTTGGCACTCTTTTGGCGGTTTTTGTTACTTTCCCGAAATGATTTTTCCCCGAGTCAGTATTTTCCAAGGCAACAATGTCAGGTAACATCAGTCTCTATTGAGCGCAGTTTTTCAATGTTAAAGAAATTACTGGCCAAGGATCGGCCATTCAACAACATCAACGTTCTTCTGTATTTAATGATGTATTATAATATTGTTGTACACGACTTAAACTATCAATAAATTTTGAAAATTTTCATTTTTTACGAATAATTTATTTTATATTTTAGTGTATCAAAAATAAATGCAACTTTATTTCTATAAATGCAACTTTAGGGAATGATAAATGCAACTTTTCCCATTTTTACTGCAACAAAAAAGTTGCCCTAATTATGTGTTATGAGTTAAGAGGCTGCCCGTGTTCATATGTATTTTACTCACTTTTTGTAAACACCACGAATTTTTGTTGCAATCGAAAATGAACTATTTTAACCTTCTGATCATAGAGATATCCGATAATTGTAATGTTGTCTTGACACTAAAACACACGGTGGCAAAATAACTACAAATTTCTAAAGAATAAGGGAATTATTTTATCTTTTAGAAATGGTCAATTGATATTTTCCTCAGAATAGGAACACATAAATACTGAATAGACTGGGACATGTGAATGTTAGCCCAGTCGGAATAGAAACCGGAGGTGAGCAAGTTCAAAATTCGATCTTGCCAAATACCATCGTGTTCAAAGAGTCTGGTGCATGTTAGATCAGTCGTGACCACAAATTTCCTCATCTAGGCTTGGTGTCGAAGTTTGGAGAGCGTGGTATAAGCTCAGGTGTGAACTAGTTATCTGACAGAGGTAAAAAATTACGTGGTCCTTGCATCTTTCCTTTCTATCCTTGAATCTTTCCCTTCAGAATTGATACAGACCGTCACCAATAGCATGTTGTGTTATTCCAGTGTGACGTTAGTAAATTATTTACGTACCTACCTTAGAAAACAATTTTATTACTAGTAGCAAACAATTTAAACAACTAGTAGCTAAACAATTTATTTATCCCTTTCTCAGAATCTAGTCCATCTTTGTTAGTCCTTTCCTGGGAATGGAATCCTTTGGAAGGATACTATTGGATCATTTTGTAGAACATAATCTTTTGGAAAGATGGAAGAGATTCAATCGTTCCTTTAGTTATAATAAAATATATTGGAGATATTCTGTAGGTTATTTTCCCAGAGAATAAAAGCCTTTAGAAAGATTCTATTGTTCACAAATTTCAGAATCGGTTAGAAGTCATTCAGGGAAGACTTCAGGTTATAAGGTGGAACGATGCGAGTTAACCCCCAGAGGGTATAAATATGAGCTCATAATTTTTAATTTATGTACAAAACGTTAGTGTACTTTCAACCGGACATGTTCTTTCTTGCAGATCGACCGAATCCACCCATAATGAGGACATATTTTGCAACTGCAAAAACGCTGAAGTTATCTTGGGAACCAAGAAACAACCCCAATGCCCCTATATCAGGTAATGTATGCCTATAATGCAAATACATTTTTCTTTTTTGCAAATATTGTATATTTTTCTCCCATCATTAAAAATTATTCGATAAAATTTGAACATTTCCAAAGTTTGCACGAATTTCTTCTTTCAAAAGATGATAGATCTTCTGTCTCGATTATTTAACTGCTTGAATATATTTCTAGGCAAAGTTCTCGCTCATAAATTATTTTTAAAATGATTCACCTTATCGAACGACCTTAAGAAATTCACCTTAAGAAATTGAGTGGCCTAATCCACAAATGCCCGAAAATTTGATTTACCTTTTATTAAGATCTTTTATATTTTTAATATGCATTTTTAAGTCTACGAAATTTCCAAATAACTTATTGTCGATCACAGAAAAACAAATTTTTTAAATCTCAAATCATACTGGATAAATAAAAATGTATATAAAATGGTGATAAGAAATTCGCCTTTATCTCCATTCGGTATGTTGGTGGGTTTGGCCACTTTTGCTGCGATAGCCTCAATTAAATGTGCTATATTAGTTTGTGAAAACGTACACTAATTAAATATAAAAATTAATGTTTCCTATTGGATCCATATTCGTATCCATTGCTTTGTAGGTTACATCTTACACCACAGGATGGAAGGCAGCCATTGGCAAGAGACCCACCTCACAGGCGACCGCACAGCCTACACACTGCACGACCTGCAGTGCGGCTCTACGTACGCCTTCTACTTAGTTGCATTCAACAGCGCTGGAAGGGGAAACGGGAGCGAGATCATATCAGCCAAAACTGATGGGAGCCGTAAGTTTTTACTAATTGTATGACATTATGTCCTTAAAAGTTCTTTAAAACGTGCCCTTAAAAAGTAAATTATGCCATGTCGTTTGAGGAACTTTCGGATACACCACTAGAAAATCTGATGGCAAGATCAATTTTCTATCACATCGAATCTTATAAGAAATAAGATTCGACGCAATTCACACTTGACCGGACAGCTTGCACTTTTTTCCAACATACAGTATAGATTAGCTCCTTTGTACAGCTCAGGTAGAATGTTGTTTATTGCGTGGCTTCATGAAATCAGTAAATTTTATTTACGCTCCGCCGTTTGGATGACATTTGGAGATACTAGTAGAGAATATGTAAGCAAGATTAATTACTTTGCCATGATATATGAACATATAAGCGAAATCACAATCCTGTAAAAAATACGATTAGCCCCCTCCCCCAAGAGACACATTTCACACTCTACATAACCTACAGTGTGACTTCCTGTAACCGTGTTTAACAGTTCATGTAGGGGATGATGTTTTCTAATTGTGTAGCTTCACGAAAATAGTAAAATTGATTTACATTCCGTTATTTGTTGAACTTCTGGAGATACTAGTAAAGAACATGAAGTCAAAAACATTTTTTACCATCATATAGGATCATATAAGCAATCTTGCGATCTAGCAGGGAAATAGAGATGCACTTCCCACGCGAGCGCACAAATTGCACTCTACACGAGCGACATTATGGATCCATTTAGCGTTCAACAGCTCAGATAGGGATTAGGTTTTTCTAATTGCATAGCTTCATTCAAGCCGTAAAACTAATTTACGCTCTACCGTTTGGTGGACATCAGGAGATACTGATAGATAATATGAAGACAATATTTGTTACTTTTGCCATCCTGTAAGAAATCTCGCAATCATACAGAAAATAAGATTCGCCAGAGTTTCAACTCGATACGACATACAGCGTGACTTGACGTAAACATTCGAAATCACATTCAGAGGAAGGAGAAATGGCAGCGAGATCATATCTGCCAAGACTGATGGCAGCCGTAAGTTTTTTCTAATTGTATGTATGGCCTTACGCATGCCGTAAAATTGAGTTATGCCTTGCCGTTTCGTGGACTTCGGGAGATATCAGTAGGAAATATGATGGAGTGCTTACGGAAAGTGTAGTGAGAATAAATAAGATTAAATGTATGGAGTTTGAAATGGGGAATGGGTATTGAGACTGAAACGGGCGCTACTGAATTTTGGGGAAAATGCTGCTCATTTGGAACTTGTGTGTGGATATTTTTAAACAGGAACCATGGTTGGCTGAGGTCTTACATACTCAAGCGGACACTATATATATATATATATATATATATATATATATATATATATATATATATATATATATATAATAACAACATAAAATATACAAAATAACATAACACACACAAAATAACAAAAAATAACCAAACAGCCGGGGTGCATTAACCAGAAACCGAAACTCGAAACTACCCATGCAAGCGCGCTGAAGCTGCAGACATATCATGGTAAGCAATATAATTTCTAGAACACAAGAATTTCTAAAAAAATGTAACAAAAGTCTTAAAAAATAATAAAAAATGAAGAAATGTTGGTGGATCAGGGCGTCATCAGGGAGGAGCCTGACCCAAACAACATAAAATGCTGTTTTCTACATATGAGCAGCATTAGGCTGAAAAAATTGCTCATACACTCCCCCAAACACCACCAAAAATCAAGTAAAACAAAAACAGAACAAAATACCAAAACAGAGCAGGAACAGAACGAAATGAAACCCGAAGCCGCAGCTGGGATATCATCAACAACAAGCCTAAAAATTGCCACCAAATGTCATCAATTACACAGTCTAACTTATATGCTAACATCATACCTCCGATGCAACAAGTCCAAAAAATAATAATAATATGAAAATCCCCAGCCCTTTATCAAAATGCATGAAACACATGAATAATTATTTTTCGTAATTTACCCAGAGCCATAGGAATTGCTTTTCAATTTTATTTTTTTACTATTTATGAATATATTTTTGATAAAGGGCTGGGGATTTTCATATTATTATTATTTTTTGGACTTGTTGCATCGGAGGTATGATGTTAGCATATAAGTTAGACTGTGTAATTGATGGCATTTGGTGGCAATTTTTAGGCTTGTTGTTGATGATATCCCAGCTGCGGCTTCGGGTTTCATTTCGTTCTGTTCCTGCTCTGTTTTGGTATTTTGTTCTGTTTTTGTTTTACTTGATTTTTGGTGGTGTTTGGGGGAGTGTATGAGCAATTTTTTCAGCCTAATGCTGCTCATATGTAGAAAACACCATTTTATGTTGTTTGGGTCAGGCTCCTCCCTGATGACGCCCTGATCCACCAACATTTCTTCATTTTTTATTATTTTTTAAGACTTTTGTTACATTTTTTTAGAAATTCTTGTGTTTTTGAAATTATATATATATATATATATATATATAAAATTCAAATACGTAATTTAATGAAAGATCAAAATAAAAAGCATGTGTGTTTAACCAGAAAACGAAAGTGAAAACGAAAGTTAGAAGAAAAGTTAAAACTAACCATCCAAGCGCGCTGAAAGCTGCAGACATAGCATGGTGAACAATATATATTTTTCTAAAACAAGAGAAAATTCCAATAATAAAAACCAAAAGGAATTTATTGAAAACGAAAGTGTTGGTGGATCAGGGCGTCATCAGGGAAGAGCCTGACCCAAACAACACAAAATGGTGTTTTCTACGAAAATGAGCCGTAAAATGCTAAGAAATTGCTCATATACTCCCCAAACACCATTAAATCGAATATACAAAACAAAAGATTGAAATAAGAAAATTTAAATCAAACCAGCAGCAGCAGTCGGGAGACCAGCAACATCAAGCCAGAAGATCGCATCAAATGCCGCTACCCACTTAATTCAACAAAACGCCAACACCAATGACTCAGAGGAAATGACGAAATAGAAAGTCATCGGTGGCGAAGTTGTTGATAATAATAAATCCCCTTCTTTTCTTTTGGTTTTTATTATTTAAATTTTCTCTTGTTTAAGGAAAAAAAAAAAATTAAAAAAAAAAAAATATATATATATATATATATATATATATATAGTATCAACAATTATATAACTGTTGATTACTTCTTCTTGCCTAACACTTGTGGAACGTATTAGTTGCCTTTCAATTCTATTATACTGTATCATAAGTTTATTTTTAAAATCGGAGATGGGGAGACGAACACAAATTTTTATATTAGACTTTCTTAAATTAGAAATCGAAACACTCTTGGTTCTGAATACCAAATAATGAACAATATCTCTTTTTTTTTGTATTGAAACACTATCATTTTTAATTTTTAATAATTTCAATGCAATAAGGAGTTTAACTGTCCTTAATGATAAGGTTTCGTTTTTCGGTCTAGTTGCGGCAGGTCTCCAGGCTGATGTTTGATTTCGTATTCTTATTCTTTTTTATATGGATTAGAATTTTTTTGCTTTGTGTATTTGCTTTTTAGTGGTGTTTGGTGGAATGTATGAGCAATTTTTTAGCGTATCTTTGTTCATAAGCAGAAAACATGATTTTGTGTTGCCTGGATCAGGCTCCTCCGTAATGACGCCCTTATCCAACAACATTTTCATTGTTTAAAACATCTAAAAAAATGTTTACTACTTCTTAAAATTTTTTTTTATTTTATTTTAACCCTTACGATGCGGCAGGTAAATAAGTGTTACCACTAAATTTTCGTTTACAGCAACGGCATGGTATAGATCTGTGTACGATGGATCTTATCCCCCTTTTAAATGAGCGCTGGCATCGAACACCATTTACGAGCTGTCAGCGACTGAACTTTTAGAAGTTCCCTCCTTTTGTTCGTTACCCTACCCTGTCGAGCGTGAGGTGTGACTGCTTTGGGGGAAAGGCAGAAGTACGCTCCGGTGATATGCCTTTTAAGCCAAACGATACGCCACACAAACTATGAAAGGAAAGCGTCAGTCGAAAATGCCACTCTGTCGCTCAAGTTAGGTAATTAGGTAAGTGGGAGCGGACATGTAGGCAAAAGAGCCGTTCCTGAAGACGATTGAAAAAAATCGAAGAGCCGCAGTGTAAAAGTTAAACTTCCTTTTACTCTTGAAATCATATGATACATTTATGAGATACATTTATTTTGCGATGAATTTGGGGAGGGAACATATCTTTCATTCATGTCCTTATTTGCTCTGCACTACGGCTCTGCCGCAATACAAGGAGCTTTAACGATGAAACTAATCTGTAGGACTGGCTTCAAGCATTTCCAGCAGGTGGCAGACCCTACTTTAATCATAGACACGTTTTATATTCAGAGGATGCACTTACCCCATAACGCTCTTTCCTCACCTTCACCTCATCCCACTCTATTTGAATATTCCCATTTCTCATTTCTCAAAATAGGATTGACTTATATACGTGATTTGAATGCATTTTTATATTATTGAAAGGACGTTTCCAGAGCACCTGTTGTAAAAATAGTCACTCCAACATCCATTCCACATATAGATACTTCATTTTTATAAAATGTCGGGCAATGGTAACCTGGTTGATCGATTCGTGTAAACGAATTTTTTCGATTAACACACCATTATTTCCCTAACTGCTATTTTCATAGAACATGAAAATAAAACAGACTATGAAACTTTCCTAAAATGTCGTTTCGTTTTCTTTTTCTAATAATTTGATAATTACTAAGAAAAAAATACATCCAATTCGATTTTTAAATATCCATATAAAATATGTACAGATCTTGAGATCCTTTGTGCAACAAATCATCTAAAATGCCGACGTTTTCAACTAGTTTATCCTTCTCAGACCCGACACAAAAATAACAACTGATTTTCCTCAGAAATGTTCATATACATTACTATTCCCATCGTTGTAAGTTAAAAAAAATCAGTTATATGTTTTTTTTGTTTGGGATGGATTATACGGGTTCTAGTTTCACAAAGTGTTACTTCAGGGTTAATCTACTACAAAATCAAAAATTCAGAATTGAAAGATTATATTCAAATAACATTTTATTTCTACAAGTTACACAAATCTTTATGCACGAATGAGAAAAAATTCAGAAAAATGAGTAACACATGAGATATTTCCGAACTGAGGAGGTTAAGTATAATGGATGATTTTATCCTGGGACCTATGAATTTCAAGTTATTTTTCTGTAGCCTGGTAAATCTACCTGCGAGATTAGGCAATCCACAGTATGTTACATTTCATTTTTTTTTGTGTGTGTGGGCATATACGTTTCTGTAAATTAAATAAACTTACGACTTCCTTGACAATAGAAATAATAATATTTTCACGTTAATAGCAATTTTCTGAATTCGCTGTATCTTTCTCACTCCATCTGATGAAAAATTACTATCGGCAGAAATAGCTTGTGTAAGAAATTATTTATCAATTCAGGCAATATAAATAAGCACATAGACATGATATGACCTAATTTAACTCTCCGAATGGTTTCAATGAAATATCTCGGCCATCAAGGTCCGACCAATTTGCTAATGGCGAGATATATCGTCTTCAAAATATCGTAGATTTTACTTATAATTATTTATAATTTACGTAGTATTCAAAATATCGTAGATCAAGATATGGTCAGTGTAATTCTAATGATAGGTATCTCATCCATCAAGGCCTAGAAACTTTTGAAAATGACGAGATATATCTTCAAAATATTACAGATTTTTTTTAGGATGACAAGAACAAAATCTGGTCACTTTAGCTAATGACGAGATACCTCGTCTTTCAAATATTGCAGATTTTTTTTATGACAACAAGATCAAGATCTGGTACGTTTGCTTCTAGCAGATCGTCTTCAAAATATTGCAGATTTTTTAGAATGACTAAATCAACATGTCTTCACTTTTTCTAATGGCTAGATATCTCGTCTTTAAAATATTGAAGATTTTTTAATGACAATGAGATCTAGGTATGTTCTGTTTGCTACTAGTATATCGTCTTCAAAATATAAAATATTTTTTTAGTATCACTAGATCAACATCTGCTCACTTTTGCTAATGACAAAATATCACGTCTTTAAAATATTGCAGATTTTTTTTGACAACGAGATCAAGTTCTGGTCTGTTTGCTTCTAGTAGATCGTCTTCAAAACATTGCATTCTTCAGGATGACTAAATCAACATGTGGCCATCTTAATGGCGAGATAACTCGTCTTAAAAATATTGCAGATTTTTTAATGACAATGAGATCAAGGTATGTTCTGTTTGCTACTAGTATATCGTCTTCAAAATATAAAATATTTTTTAGGATCACGAGATCAACATCTGCTCACTTTTGCTAATGACGAGATATCACGTCTTTAAAATATTGCAAATTTTTTTATGACAATGAGAGCAAGGTATATTCTGTTTGCTACTAGTATATCGTCTTCAAAATATCAAATATTTTTTAGGATCACTAGATCGACATCCACTTTTGCTAATGACGAGATATCACGTCTTTAAAATATTGCAGATTTATTTTTTTATGACAACCAGATCAAGTTCTGGTCTGTTTGCTTCCAGTAGATCGTCTTCAAAACATTGCAATTTCTAGGATGACTAAATCAACATGTGGCCATCCTAATGGCGATATATCTCGTTTTAAAAATATTGCAGATTTTTTTTAAATCACAATGAGATTAAAATCTGGTTAGTTTGCTTCTACTAACGAGTTATCTTCAAGATCTTGTCATTTTAACTAATAACGAGGAACCTCGTCGAAACAACCAACAGGAAAAACAAGAAAATAAACCAAAATAAGCAACCGAACTTGTTATTTCCTTATTCCATACCTGTTAAGTGAAATGGAAATCAATTTCAATTTTCCAATTCCCCATAAAACCAGATGTAAAAGCAGGAAACCCAAAACCCCCGGGCAACAATAATCACACGCATTCCTCCTAAAGCGGTACCATCTAAAATACCGATTTTCCCAGCTAGTTTAAGTCTAATAGATATTTTTATCCGGACACTGCATTCGAAGGGCCGGAGTAGTGCTGAGCGAGCGAAATATTCCTGCCAGATAAGGCAACGCGTAAAATTCCTCTAACAGCCGAAATATAGTGCAGAAGCAGATTTGTCCCGCACATCTGCCCCGGAATAAAACCGTCCTAGGTAATACATCACGTAGCCCATTTCTTATTATTTTAACGGGGATGGGAGGAGGTTAAATCTCCTCCCTGTAACCTGGGACAGCCGGAAGAACAATTTTCGTCCAAGTCACTTAAGGGATTTGGACAGAGATTTACACCCAAATAGAGGAGAGAAGGGAAAATCGAAGAGGGAAAAGAGGACCTTCCTTTTTATTGACGGGCTTATATTCCATAAATATAGGAGTTCGAAAAGGAGCGATTTATCAAATAGCATTACCTGGGAGAATGGAAGGGGGGTGGTCTGTGTTACAGAACGTTCTATTGATTTTCGCTAAGGAGAAATACGTTCATTTAATTGACACGAATTAGGATGGATTTTATACGGTGTAAAGAACAGATTATTTTAACGCCGATTTTTAACGAATGTCTCGTTATTTTTTCAGCGTGGCAACTATTCGAATTTGCTAGCCTAGATCTTTAAATCCATGGTAATTGATTCGCCATGGAAACAGTTTCATTGCTGAGTGTTAGATTGGTTATGACGTATGGTTGGTTGATTGTTTTGGAGGTTTTATGGCGCACGAACTATGTTTGGCCAAGCAGCACCTAACACAAGGTTAACAATTTCAAGCAAAAATTTCGTGGAAGGAAAACAGAGGGATTTGGGAATATAATAATGGGACGAAAGCGGAAAAGGATCGCTTGGGTTTCCCGGGAGCGTGACACCCGAGTATACTTTTGACGATAAATTCCATGGCTAAAGAAAAGATCCTATGAGTGTACCATGAAGCCCGTAGACACCTGAAATTGTATATCATATACGATAACAGATTAAAAAGTGGGTTTTTTGATGGACAAAGACATTTATTTTCACAGTATACGTGGACGGTAAACTAACTAAACTCGCACTGGACCTATACAACGAGCTATTGGTGACGGTCCAGGATTAAATCGAAAGGCCCGGGAGCAGAAAGTGCTTAAAACTGCGCGTACGTCGCAGAACAAAAAAAGTTTTAGCAAAACAAATTTTCCTTAATTTTTTCAAAATTTTGGCCGATTTTTTTTTAAATTATAAGTTACGATGTTCTGCAGTGCAAAGCGCGCTCATTACTACACCTTTTTGTTCTTCTCTAGCTACAGAGCAACCTCCCCACACGGCCCCAAATTACCACAAACACTTTATAAATAACACATATTCGATGTCAATGACAAAATATTTAACTTCAATAGTGATCGACAGAATTGCAAATTCTGAAAGTATGCCTTGGTTTTAAATAATGTAAGTTAATTAATTTCTGATGTTTTAATATAAATATGTAACACACATTTAGACGATAATTGTGTTTTACGTCTGTTTTTTTATTTTACTTCAGTTTTCAAAATTCGGAAAAAAAATACCTGCAGTACAATTCCAATTACTTGGAGTTGTGTTGCAGATCACTGAATATAATTCTACACCTGAGATATCACGTATCACCGTCTCCAATAGCTCGTTGTGTTGATTCAGTGCGACGTGAATTAAATACTTCCCTACTTATCCGGGTGAATGTATCTTTTCACTGTCAGTAAAACTTATTTTCTCTGTCCAATTCTGATGTTGTCCGTCTTGTGTTTGGTGCAGCTTGGTCAAAAATGGCTCTGTGCCATAAACCCCATCCAATTACTACTTATACCGCTTTAGAAATGTTTATGGAGAATTTATGGTACTATATATTCTATTATATTAGTTTTAGTGCTGTCCGTATTAATGTACTATTAGTATACTACTACATGGTACTTTGGTCTGTTTCTAGTTGATTACTGTGTTAAACATGTGGTTTACCATCTTGTCCCTTGATATCAAAAATGCCAATGGTATCATAATAATGAATAATGAGTTTAGAATATTCTGATTCACTTAGGAATTTTTCGGTGCATGTTTAATATATATAATTTTATATTTGATAATGTATTTACTTATTAAATGTGGTAATTATTGTTGACATTATTCAAGTAGTGTTGGGTAAATAAAAGTATTTTTAAACATATACAGATATTTACCGCTGATAAAAAAGTGTTTACACACAATAGGACTTTTTTAAATTTAGTTTATAATGGAACTTATTTGAGAAATGATTTTAAAATAAAACAAATTCTAAAACCCCTTTTTCAATTGTACTTCAGATCTACAAATGAAAGTAACAATAATACATGCTCTAAAAATTCAAAACCTTACGGAAAAATTGAATCAAATTACCTTAAAATATTTTAGATCGTTAGTTACTTTTGTGATGAGCCATTGCTCAATGTCCGGGAAAAATCTTGAAAAAAGACCCGATAAATATTTTAGAAAATATGCGATATTTAAGCATTGATGAACGTTTAGAAAAGTTAAATTTAATTTTTTAAGTGTCACTTTCAACAACATGCATATTGTTGAAATTTGTTTTACTATATTTAAAAAAAATTATGATTTAAGGTTGCCTAAAATACAACAGTATACATTATAAAATAAAATAAAGATAATAATATATTATAATAAAAAAAAATATGATATAGTGAATATACAATAAATAAAATGTATTGTATGTTTTTAAAATATTGATAAGGATAAACTCAAACTAGTGCAAGTTTTGATGGTCTCATTAATTTATTAGTGCTAAATTATGTTTTTATTTTCCGAATTTAAAATTACAAGTATGTTTCTTATTGCTGTATTTAATTTAAAGATCTTATCTTCGATTTCAATTTTTATTAATTTCCCGATTCATTTTCGGGTCTTACTTTGTTTTCCATTTTTTTGCTGGGTATAATATCCTTAATTCTAACATTTTTAAACACATTTTATTTATTTTATGAATGAATATGGATTTATTATGTGTTGCATAGTACAGCTACTTAAAGTAAAACTAAACTCACATATTTATTCAACATCATTCATGTCAGAGCAGATCCAAAGATACCATTCCTAAAATATAACATCTACGGCTTATAAGCATAAATGAATCCTCTTGATGTCGCATTAGCCACAAACTGGTTAATTGCCAACGATAACCTTCAGTTTAGACACCAAATTTTTAACAAATCAAAATTTAATATAAGGATACAAAGTTTCAAGTCATTACGTCCTGCCTTTTTTGAATAATGAATTTGTAAAGTTTAGAGCTATTAATATTAGAATAATTTTCGTTTACAAAGTTGATGTAGTTAAATGAAAATTGGGTATGTATGAAGAACATTGTATATGACATAGTATTTCGAAAGACATTGTATTGCGAAGGACATTGTATATGACATTGTATTGCGAAGGACATTGTATATGACATTGTATTGCGAAGGACATTGTATATGACATTGTATATGACTAATCTAAATTTCTGCTCTTTCCTCTCAATAGATGTCGATCATTTCTTTTTGCATAAAATATGGATAAAAGTAGATATTAAATTCAGTATGTCGCAAAGGTTGCTAGGCAATCCAAAGCATCGTCGATGCATGGTAGTGGATAGACGTCTTTTTTAGTGACCTTGTTCAATCTTCTGTAATCGACATAAAAGCGCCATTCACCATTTTTCTTTTTCACAAGTACGACTGGAGATGATCACGGACTGGTTGATGGCTGTATCACGTCTTCTTTTAGCATCCGTTGTACTTCGTCTCCAATCACACGTCTTTCAGTGGCTGATATACGGTAAGGTCTCTGCTTGATTGGGACGCTGTCACCTGTGTCGATCTTGTGTTTTACAGAATTACCACTGGATTTCTTCAATTGCCTGAAGTCGAAAATGTCACTAAATTCTTCCAGCAGATTCAACAACTCGTCTTCTTCAATAGTAATCAGCTTAGTATCTAAAAGTTCTTTAAATTTTTTTTCGTTTTAATCGCCTTCTGGAATTGTGTCTCTTAGAACCTTCTCAATCTTCATCATTCCAATTACATTGTTTGTTACTGTCGTTAAGCAAGCTATGTTCATTCCCTTTGGTATCAGTTGGGTTCGTCGAGAGAAATTTATAACCAATACTTTACAACAGCCATTTTCAACGTTAACGATTGAGGCTGGTATAGACAGCTCTCTTTCACACGTGAGAATTGTATTACCAATAATCATAGCTTTATCTGCTTCTGGAATTTCTGGATTTAGAGTACATATTTGCTTTGTCGAATTGGCTTCAATTACGTAATCTGTTGCGGCAAACAATGCGCAAAAGCAATCTGATTTACTTGACACTTGGTTGTCTGGAAGGATTTCTGCAAGTTGAAGTTCTTCATTGACGCAATCTGTGACAGCATCAGTGGCATGGAAAAAGTCCCATCCAAGTATAATTTGGTCGCTACACTGTGGAAATACCAGAAATTCAAACAGCTTCACAGTCCCATTCTAGTTGACTTTCAATACACAACGTCCTGAGGCGGCTACAAATTTTCCACAGGAAGTTTTCAGTACAGGTCCATCCGCAGTAAACATAGGAGTATTCAATTCTCCGCGTAATAGAATACGCGAGGTAGAATATGACGTTTGCCACACATCTGTCCGTCCCAACGGTTATAGCTGCCGATTCGTTAAAAGTCCTTGAGCCACCGGCGAACATTTGGTTGGTCGTCTCCAGAGAATAAGCATGGACTTCTGGGTGGCTGGTAGGTCAGGAACGGCACTGGTGCGATGGTGACTGGAGTGGAGCTGGCAACTCGGAGCTTTTGCTCCGGTGTCTTCATGGTCAGACATTTTCCTCGGGAATCTACTTGGATTTGGTAAAAGGCCAAACTCAGGAGGGAGTCCTTGAAGACGAAGACTTCAGCGAAGTTTTTCCGCCGTATTTATTTTACCCGGCGCCTCCACCAAAATGTCGTGTAGATTTATTATATTTGCAAAAGGCAAGCGAGGACCAAGATTACTGATCCCAACTCGAGACTTTATTATCCACTTGAACTGAGTGATAAATCTGCTTTTATACCTTTTCCGAAAATGAATCGAACATTCGAGAATTGGAAAGTTCTAGAAATTAACATAAGTATATTCTTGAAGAAGTGGGAAATAAACAGAAAGGAAACTTTAAAATGAAATCTACTTTTAGACCAAATGCCTCTAGTGGGATTGGAACTCCGTACCTTCCGATTCGCAGTAAGGTGGAATACCGACTGAGCCACGATTTTCAAACGAAGATAATAAATTTCGCTACAATATGAGGGTAATATTGTAGCAGAAAATAATTTATCAAACTATGAATTAAAATAATCTAATCCCAAAATTTATGAATAAAAAAATATATAGTAGAATATTACCCTATTGCAGGCCTCGAAATAGATTTTTTAATACAGGTGCACAGGTTATATATGAGGTGCACATTTAAAAAAACGTAATATGAGAGCATTGGTGTAATGTAAACTACTTTATTAGTTGAGTATGTTTAGATAGGTTAGTAGTAGATAGAAAATAAAAATATTTAAACATCTAAATTCTCACTTCTTCGGCTCAAGGCAGTCGCTTCAACAGAGCTATCTGGAAAATGTTTCGATCATCGGAAAGTTCTGGTGGCATGGCACAAGTAAACCTTCCTCCTGTATAAACCCGTTACTGCCCAGTGATTTAATTTTCGCATAGTGTGTATTTAGAAATTTTAATTGCATTCCTTTAGAGCGAGATAGGTTTATTTAGCATTAATAGTTTGTTAAAGCACCAAAATAACATAAAACGTTCCCTCCACTTTTTAATCGTTCGTACACGGCATGCACCTAGCTGGAAAACATTAGGTGCACAATTTTATTTTGATGTGCACCCGGGTATTTCGAGCCCTGCCCTATTGGACTATTTCTACTCTAGAAAATTATTACTCAAAAATTTAATTTTTATTTGAATGGATATGCATCCCTTGTGTTTTAGTTTTCAAATTACATTTTACAACAAAACTCTCTCTAAAGGGATTTTGTAAACTACGTTCTCTCAGGTTGCACAGTAATTTAGCAAGGCAGTATATGTTTGTACACATTTCATTAGTAACAAATACTAAGAACTAATATTATATGTCTATTCACATTTATACTACTGCAAATACCATATCTAGTAGGCGATGTCATATATATATATATTTATTTACAAAAAATTTTTTTCCACATATAACATAATTTGCCAGATTAAAATACAGTTTCAGAAAACTTTATTTTAATCCAACCATCTTAAAAGCATAGATACTTGGCTGTTATGACTACTCTGAGAGTTAAAGACTCGTAGACATCAGTCATGTTTAACTTTATCTATCGCTTTTGCTTCATAGTCATGCATCAATTTGGAAACAGTTAGGTAGTTGAATTTACTTTGTACTATAGCAATACAATGGGCTATTGGCGACGATCCAGGATCAATCTCGAAGAGAATATACTGAGGGCAACACCTCCAAATTTTTAATAATATCAGAATACTAGATTAACACCTCAGCTGGCACCGTACTCTTCAAACTTCCACATCACACCAACGAGAGGAATTCTGAGGCCATGACAGATATAGCGTGCACCAGCCCAAACGTACACGACGGTATTTGGTTGGATCGCATTTCGAACTCGGAACCCTCGAGTTACTAGTTCGTGACTCTATCAACTGGACAACCACGGAGCTACATCGTTTATAAACTCATACTATGCATTAAGGTGTCGAGTTTGATTTTTAATTTTAACTTTGAAAATCCAGTTTTTTTTCACAGTTAATCATTGGTTTATGCTTAAAACCATTTCAGTGAGAAAAATCATATTAAACAAATTATTAAAACGCTAATTAAGATATAATAAGTTAATTCGCATGTTTTTTGAAGAGTGCTATCTAAAATTCTAATTTGTATAGAAAGACAATTCTAGTTGAAAATTATTTCCAATATTGTTCTTCATGTTTTGACACTCAATCAAGTTGCTAGAGAGAAAGGTTTTTCTGTTACAACTTTTTTCGCCAAGGATGTGCATAAAATATCAAGATTTTTTCTGGAAATTTAGGATTTAAAAATCCATTAAAAATTTATTTATTTACTATTAACTCTAATTGAGGGTCAAAACATCCACTGTATTATATAAGTTATAATGATATAAAAATGATAATAATAGATTAATTCATTGTTGAGACACCGTTTGAACAAAGCATCACATTACAAAAACATGTTTCTTCAGAAACTGAGTTTAAAGTTTGAAAACATGTCTGTTCATGGCCACAGTACCTAACAAAAACCCTTGTAACTAGAAAACTCTTTCGAATATTTGCTAGATCTTGGCATCGTTTAAAAGCTAAAAATTTGAAGAATATTTTGAAGAATTATAAAAAAATCGGACATTCTCTGTTCGGGGGGAGAGGGATTTTCAGAAATTCTGGGGTGCAAAATTGAACATACACCTTAAGTATTTTTATGGTGATCACTGTAGGAATTAAAAATGTAGTACATAACGCGTATTACTTAAGATTATTCATCGATTTTAGTGACATGCATATCACAGTTCAAAATATCAATATATCGATTATTATTTTACGTATTTATAACTAATTGTAATAATAATATAATAAATTCAATAAATATATACCCCCTTCTATCATTCTCCAATTTCCATCCTCTACATTACATTCGTCTATTACACATAACAAATGCAGCATACTTAGAATGCGTTAAAGGCAATTTTTATTTTATTCTGCAGAATAAAACGGTACATTCATTATCAGACATTTTTGCCGGTAAATTTGTTTCGTGGTTTTTAACCAACCTCAGGGGGTGGGAATAATTTAAACTCATCACGAATATGCCTGTCCAAAGATGCTCTCTCTTCAATTTTAAAGAAACACACGAATACTTAGGAAACAAGAGAAATAAACGCGAAGAGGCACAATAAAATATGTATACCCATCCCTAAATGTATTAAATGAATTACAAAGCGAAAAGATCTAGACAAAGGCCCCATAATAGTGGGAAATTTCCCAGCTGTGCGCAGTTCTTAGAGGATGCTATGCAATTATGAAAAGCGCTGCAGGTAAGAAAGATAATTCTCCGTCTTATTTTCTTTTGTTGGAATAATCATTTCTGCACATGGTCATTGCAGATATTACGTGTTAGAAAGAGCAGAACCCGGAAAAACCGGAATACGATTCCTTAATTGAGGTTCTGGCTTCCTTTGTGTCGTATTTTCCTGAAAGCGGAATACGAAAACAGATAAAAGTGTCTCATTAAATCCAATTACCCTGTTCATTGTGAAGCATTTAAATTAATTTCTAACTTTTAAAATTGCAATCTTGTTACAGTGGTAACAATTTGTGGAATTACATGTCAGATAATCAAGCCTTTTACCACTTCTCTCTGAAAGTCTGTTGTCCTAAAAATATATTTAAAACTGGATGTCCTGTTCAGATTTACTTTTACCTAACATGACCGTTTACTATTTATTGTTTTGTAAGTATGCTGAAAGTAAAATACGTCATTTATACTTTTAACTGTACACGAAAACTAAATAAAGTAATTCATTAGCCTTCTCAGTTCAGAAGTATCACATGTGATACTCATGTTTCTGAATTTTTTCTAATTCATGTAAAGTGATTTGTGCAACTTGTAAAAATAAAATGTAATTTGAATATAATCCTCCAATTCTTAATTTTCGTTTTTGTAGTAAATTAACCCTGAAGTATCACGTGTGATACTTGTCCACCCAACTCAACCTCTAACAAAATAGAATAAAACTGATTTTTTTTAAAACTTACTATGATGGAAATAGTAACTTAAAATCATTTCTGAGCAAAATCAGTTGTTATTTTTGTGTCGGGAATGAAGAGGTTAAACTGAGTTACTGTGTTCATTCTGGTGCTTACATTAATTTTGTTGGTTATAATTATAATTTACATGAGTAACACAAAGTATGATTGGTGGTGGTTTTCATCAAACAACTTTTTGCAGAAATTGAAACGTTTCTTAAAAAATATTTTCATGTGCTTTATATGACGATAAGTGAATGATACTTCTTAGTAGTCTGGAGGTTCCTCGGTAGTCCAGTTGGAAGTGAAACGGATCTGCAACTGGGGTTGAGAGTTCGATACTACGTCCAGTTAAAGATACGGGGCCGGTGCACGTTAAATATGTCCACGTTGGTGTGGTGTAGAAGGATGTAAAGGTGGGGTACCAGATAAATTGTTGTCTCCTTATCTGACCGTGGTTCAAACGAGAGGCGTTGTTCTTGGATCTTTCCCTTCGGAATGGATCCCGGATCGTTACCAATATCCCGCTGTGTTGCTGCAGAGTGAAAGGTTTTTTAACTACCTACCTACATGGAACATGTGGAACAAGCTGAGCAGGTGTAACATTTTTATTTTTATAATTGGGTACAAGGGTTAGTCAGAGGATTCTTCCGCCATATCTGTTTCATGGAACACAATTTTCGAATTCGAGTATTTAATATTTTTCATAAGGAAATAAAAGGTGCTTTTATTCAATCTCGCTGCATATTATGATATACATGTCTTTATTAAACCGTTATCTCAATAAATTTTAAAAACGGAAAAGGAATTCAGTGCTTTTTAAAACATTATCGAAATACAAAAAAAAATTAGATTCTTCATAGCCTTACACAGTATAAATATTTGTTGTTTTCATGGAAAACTTGTATGTGATAAACACTTATTTTACGTTGAAAGAAAACTATTTTCTATTTTTCTAATAGTGTACCTGTAATTGGTGAATAGATTATTTGATGTGAGAGTTAAGCTTCTTTGGGATTTCTAGGATAGGAGTTACGCACGTATCTCACAAGACTGTCTTTGCTTCCAATTTGTTTCTTCTTTAAACATCCGCTTGTTTATTTAATATTTACTTCTAAATATATTTCTAAATTCTTTGAAAGGTTCTCATAGAAAGGAGATTTTCTTTAGATAGAAAAATTGTAGTGAAAGAAAGAGTGTATTTATGCCGTTTTGGAAATAGTAATACGTGATGGAGGCGAAAAGGTCCTACTCTTTCTGCCCTTATTTTAGAATTTTATCGTCGAAAGAGTATCCCTCAGTACAAAATCTCTTATAACGTTGTACTATTGTTGCGTATTATTTGATGTGCACAGATTCAAACTGCTCAACGTAGAGTTTTGGAAAAAGGAATCCATGTGTTTGTGTAAATATTTATGGATATAAATATTTAGGTACATATTTTAGCGGATCAAATGTGTAGTATGTGATGATAAATGATTAAACCGGAACATTTGTAAAATAGAATAGTTAAAGTGAAATCGCGTACCTGATTCAGCGTGTGTGCATGTGCAATTAGGTGCTGGTATGATCAGAAGAAACATTACATTGGTTGAGTTCACTTCATTAAAGGTATGAAAAAGGCTGTTACTCGCAAAATGTACGATTTTCAGTAGTTACTTTTATCGCCAACTCGTAATACTGTTGTATTTAAACTCTGGCGAAATGGCAATTGAGTCACATGGTTTGTAATGAGCCTATGCGTTTAAGTAGGTGATAGGCTAAACGTAAACAATACGTTCCCATAATTAGAGTGAAGTTTGGTTCTTTTATCTCTCTGTTGAAGTTGATGAAGAAAAAACTGTTCCAATTGGACGAAACAGGGCAATCACTGTACATGACTTTGCATATGGCAGCATTTTCTTTAGACGAACTTCCTAACTTTCAAGAAATAGACATGCCCAAGGTCAACCAAATTCTCAACAGTGCCGTTTTGTATCAATTCAGATATCAAACGCCTGAATTAGAACAATATTAGTTAAAAGAACATTAGGTTTAGTTAGAAGAACATCTAATTCTGATTAAACCAAAGACACGTCAATTGCGATAATGAACTGTGTTTTTAAGGTTAAAACGGTATCCTTAAGGAACAACCTGGGTCACATTGTTAAATTATTTATCGGGCATTAAAAATATGTCATAAAAGTATATATAACCAAACTACACATAATTAATCAAGTAGACTACTTCAAAGTTTATCGAATATCAATAAACCAGAGCTGGACAATATATCGGGCTTATCTCTCTATATCAAAAAAAGTTACCGCTGCCGCAGGATTTAAACTCGCTTTTTTCGCTCGATTCTTGGAAATTTTCCCGAGAAAGTACGGATCAGAAAAACACAAAATTTACATGGTTTGTTCAAAATTGTACAGAGTACAAGATGAATAATTTTTTTTTCAGAAACGGTTGTTAGTTTAGAGTGCATTAAGTGTCCAAAAAAAAGCGAAATTTCTACCACGAGTGAGCAAAACACCTACAAATTTTCAGTCTTCAGCCGCCGTGAGTCTTTTTAGACTACCTCTAAACGTGAATAATTGTACCTCGACGAGTTTTTTTAGAAATTTCAATTGGGTTGGCGAGCGTAGGCGAGCAGGGGCGGAGCCCCCTATTACCATAAAATAATTAACTGGAAAATTGCGGTACAGCTGCTTAAGGATTACTTTTTTATCGTTAAAGAAATTAAAATGATATGCACTTTGATATTGTTGCGGTTTTGTTTTAAAGAAATTACAATTTGACAGTGTTTTCAAAAAAGTTCTGTTAACGAATTTCTTTTCTAAATCGACGATATGTGATTGTTATTCCACGCAAAAATGTTTTTCTTGGTGCGTGTACTTGCCTTTGCGTAAGTGCCAGCGATTTTATGTAAATTTGTGTGCTCTTTATAGGACTCAATTCTTATGTATTCGACAAATGCTAGTAATTTAACCTTCTGAGGTTCAATCAAGCCGAAGTTTCTCCTACATAACTTCTAATGTGTTTTAGGCTTCTTGCCCATATAATCCACCCTACGATTATTTCAAACAATAGATACGGGTATTTAATCATAATGAGCGATATATGGGGAAATATTCTCTACATGGAAGTCGGGGAAACTCAAGAGAGTTCAAATATTTATCCACTTGGTTGTTGCCTCATTGAGTTGTCTTCTCAATTGCCAAACTGTCCAGGTCTTGATGGAATAGATATATTAATTAGAACAATATTGGCTAGATTTTAATGAACAAGATATTTCCTCTTCATAATAAAACTGACCAGATCTTAATGAACGAGATACATCCTCATTAGAACCAAAATTGACCAGATCTTGAAGGACAAGATATTTCTTCGTCAGAATAAAACTGTTAAAATATTAATGGACGAGCTATATCATAATTAGTATAAAACTCATCGTACCTTAATGGACGAGATATATCCTCATTAGAATCAAACTGACCAGATCTTAATGGACGAGATATACCCCTATTCGAGTCAAACTCACAAGATCTTAATTGACGAGAGAGAGATATATCCTAATTAGAATCAAACAAACCATATCTTAATGGACGAGATATATCCTCATTAGAATACAACTGACCAGATCTTAATGGACGAGATATATCCTCATTAGAATACAACTGACCAGATCTTAATGGACGAGATATATCCTCATTAGAATACAACTGACCATATCTTAATGGACGAGATATATCCTCATTAGAATACAACTGACCAGATCTTAATGGACGAGAGACATCCTCATTAGAATCAAAATTGACCAGATCTTGAAGGACAAGATATTTCTTCGTCAGAATAATACTGTTCAAATATTAATGGACGAGCTATATCATAATTAGTATAAAACTGACCTACCTTAATGGACTAGATATATCCTCATTAGAATCAAACTGACCAGATCTTAATGGATGAGATATATCCTCATTAGAATACAACTGACCATATCTTAATGTACGAGATATATCCTCATTAGAATGAAACTGAGCAGATTGTGATGTCGCGATCATCATAAATATCTGTAACAGCTTGAAGATGAGGTGTCTCGTCATAAGCAAACTTCGTTAGATCTTGATAAATGAGATATTTGGTCGAAAGCACTTGGAGCGGTCAGAATAGTACACTCTAGTCTCTTTGAACACCATTTCATCAGTACGATTAGAAAATATAAATAATAAGAAGGTGAAAATATGTATATTTCCCAAACTCATGTCTGTATATTGAAGAGAAACATTGGAAGCAAACCCCTCAACCTTCTTTTTTCATATTTAATTTTCTAAAAAACGAATCTGTCGGAGGAGGAAGAATTCCAAAGAGTTCCTATGTTTTCACTAATATTACCTTATAAAAGAGCAAGAAATTTATCAAAAGACCGATCATTTTTTTCGGCACGCGCTGAGACTGGGAGCAGTAAATCATCTTTGATTGAAAAAAGAACGTCATATTTAGCTCATTATTCTTGACATGCCCCTTCAACATTAATATTCCTCGAAGCCAAGTAATAAGAAAAGACAAAAGCTGCATCTCGTGAAAGATACCTGTTAAAACCCGAGTGACTTTATTGTTATTTATATCTTTAAAAACATTTTGAAGCGTAATAAATTATTCAGTACTTTTGGCAGAAATTTAAGAAAAGCACAGAGGCTAACTGAATCCATCCAAGTAACAAAGTCTCGAAAGGTCTTTTAGTATTATTTTTATTTTCTGGATCTACTACTCCGATTTTTTTTTTATGTTGAGTTACTCTTTTTTTTGTGCTTCAAATGCTCTGCCGTGTCTGTTTGACGCATGGCTGGTCTTTACAGGGCCAAAGCATAAAGAAGCGACATAGCTTCTGAGGGGAAGGCGACTTTTTATTACATTGATGGTAACTGGATTTCGTTTTGCGATTCCGTTTAGAAATTTATGCCAAAAATTGGCTCAAATAGAATTTTGAGAAAGTGCGCGCAGCCAAGAAATGTATTTTCTCATAAAAAGCATTGTTGGGGGATATATTGTTTTCGGGAAGACTTTTACTAACATCTACGTGGAAGTGTTTCGTGTTCGGGGTATGAATATGTAAGAAATGTAAGTCGATGTTTATCATTTTTTATGAAATGTCGGTGGATGATCTATGCGAATCCCTATAAAAGAATGTCTGGCTATAAGCCAGTGGAGGTTTGTTTTTAAACATTTGGCTAACAAAAGTAAAATACTGAGGAAAGTTGATTTTATGCTTGAAACATATTGTAAATCGCTTTAAAGAAAATACTGCATTAACTGGAATCCAAAAATAGTTCTATACTGCTTCTAATAGTTCGATATCGTATAATTTGTTCTCAAAGCCAGACCAATTGCGCATTGGTCATCATGATACTACTATGATCGTATATTTAAACACTTTGAACTACCTGGTGCTCCACAGTGGGCTGGTACGTGTTACACCTCACAGAATATATGAGTTACACACACATGAATGTATTCAAAATACATTCCGCTGAAATGGATGCCTCGTATTCACTCCAGACGGACAAACACCCATGCCTTACCCGGTTGGATTCGAAATAGAAGAAGAACATTTTTGATTTAGAAGTCGGCACACTGGCCACCAGATTGATTGGTTGGTCGATCTCTTCTAATAGTTCTTTTATTGTTCTCTCTCTTCTAATAGTTCTTTTATTGTTCACTCCCTTCTAGTTAGTCTAATAATTTATGTATAGTTTTCTCTCCTAACAGTTTAGATTTTGATGGAGGAGACATCTTATCACTAGAAAAATTCATCAGATTTTGATGGACGAGACATATTATCACTAGAAAAATTAATCAGATATTGATGAACGAGACATCTTATCACTAGAAACATTAATCAGATCTTGATGGACGAGACATCTTACCACTTTAAAAATTAATCAGACCTTGATGAACGAGACATCATGACCAAACTGATTTTATGAAAATATCTACGATAATTATAGTAAATCTACACAGAACTTGGAGAGTTAACAGGATGTGAAATCAATCCTATTAACCCTGCAAGTGGTTTCGATGATACCTCGTCCATAAACGTCTGACTAAAGACGCTAATGATGAAATATGTCGTCATAAAAATATTGCCTTTCCTTTTTATGATGACAACATCAAGAGCTGGTTAAATGTCGTTCAATAACGACCTATCTCGCCCATTAAGATCTGGTTAGTTTACTTCTAATTATGAGATACCTCGTCGAGGCAACCACCAGGAAAGTTTACGTCTTGATTCTTAATGGAATCGAAAACGCGAAACAAATTTAAAATTCAAAAACTCTTTTCATAACGTTTTACGAGTTATTTAGCTTGTTATTCAATATTTTTAACTGTTACCCATGGGTTTAATATTGTACAGTAGAATCGACTACGATACACATTCTTTCGCTATCGCTTTCTTAATGTTGAAATGATTGAAGCTTACATTCCCTGATCTCCTCTTAAACTACACTTGAAATGCATATTATGTATCGATGGGAGATAAGAGAATAACATAACGCTTATTTAATTCCTTTCGCAGCAAGACGTTACGTTATCACATTCAAATGTATTACGAATTTTAACATAACTTCAAAGTAATGACTTGATAAATCTTAGATTTAGCAATTTTCGGAGATCATCAAAAATAAATTTGCCTGCTTCAATAGAGATTGAGGGGATCCTCGACACATAAAAAATTATTTTTCACATCTCTTAAGGAATTTTCTCCATTTACTTTAGTGCATTCGTGGCACTTAGAGACAAAGTTTAATTTTCAAGAAACAGCCAATAGCGCTTTATTTTACTTAATGTAAATATAAATAGTCGTGTCTCGTAAACCATTCATGCAATCGCCAAATGAACAGTTGTTTTGTTAAGTAAAGATAGGATTTTAAAAGAGGTTTCAAATTAATGCCATCACAAGAATTTACTATTCCTTTTCCTCGAAAGCGGATTTTTAAACCTTTTAGGATTGATGGAACATAATTATAGGCTTTAAATACAATCAGTAGATTCATATTATAAAGCTTTCTCTCTCTGCAAAATGTCTACATTTTCATAATAAAACATAATAAATTAAGTAGCTTTCATAATACATACGTAAGTTGACACTCATACACATTAATCAATTCCCTGAGCATCGCAGGATTTTCGATGAGTTTTCTATTGCTTTTAACTCATAACACACTTATGACTAAATAACTACATCTATTGGTTGACAGAATCCATTTGTAATTTCAACCTTTAGAAAGACTCTGTTGGTATTGTCCTTGGAAGTACGTTGTTTGAAACGCCTCTATTTGGCCCATTCTGAAGAATAGAATATTGTATAAAGATTCGATTGTTTTTTTCCTTAGAATCGAATTCTTTAGAAAGATTTTATCGACCCTTTTCTACGAATTGAATTCTTTAGAAAGATTCTATTAACTATTTTCTTAGAATCGAATTCTTAAGAAATATTCTATTGACCCTTTTCTTAGAATGGAATCCTTTGAAAATATGCATTGCTTCTCAATTGCTTCTTAGAATATAATTTTTTCGAAATATATTGCTCATTTCATTATGATATAATCCTTCGGAACGATTTTATTGACCCATTCTGTAGAATATAACATTGTTGAACGATTATATAGGCCCTTTACTTAGAATAAAATTCTTTATAAAGATTTTATTAACCCTTTCCTTTTAATAGAATCATTTGAAAAGATTTATAGCTTTTTTAAAAATTAGAATAGAACACTACATTTCTCCGTGTTTCCCAATTTTTAGCCGATGTCATTGGATTGTGTTTGGTCTTGGGAAAACAGACTCGCAAATGTTGTTTTAAAATCAAAACATTTAATTAGACAAACACAAAAAGACAAAATTATATATATTTGAAACAGAAAGCATCTCTACTCTGGATTAAAATAAACATGGGCATAAAAAAAGCCAAAACGACATTTCCCACGAGCTGTTGCTCACTCTCCCCACGTTTTCCACCTCCTTTCCCCTCTTCGGAAGGAAGTGTTAAGACGTCACAAACCTCAGAGATGTCTCCCTCTGTTGCCTTAGCGTACATAATCTATTGGAATATTTGACTGCCCATTTCATAACACAATCCTTTGGAAAGATTCTATTGTTCAGATAGGTCAAAGCTCCTTACAAATCACGCAAAGAAAACTCTAGGTTTTAAGGTAGATATTGCATTTGAACCCTTCTTAGGGTTAAAGGTGCCATATGAAATGAGCCATAAACATCCATCATACCCAAACGTTTCCGTTCCTATACCGAAAACTGGATTGTACACATACCTATTGCAGTATATTTTTCGTTTGACGAAAATTATACGGTTTACACATGTCAAGTATTCTGCAATTCAAGTTTTAGCAAATAACAATTGTCAGAGGGAATATTCAAACCCAACAATGCATTGGAAGATAGCTAAAAAACGTTTCGCTGGAGCAACACAACGGGCTATTGGCGGCTGTCCGTTATTAATCTTGACTAGAAAGATAATTGACAGCGCCTAGTAATATTGAACGACGGTCAGATGACAACACCTGAGCTGACAACTTATCCTTTAAATTTCCACACCATGCCAAAGTGAGGACATTTGAGACCACGACAGATTGAACGTGCACCAGCCTCTATGTATACGACGGTCTCTTGTGGAACATGTTTCAATCTCGCAACTCTCCGATTGCTAATTCGATGCTCTTACGGCTGACTACCACGATTCTAACACAGGAAAGAGTAAGGATTTAGAAATGAACCACATCTTTCACGAGTTTACAACTTTTCCAATTTTCACAGCAACGGATTAGCAACCGGAGGATTGCGAGCTCGAAACTAATACCAGCCAAAGACCGTAGTGTACAAAGGGGACTGGTGCTCGTAAAAGCTGTTGTGACCTGAAATTTCCTCGCATTGGCGTTGTGTGGAGGTTTGGAGGAGTGGAGTTCCAGCTCAGGTGTGACCTCATCAACGGACCGTGTTTCAAAATTACTTGGCATTATTCCCGAATTTTTCCCTTTATGTTTGATCCCAGACTGTCGACAATGCCCACTGTGTGAAGTAAATTAAATACCTACCTACCTTATTTTGAGCGAACGTTTAACGCACTTTACAAAAAAGAAGCATTAGTTTACGATTTCAAGGTTAACAGCACGTATACAAAGCTATTGAAAATATGAACCTTTAATAGGAACGTATGCTGAAAATGATCTCTAAAGCATGGGCTAATCTCAAAATGAGCTTGATGTATGAAATTATTAAAAATAAATGGAGAGCTGATATGAAGTTTTAATACACAGCGCAATATGTAACAGTAAACAGATCTAAAAACAATGGTTTAATTATTATTTTTTGTGGTACGCGAGAATTTATTGCACAGGGAACAACAGCTTATAGAGAATTTAAAGCGAAAGTAAGGGCATGCATTAAAAGTTGAGCGTTACAATCGTATTGTCATGATTTCATAACTAGAAGAAACATCCAGAAGATAAATTAGAATCGTGTAGACAAAGGATGCCCGTACCTGATATGGTCTATTGACCAACTGCGCAGACAGGGAGGGGGTCAGCAGTGCGTCGAAATCCTACGGTTCTGGGTGAACTTTGGGCAGTGTAACATTGGATTGCGTGGAGTGAGAACTCCATAAGTGGTGTGATTCGAGGACTACGCTACAATGGGAGCAGTTAATTAAAAGGAATATCCTTCAATATTAATATCAAAACCGCAGTTTAATACTTCAAATTGTAAACTATTTGTTGAAATTCACGCACAGTAAACAACCTTTCAAATATTCTATCTCTCCTTCATTCTTTCCATAATTAAAAACAGGCACGAGCGTCCTCGCCACTGTCTACCAATTTTTTTTAATTATTCAAAAAGAATTTACTTTGACTAACGGTAAGTTTGAAATTTTAATAAAAATGTAAACATGAATTTAACTAGAACCAAAGCATAATATTACAATCGAGTGCAAACATGAAAAGTATAACTTGATCAAGTGTGATCGCAGGAATAAAGAAAAATGCCATATCATGGTTAAAGTCAAATAATACAAGGGACTGCTGGTAGCTGTACGTACGCAATAATATGTGTTAAACAATAACATAGCAACGAGGCAGACTGAGAGGGTAGTAATACCACCAATACACATAATGCCTACGATATGCCTATTCTTATAATTATTATATTATACATAAACTATTGGCGATGGTCAGGGATCAATCCCGCTGGGAACATCCGAGGACAAAATCATGTAATTTAGAGGCGCGATCAGATGACCTGAGCCAGCATCCCACCTTTCCAAATTTCCACACCGCGCCAGCGTATGACATTAGAGGTCACGTTAGATTTAACATGCACCAGCCCCCACGAACACGACGGTCTTAGGTTGGTTCGAGTTTTGAAAACGCGATGCAGAAGGCTCGGGTACTTGATTTCAAGTGCTGTGTTCACCAGCTGCTGGATTTATGTGCTCACGACAGACACGCTAAAAAAGAATTAATTTATAATCTTAAGATGGTTTTTCGTTGCTAACACGAGCAAATTACTGGAGAAGAAAAACAACTTTCGCTGGAAGCATTTTGACATTGTTCGACTGTAATTTTTAACCTACCTTATTTTCTGAAATTACATTTGAGTAACATGCCAAGTTACCCCTAATTTTTTAAAGAGGAAACAGAAACGCTAGCGCCCTCTTTATTTAGTTTTACAATAAAATCTTCTAGTGATAATTATGTAAAACGGCGTCCACTTCAAAAGGAATATTCTAATACAATCTAGATATCCTAATAGTTTTTTCAGAAAAAACTTGTAGTGATTCTATTGGGTATCTTGAATACGTGTATTCACCTTTAAAAGGTATAAAAATATCAAAACACTTTTTAAAAATTAAACAATACATATCTAAATAGATGTATAAAAAATGAATTTTAATAAATCAGATAGAAACTCTGAACGCACAAAATGAATAACAAGGGATTATTCTGAAAATCAACGCCCACTTCAAAGTGATTATTGTAACATAATCTACACATCCTAGTAGTATCTACAGGAAAAACTTCTTGTAGAGGATCAATTGGTATCTTGAATACATGTCTTTAACTTCGTAAGGTATAAAACTATCAAAACATTTTTTCAGAAATTAAACAAAACGTATCTAAATATATGTTAACAAAAATTAATTTTAAGAAATCCAATAGAAATCTAAGTTTACAGAGTAGATAACTAGTGATAATTCCGTACAACAACGTCCACTTGAATGGGGTTATTCTAACACAACCTAGATATCCTAGTAGTATTTACAGGAAAGATTTCCTGCAGTGATTCGATTTTTATTCTGAATACGCGTCTTTACCTATGATATAAAACTACCAAAACACGTTTTTAAAAATAAAACTATACATATCAATATACATATATGTATTAATAAAATGAATATTAAGAAATACAATAGGAAATCTGAACACACAAGGTGGATAACTAGTGATAATTATTTAAAACAAAGTCCAATTCAAAGGGATTATTGTAATGCAATACAGACAACCTAGTATTTACAGAAAAAAGTTAAATTCATTCTATTTCTATTCTGAATACATAACTTTACCTTGTTAAGGTATAAAACTACAAAATAATCTTTTTCAAAAATATCATATGTGTATCAAATCAATTTTAAGAAATCCAATAGAAATAAGATTCCACAAAACGCAAAACGAGTGATAATTCCGTAGAACAACGTCCACTTCAAAGGGATTATTGCAATGCAATGCATCCATCATAGTCGACAAATGCAGTATCATTATTTTCCCCATTGTTTTTTAATCCAATTCCCCTGATAACGAAGCACGCGAGTTCGTCCGAAGCATCCAAAGATTGCATGACTCCGAAACAGAATGAATTCAATACTGCCTCGGGGTGATTTGGATGCAATAATACGTGAATAGAAATGCGGGTTTAATCAGAATTTGATCAGTTTCCTTACCTTTCAAGGGAAAGTATTTCTAAAAGCGATTGCTTCCGTCTGTATTTGCAGCGGTGGTCTCTGAAATGTATTATCTTTCACGTAAAACAGCGTTTTTTTCATCTCATAACGACGGTGAAATTATTTTCAATACTCGGTGTTACCTGGTTATCTGAGCGAAAAATACTGTCGATATTGCTCTCGAAACCATCTTATGCCTTCGAGGCAATGAGATAGTTCCATTAAAAATAATTCATCGAGAGTGGCAAGACAAAGGAGGCTTTTAGACATTCTTTGATACTCAAATGGAAAGCATCCGAGGGACTTTTTTGGAGTATGTTCAAAACAAGTGATTGGTGTTTCAAACTTGTATGTATTAGCGTGGGATGTTATTATGCTGGTTACAGTTCGTAAAAAGGTATATTCCATCCCCATAGTATGTTATGGTTGAGTTTTTTTCATTCATATCCTTCAATATGAAAATGGCACATCCAAAGTGAAAATTTTATTTTGTAATTTACACACATGTATTGAACTTGAGTAAACAATGGATATCAAATAATGGAATATAGTGGACATTTTTAATAACTACAATTGGTTAAAATTTGTAAAAATATCTGTTTTCAACTTTCTGTAAAATGTACCTTTTGGAATGCGTCATTTTTATCAATAGTGTATGATATATCATCCTGCATTTTTAATAACACTCATAGAAATAATAATTTGAGATTCGTCGTTAAAATATATTGTTAGTGAACAAATATCTATAGAGTTTAATCTCAAATTTTCTAAGAACTTCCAATTTTATTAATTAATATTTTAGCATAGAAACAGTGTAACTACAAGTATATAAAGGACATGTATTCTCGTGATTTGTTGAATGTATGATACTTATTTGTTAAGCGGTTATTTTTTCATTTTAGTCATGTGTTTTATGTTATTTTATTTTCTTTGAAAACTAACTTACCAATGTTTTCTAACGTATTGTTATGTCTAGAGTAAATACACTAAATGGAGTGTACTTTGTTTACAAATAGGAATAAAATTCTTACGAACACGAAATGTGTCGCATAACGCGTATTCAGAATTACAAAAATTCAATAACAAGAGTTCAATACCATGTGAGTATCAACCTTTTGACTAGGGCTATATACACAGTCCAGTCACATTAATGTAACCACCTGTCAAAAGCCAGAATAACCACCTTTGGCAGAGCGGACCGCTGCGAAACGTGCAGGAAGAGAGTCAATAAGGTTTCTGAAGGTGTTCACTGGGATGTTGAGCCATGCCGACTCCAGTGCCGTGGCCAGCTGTGTAAGATTACGTGGCTGAGGATCCATGGCAATTGTTGCAGGGTGTTTGCTTTCAGACGTCGTTTCACGCCGTATACGCCAACGTCCATCTGTCCGATGGAGCATAAAACGTGATTCATCGGAAAAAGCCACCTGTGACCACTCTGTGGACGTCCAGTTGCGGTACTGGAGTGCAAATTCCAGCCTTCGTCGCCGATGAACAGCAGTCAGCATAGGTGCATTAACCAGGCGTCTGCTGCGCTGGCAAATGCGCAGCAAAGTTCGCTGAACCGTTGTTGAGGATACACTCTTGGTGGCCCCTTGGTTCACCTGGACGGTCAGTTGCTCAACAGTTGCACGTCTATTCGCCCGAACGCATCTCCGTAGCCTTCGTTCGCCTCTGTCATCTATAGCCCGTGGTGCACCACATGTGCCACGCCACTGATTTTGGATAGTGCCATTTTGCCATGCACGGTATACTTTTACCACGGCGGCACGCTAACAGTTCACAAAATTAGCCATTTCCGAAATGCTTCCACCCTTGGCCCTAAAGCCTATAATCATGCCCTTTTGGACGTCGGATAAATCACTACGTTTCTGCATTACGCCAACGATTGAAATGCTTTCCGATGCCCTAGGACATCCTTTATATACACTCCACTGGAATGTGCTGCCACCTGCTTTTGTGATTGGTTATTTCACGTTGACGTCGAAAGTAGGTGGTGGTCACATTAATGTGACTGGACTGTGTATACAGGGTGTTTCAGTGAACCGTTTCAGAACTTCTAAGAGGGGTAGGGTACATCCTGACGAACCAAAATCATATACCAATGGACAGTCAGAAATGCTTTCCTGACGCGGTAGATGGCGTTGTGCGAAAATCCCGAGCTTTCGTGTAGGGAACCTTCATTTCGCACAAGAACGCCAAGTTAGTAGGATGGATGATTACACGATCGCAGAGTTAGCCGATATGCATTTGGCGTACAGGGCTGCAAATTGTAGTGGGCCAGCCGCACAGCGTTTGTACGCGGAACGATATCCGACGAGGCGTATCCCCAGTCATAATTTCTTTGCAAGACTGCACCAGAGGTTAGCTGAGACAGGTTCATTAGAAAGAGCTGACAGGGACAGGGTAAGAACAGCACGGACTGCAGACGTCGAACAGAATGTGCTGCAGCATGTACAGGGGAATCCAAGAACGAGTACACGAAGTGTAGCAAACGCAGTCGAGGTTTTCCATTGCAGCGTCTGGAGGATTCTCCGAGAAGAAGACATGCATCCGTTTCACGTGCAGCGTGTCCAGACACAGCAAACGGATGATTATGCACCTCGTATTGCTTTCGCACAGTGGTACCTTGGAAAATGTGCTACGAATCCCCTTTTTCCTGCTGAAGTGTTGTTTTCCGATGAGGCATCCTTCACAAGGGAAGGAATTTTCAACACGCATAACGACCATATCTGGGCGGTCGAGAACCCGTATGCAATACGACGTCGTGCAGCACAGATTCGATTTTTGGTCAATGTATGGGCCGGTATTATGGGAGATCACCTCATCGGACCTTACCTGTTACCGTCTCGTCTAACCGGACCTAACTACTTGCTCTTTCTGCAGCAATTATTGCCACAACTTTTGAGAGATGAGCAGATTTCTGCATCGACGCAACAGACAATGTGGTTCCAACACGATGGAGCCCCTGCCCATTATAGAGGAGAGGTTCGTAACTACCTGGATGTCACATTTGGTCAGCAGTGGATCGGACGTGGTGGTCCCGTGCGTTGGCCTGATCGGTCACCCGACCTATCATGTCTTGATTTTTATTTATGGGGTCATCTGAAATCGCTAGTTTATGACACCCCTGTTGACAATGTTGAGGAGTTGGTTGCAAGAATTGCAGTAGCTGCCGGAGAAATTCGAGATATGCCTGGAGTATTCCAGAATGTTCGGATGTCCATGCGTCGGAGATATGAGGCGTGCTTTGTAGCCCGTGGAAGAAACTTCGAACACTTACTTTAATCCATGTACCTTTTGCTTCTTTTCATGTATTATTAAAACGATTTCTCATTTACGGTCTCTTTTCTTTACGGTGCTTCTGTGTACAACACCGCTTCAGGAAAGCATTTCCGACCCTACATTGCTATATGATTTCGAGTTGTCAGGATGTACCCTACCCCTCTTAGAAGTTCTGAAACGGTTCACTGAAACACCCTGTATAACAAGCACGATTCTTTTTGGGCGCGATTCTTATAACTTTCAAGGAACAACTGATGTACTGGCCGTTGTCTAAATTCTTTCTTGTCGGTATCATGGTACAACTGCTGTAATGACCGTAGTCTAAAGGCTAACTACCTTTTTACAGAAACGCAGTTGCGATCATCAAAAGGTCGCCAAGGTGCGTGTATCAAAAGGTCGGGAAGTCTCCCAAACCCATTTTTTTTTCAATTTTGTGTCAGTAAAAGCCTTGTAAATTTGTAAACTACATAAAATGTGTTACAGTTGTTTTGTGAGAATTCCACAATTATCTACCAGACAATACGAGATGTGTCCAGAACCCTAAATGAGTGACTGAGGTTTGAGTGAACTCGTTATCATTGGTCAAAACAAAAAAATTAACGCAAGGAGGTTGACTCTGGATAGATTTTCTAAGAGGAAATGTGAATGTTTTGTTCCTGTTGACGGGGGATGATAGTCTTGTAGGTAGAGTCACGGATTAGGAAAAGGAGAGTTGCGAGGGCGGAACTAGATCTAGCAAAAGACCGTCGTGTACTTGAGAGATGTTTCAAGTTAAATCCGTCGTGGTCTCAAATATGATCACATCGATGTGGCTTGGAAGTTTGAAGAGTGGGATGTCAACACAGGTTTTAGCCTCTTGATTTGACCTCGGTTCAAAATAACGGTGATGTCCTCCGATCTTTTCCTTTTCTGAGATGTTCTCAGACCATAGTGTTGATCCAGTGCGAAGTAATTTCAACTACCTGTTTGTTCTTGCGTGTGATAGATAACATTATAATGAGAACGGGGTCTCATGATTTTAGAAAAGAGGAGATTGTCCAATCCTGAATTCAAGGCAATAGATCCCCCGACCTAAACAACTCCTGTGAAAAAAACCAGCAATCTTTCCAATTCATTTCTTTCAATTTGTGGCCAAAATAAAAATAACCCTGTTGATAGAATCGCAGATTACCAACCCGAGAGTTAAAAGTTAAAAACTCGCAGCTCTCCGATTAGTAATTCTCATTATTGAACGTACCATAGATACACCAGCTCTCTCTTCTCTCTCTCTCTCTCTCTCTCTTAAACAACAGCCAGTGGTAGTAAACTCAACCATCTACAAAATAAAGTCTCCTCCTGTAATTAACACTGAGTAATTGGATTCAATCCAATATGAACTGAACAGATATGTAATTAAAATTAATAAATTATCTGAGCGCAATGAACCCATTACGTTAATAACTACAAAAACATACTATTGTTAAAATAATGATATGTTTTCATTGGAATATTTTATCTGATAAAGAAAACTCACAACGTAATTTACCACCAAGGCAATAAGTCTTTTATCTGATACAAGAACTCAACACAATTTACCACCAATGTAATCAGTCCTTTCATTTTAATTGTATTTATGTAACTCGTAAAATCTTTGAGACTAATGTCTCGACACAAAAGTAACGTCTAAGACTCTATGTGAAGTGAAATGAAAGTTTTACATGCGCATTAGGGGATAGCAAACAAAAACACACACATATTAACTATGCTAACAAACGCCAAATGAGACGCGAAATACACAAACCCATATTTTATTCATAGTTTCAGAATCACTCAAACTCGATCGCATTAGCGTTTCGAATCACGTTCTGCACTTTTTTACCCCTCGGAAGCATCCCCTCCGAACCTTGCGACGCCAATAAATCACAAGGAACAAGTTTTCCTCAAAACTTGTTGTTCTAACCTCATTACTGCTCGGTGCAGAAATTAATTAATGCTTAAAACAATGATGAACACAAATCTTTCATTCGGAAAAGCCGCACTTGACAGCCTAATGAGAGGAAGGCATTCAAAATAAAACTCTGGCAAATTTGTCATTTTAGATTCCTTTTATCCTACCAAATTAATTGCGAGCTTTTCAACTGGAGTGAAATGTGGGAAGGCTCTTTTCTTTACCACCCCCTCCCCTGTAACATCTTCCGTTACACACCCTGATCTGTAACAGCGGCCATGTATCAATGAGTAATACTTGGTAATGTTTATCTTTTGGAAGGGCGTAGGATCGGGGTGGGGCAATTAGTGTCATTGCTTCGGATCGATCCGGCTTCTGGGTCCCGTGGCAAAATCAGGGAGCGTGTGAATAAATTTGGGAAATGAAAAAAGCAACTGGAGAGTGAGAAATAAAAGTGCAATTCCAGCGGCCAGGAATTAGAGGAGGATTGCCTCAATTCTGACTTTTTGGAGTGGAAAATGAATTGGGATGGAGCCAAAGCGGAAACAAATATGAGGATTTCCATGCAAAAAAGACACAAAGGATCTGGAGTTTTGCTTCTGTGCGGCGTTTCTTTTCGTTCCCTGAAGCAATTTTTCATAAACGTTTGAGGTTTAATGGGGCGTGCGATGCGCTGCTGCAATGGGGAAAATGGTTGGGACTTTAATGAATTTCTGCGTTTCGTAAGCTTTTTATGTTGCAATCTTTGAGATTTGTTTGCGAAGTGGTGTTTGAAGATTTCGTTAAGTGATCCGCTATTTATATATGGCAATGAATGGCAAACATAGTTCATACGGAATGAAGAGTGCGATTAGTTTGAATATTGTCTTCGTTTTTTCATTAAACAGTCGCTTCGTTTCAGAGGATTCTTAAAAGTTTGGAATTTGTATTTCACAGTTTTAAATACAAGAGTATTTGGATATGGGAATACCGAAATATGAGGATTCCGACATTGAAGGAAGTCTATAGAAGTGTGTTTATCTATGATGATATTATATAAAAATCGATGGCTTATATTTGTTTCAAAAATGGTTTCATTCTGTTACAATTACGTTACTTTATCCGCTGTTTATATGTGGTAAATAAACTACACTGAATTAAAGGTTCAATTAGTAATGATCATGTCTCTGTTCTTCATTAAACATTATCTGTATGCATATGATGATTTTTAAAAGCTTGGAATAAGGATGGCAGTAATTGTAATACATGAGTATTTGGATATGGGGATGCCTAAATATGAGGTTCACATAGGAGGAAGGTTGTTTACTTAAGAAGGTATTATATAAAGATTGATCATTTGGATTCATTTCAGAAATAGTGTTTCGTTCTGTCAAGATTCCATTTTTTTATCATGTTTATACGTGTTAAATAAAGTACACTGAATTAAGAGCGCAATTACTATAAGTCAGTTTTTACATTAACAATTAATCTTATATATGAGGATTTGGATGGGCTGTGTAGTAAAATATGCCGATTTCTGTGCTGCGTATGAAAAAAGAATTTCTATGCTCTTTATATCTGAGGATTTATGTGCTGTTAAAGTGCACGACTATTTCTATGCAGATTATGTTCATCATGATTTCTGAAACCTGGGGTTGTCTATCTATGACTAACAAAAACGAAATAGGACGTTATATCGTTTTTGGAGCAATTTTTCATGAATTTATTGGGATGTTTAATAGATAGTAATATATGCTACAGTATTGCGAAAAATTACTGAGACTTTACTAAATTCCAAGTTTGCAAGATACTTGTGCTGCAATGGCTTAATATTTTTTTTCCTGTTCTGAAGTGATATATTTACAGATTTCGTAGTTATTTCTCATATTTTCGCTATTTATGTTATGAACCTGCTACTTATGACATGAATAGATAATTATAGTTTGAATTAGCTTTATTATGCAATAACAATGATGTTTATGAATGCAAAATTGAATGAGTTGGTTGGATGGCTTTGGGGTTTTATGGAAAAAGGGTTACATTTCGGCCATGCTGAACCATACACATATCATGTAATAGGCACACATAATCAAGGTTTTTCTTGACACAGTACAGAGAAATACACCCAGGAAAGAATGAACCTGGCAGGAATCGAATTTGCGCCGCCTACAACTCAAAGATCAAAATTTAATGGGAAATCTACTAAAAATTTAAGTATCTGGATATTCAAAGGCCAGTCAGAGAATGCAGATTCTGTCCATATTTTCAACAGATCAGAAAAAAGTTCGGAGACAGAAATCTAATTTATGCTAATCCTCAAGTAAAACTAGATGCTGGAGCAATCCCCAGGTATTCTGATTTCATCATACAAGCGAGTTCCTGAAGATTTACCAAGGAAACTTTACTAAGCAATAAACCTCAACGTATTTTTTATCAAATATTGATTGCAGCATTTGTGTCATCGATATTTTCATACAAATGCTACGTGTATACCCCTCAACGAGATAAATTTGTTTTATAATTTATAATATTTATAGAAATATTAATAATTGTTCATTTCTGATTCATCTTGGTTTTAGTGCAACTAAATAATAATCAAATTCACTCAACGCTTACAGATTTTTAATATAATTATTTTAGACAAAGAAGTAATTATAGATGTTTCGCATTGTGTAAAAGAGTTATCATTATTTATTTTTGCCTAAATGGTTTATCAAGTCCAACTGGTTCGACGTTGTCATAAATCGGTTACTTTTAGAGGTGATAAAGAAAAGTAATAATGATTACTACGTTTAATACTTCACCGTTTTGACTATATATTTCTGAAACAAATTTCATTCGATAGAATTGAAATGTTTCTTTAAAAACTATCAGTTTGATGATTTTTTCGGCATGTTGATACAATTTTTGTGATTTTGATGAAAAAGGCTTTTATTTTAGACTTTTGGGTCTATGCTATTTGGGCGTTTGCTATTTGGGACAGTTATCAAAAGTTTGCATTTTCCAGAAAAAGGGGTCATATATTTAGATGGCCTTAACTAAAACCACTACTCATGTGTTCCACCCAGAGTTTAATTCTGATCTTATAGTTCCAGTTGAAGTAAAAAGGGGGTATGTTTTCAAAATTTAAAATTATTGTCAGATCATCGATATTATTATCTTTGGAAACACGCTTAAATGTTTCATTCTGGATGGATGAAACAGAAATGTGGCAATCTAAAACCATTAAAAATTTTCTACTAAATTTCAAACTTTCATTTTGGTACCGAAAGCTGCGTTTCGACAGAGAAACTGAATTTTGAGATCATTTTGCTATCGTATAGCGAATGTTATCGTTAAGCGTGTCTGGGTTTTTTTTTTTTTTTTTTTTGCGGTTCATGAACAAATTACAAAGAATAAAAATTTTTTTATCTATTTTATTATTTTGGTATGACGTTTTTGTTGTTTTTTGGGTTACGAATGCCTTTTTATTGGGTATTTTAAGGTCATAAAATACTAGTCCTTGTAACCACTAACAGAGTTTACATAAAAACCACATCTTTTAAAACATATATTACTCTCCCACATAGGATACCAGTCTATATGTATTTTCCATTTTTCAAACTATACGACATAGAACTGTCAACACATCAGAGACACTCCGAAAAGATGAGTGCCGCGTTAGTTTGGTTGGAAAAGTAACGGATTAGAAACCGGAGGTCTGGTGTTCGAAACTAGATCCAACCAAAGATATCCGTGTACAAAGGGGGCTGGGGTATGCTTAAACCATCATGGCCTAACGTTGTGAAGTTTGGAGAGTGGTCAGCCTGCTCAAGGTTATCTCGTCATCCGACTGAGGTTCAAGATTACTTGGTGTTGTCCTCGGAGATTTCCCTTGATCGATTGATCCTGTACAGGATGCAATAGCTTGTTGCTATGCTCCAAAATGTTAATTACAATACCTACCCAAAGAGAAGTTTGTTTACACATATATGATTAACTATAATTTAAAAAAAAAAACTGAAAATATTTGAGTAACAAAAAATTAATATTTTTTAAATGTGGGAACCAACAAATGCATACACTTAAATTTGACTTGTATTCCATTTCATTAAAGCATCACAATACACGCCCCCCCCCCTCCCCCCTACTGAATCTTATACAAAATAACTTAGAAGATCTAAGAATTTACTAAAATGAAATATAATATAACCTCTAAACTCCATCGAGGGAATTTTTCAAGATTCTATTGGATTCTTTTCCGCTGTCAATGTGCAGAATGGAGGATTAATGGTCTGGAATATTAAGTAAATACCTTCGGAGGGTGCTTTAAATATGAATAAATTATTTTTCCACACATCAGGGAATTTGAGGGTATTGACAAATGCAATTAAAACTTTCAAAACTGTTACTCACGTTCATTACTTTGAATTCATCTGGGTGACATTTTATTCCATTCCATCCATATCTGGCGAATATCTTCACTTATCAGAGTGTGCGGAATTATTCTTTTCTCATCAATTATTGGAGATTGCGCTAATTTTCCCAAGTGGGATCAAGATTCGCCGACGGAAGGATAAATAATGACTTTGTTACATTTACTTAAAATGAGTTGGGTGGTAAAATAATGTGTCTAGAGTGAGAATTGAATTAGGTTTTAATTAAAATGTAAGGGTTACTTTCAATTATGCTAAACCTGCTAGGATTGTTTAAACTCATACATAATGTTTCTTAAAGGTGTGCCTTAGGTGTTTCATATTTATTAAAACTTCAGGAAAAGAAAGAAGCTCATTAATTGCGTTTCGTAATGAATACAGTTTAATTACATGTATATGAATATGAAATATTTCTATCAAGAAAAGTAATTTGAAAATATGTCTATTCAAATCTATTGTAGTATTTTAAATCCGCGTCTCATTGTATTGCATTGTTAAGTGTAAGGAACCATAAATATATTTTTATATGAACGAAGAAATTTCTATTACAAAAGGAATTAGGATGATAGCTTACACGGGTCTTCGTAATTATGCCAAGCAGTTTCTATATGTATAGTTTGTAGCATTATGGCTATCTATTTATTGGATTGCTATTTAGAAATGCAGTTTCTAATAAACGTTATGAGGTTTTTCTGTAAAGCTATATAAAGCGATGATATTAGGGATTTAATAACCGCATTTAGTGTGTTGACTAGTTTGTAATTAAATTTCAGCATTTCGCTTACATAGAATACACAAACTTCAAAATTAACCAAAGGGAGTAATTTTTTATTTTTTAATTAAATTCGTACTAGAACAATACAGCGGGCTATTGACGACGGTCCGGGATCAGTCCCCAAAGGGAAAAGATCCGAGAACACCACCACGTAATTTTGAACCATGCTCAGATGACGAGGCAACACTTGAGCTTGCACACCACTCTCCAAACTTCCACGCCAACCCAACGTGAGGACTTTCAGTCATGACTAGGGCAAATTTTTGGTTATATATATATATATATATATATATATATATATATATATATATTGACAATTTTAGTCGTGTACAACAGTATTATAATACATAATTAAATACAGAAGAACGATGAATGGCCTATCCTTGACAAGTAATTTCTTTAACATTGAAAAACTGTGCCAACTGCAGTCATATAATGTGTTGTATCGGATAGCAGAAGCGCAAAATCATTTCGCTCAATATTCACAGATTTTAAACCTAACGTTAAAAAAAAAAAGGGGGGGGGGCGTATTTTATGTTATTTTGATGTTCGAAAAAAATATTAGTATCGACATCTCTTGCTCTAAAGGAACGTAATTAAAATTCCTAAATACACACTAAGCGAAAACAAAATCACTGTGCCGTAACGGGTTTATACAGGAGAAAGGTTTACTTGTGCCACTGCTACCAAAACTTTCCGATGATCGAAACATTTTCCAGATGGCTCTGTTAAAGCGACTGTCACGACAGTCGCGCGCCGTAGAATTTCGGTATGTTTAAATATTTTTTTATTTACTATCTACTTCGAATCTATGTAAACATACCAAACTAATACAGTAGTTTACATTACATTAATACTCTTATGTTACGTTTTTTTTAAATATACACCTAACATATAACCTGTGCACCTAACATATAACCTGTGCACCTAATTTAAAAACTTAGGTGCACAGTGTGCACCTGTATTAAAAAATCTATTTCGAGGCCTGGCTTACAAACATCCATGCACTAACCCCGATCCGAACTAGGTACGTTCCAATCTAAAAGCCAAAGGGAGATAAATATATATATATTTTAACCGGGTAGGTTGATATTATAATTAATGTTTAACTGAAGCAATAAAACAGGCTATTGGCGACTGTCCGCGATCAATACCAATGGGAAAGATTCGTGGACAACACCAATTAATTTTGAACCACGGTTTAGATGAAGAGGCAACACCTGAGCTGGCACCCCATTCTCCAAACTTTAGCTTTTAACTAAAGGTATTTGTTCATGTTTGGAAGCTTGTCTGCGATTGCACGGAAATATCCTCTCACTGGGTGCATGATTCCTTGTCCTGATCGTTTAAATGGCTGAATGCGAAGTAATGAGGGATAATCACAAGGAACAAGGATCTACTTTTTAAACTAATATAAATGTAACAAATGCTATATTAAAACAACATATTTTCTGCAGTACTCTAAGGAATTCGACTATTTTGCTGATCCCTTTCTCAGAAATGCCTGCTATATCAATCTGCACCTAGATCCAACAAACAACGTACTTATTGGCTATCATATTCGTGCGCATTGCTATATATTTTTATAGATAGGTAGTTACCTAAAGTTGAATTGGAACAGCACAGTGACATTCTGGGAACAATCCATAAAAGAAAGATTCGAGGACAATGCCTCGTCATATTGAACCATAGTCAGCTGACGTGAAAAACATTTGCTCTGGCACCGAACGTGTGTGTTCTTGGACACACCATTTAAATTAAATGTATCAAGAACTTAATACGATTTGTGAATAACCCCGATAAAATTAAAGGGGTCCGGAACCTAAAAATTCGAAAAAAATCATTTTTGAGAGTTTTACTGCTTATGAAAACTTGAATTTTTCTTTTTATAACGATACCTCACTTGTAGAAATACATTAATAGGAAATATTTAAAAATATTTTTCAAAGTAGATGCACTATAACGTGACGTGAAGTTTAAAGTCGTATTTCTCAGAATATATATACTTTTTAATGTTTGGCGGCGCATTAATTAAAAACTACTACTCTTCAAATTATTTTTATTGTTTATGAAGCACTTTAAAATACTTTAGCACAAGGAATAAAATATAAAATGTATACTTTTTTTTAAATATTTTATCTAAAATATTTCAATTTTTAAAAAAATTTATAACTTTGTAATTTTTTTTTAAATTAAAAAACCCATGTTAAAGTTTTTAAAATTATTCAAATATTTCTCTGTAAAAATTTCAAATTAATACAGAAATTTATCAATAAATGAGATGCCCTCAAAGATTGTGAATTTAACATAGGTGCCTATGGAGGTGCCTATAGCAGATCATTCAAGTCAAAAACTACCAGTTTTTCTTTCTGCTTATACTTGGAATTTGTTTTCTTAAAGTTAATTTCAGGAGAGAATGAAGAACAATTAATTTAACAAATATAATTTAATGAAATGAACTTACATAGGGCTCCCGACAAGTTAGATAAAATAGGTGTGGAAAATCCTAAATATTTTAGAGTTCCGCACTTGAAGAGATCACATGAGCGTCTGCTTTAAGTTTCAGTTCGTGTATATCTCCAAGCGCTCTGCATACTTATGACGTCACGGACAGCCATGCCGAAGACAAAACATCATATCACTGGCGACGGTAAAGGATCAACACTGAGAAGGCTCCAAAGGTTGCGACATTGCCAGACCCCCTTTAAAAAATGTTTCTTACGCAGCAAGGTGCCACGGTGGCGCGGTTGGAAAAATAACGGATTCGCAAACGGAGGTTTGCTAGTTCGAAATCAACCGAAGACCGTCGTATACTAAGGGGACTGATGTACGTTAAAACTGATTTGCCCTCAAATGTCCTCACATTGGCGAGGCGTGAAAGTTTGGAGATACCATCTCAGGTGCAGCTTCGTCATCTGACCGTGATCCAAAACCACGTGGTGTTTACACCGGATATTTAACCTCGGGATTGATTCCAGACTGTCACCAATAGCCCATTGTGTTGCTCTACCAACGACATTAGTTAGAAATAGCTACCAACACAGCAAAATTATTTAAAAGATCACCAAGTGAATATAAATAGCGAATGAAACGAAGAAAGCGAGCTGATGCAGATAATTAAAACTATCCAGATACATAAAGTAATAAAAATGTATTCAGAATTTCGACATTCCGCTGAAGGAATTTTGTGCATTTATGCCGCAAGTTCCATTTTTGGCAGGTTTTTAACGGAACATTCCTGTTCAGAAAAAAGCAAAAATGCCCCACCAAATTAAAGTCATCAGGAGAGGTGTCTTTCTGGATATCGGCATAAGAATGCAATATTTTTTCCTCGTTCTTCGCCGTTAGATGTGATCTTGTTTACGACTGAACATAGTGTGGAAAATAAGGAATTCGTTCTTTTCTCTGTAACCCTACTCCCTTAAATCAGTTTTATCGCGATCACATTCTTTACGCTCTTATTACTTTCTTTTGCGGTCCGCTTGTTCTAACTGTATACTAAAGAATCGTAGAGGTGGAAAGTAGCAATCGTCCAGTATATTTATTTTCTGAAAATCAGTAAATATATAATCAGTAATAAAACACACTGCTGTTCGTTGAAATGCAACACCAACAAAGACTTGAATTCCAGCAACAAAATTCATTCGAGCGATGTTGTATTGAACGGATGCAAAAGTTCACTCCGTTTAATCTACTTCACGCGTGTAAAGTTTTGAGGCGTTTGGAAGGACGAATTTCAGCGAGTACCTGGGAAAAAATTATGTGTTATTAGCATGTGTTTTTTTTATTTACCGTTACGCTGCGGAGCTTAGATTTTTTCAATTTTCTCACAGAACGGCTCTTTGACCTGACCTCTCCGAATCCCCTTACCTAATTACTAGGGCAAATTTTACCAACAAATGCAACTTTTTTTCACACGTTCTACACTGCAAGTAAAGTTTTAAAACCAAAATTCCTCCTTCATGGGGTGTATTGTAAGTGAGTTATAACCGCAACATAAATGCAACTTTCTGCATAAATGCAACCACCTGCAACTTTTTAAAATTTAGCTTAAAATTGATTAATATAAAATTACTATTTGATATTTTGCCCTCTTAATCAACCCTTCGATTTAGTGTGTCTGATCTTGCGAACGTCAAAGTATTGCGGATCACGCAAGAAGTTCATGGAAAGAATGTGTTTGTCCTAACAGACGAAAGTGAAATTAAATGGTTGGCACTCTTGGTAATCTAGAGGAAACTGGCGCAATTAACTGCAGACGAGGTGAGTGTCGATCATGTCCGCCGATCATGTCCGCCGATAAAATAATTTTAAAATCTCTGAATGTTGAGCGAAAGGATTTTTCGCTTCTGCTATCCGATATAGAATATTATGATATAGAAAATTATGAATATTATGGCTGGAAACACACGCAAGGTGCATTATCCGCAATTGTTACACTTTCCTCGTGAGGATTTTCCCCCCAAGTCAGTATTTGCTACTGCGACTATGTCAGGCAACATCAGTCTCTGTTGAGTAAATTTTTTCAATGTTCAAAAAATTACTGGCCAAGGATCGACCATTCAACGACATCAACGTTCTTCTGTATTTAATGATGTGTTATAATTATGTTGTACACAACTAAAATTGTCAATAATTTATTTTAGATTTTAGTGTATCAAAAATAAATGCAACTTTCTTTCCAAAAACCCAACTTTAGGGAATGATAAATGCAACTTTTCCCAGTTTTACTGCAACAAAAAAGTTGCCATACTAATTACTAAACTTGAGCGATAGGGCCGTGAGTGGCATTTACGACGCCTTTCCTTTCATAGTATTGTGTGGCGGGAGAAGAGATATCACCGGAGCGACTTTATGCTTTTCCCATAGCGTGCACACCTCACTGTCGGGAGGGAAAGGGGGTGGCACCGAATAAAAGGAGGTCTCTTGAAGGTCGATGACAGCTCGTAAAAGGGGATCGATGATAGCAGCGATCGATGATATCGATTAAAATAATGATAACAACCACAGTACACAGATCTCTATCATTCCGCTGCTATAAACGAAATTTTAGTGGTAACAATTGTTTACCCGCCGCAGCGTAAAGGTTAAGCATTAAAAATAGCAGAAAATAAGGAGAATTTTCGACCTATAATATTTTTTTTATATTTCCGAGAATGCTTTGCAGACGCAAAAGAAGATATGTGTTGTGTAGGATAAGGATGTAGTTGACGATTTCCAGTGCCGTAAATATTGCATTGAGTTTTGTTGCATGGATCCGTTATTTAGACAGATCTTAGAACTTCTATGAACGCGGGAGAAATGGTGAAAGGTCATAGAATAGTACAGCACGCACTAAATTGATAAAATGTAACTTTTTGTAACTAAAGCAATTTTAAAAAACGGGACGAACATTTGCATCAACTGTTGAAATAAATGAAATTGCAGAATTACAATTCAAAATCGGCATGCTAGTATCAGTTATTAGTTTTTCTGTCTTTAGTAGCTACACAGTTTCGTTATATTGACCGATAAAGATTCCGAATGACTGTCTGTGAAATATCAGTTCACGCAGATCCAACATTCATCCACTATTCGTCATATATGACTACTGGTACTGACATATCAATCTATTTTAGAGTAATATTATTCCAGTGTTGAATGAGGATACATCGGGTGACCGAGTTGGCCAAGTTAGGAGTTAACAGGCACTTGCTTTAAGCAGTTTCATTAAACTGAATTGGTATGAAAAATATTTGGTTGTATTTAAAATGTGGATGCCTGTTTCTAAAAAATTTGTACCGTATTCAGAAATGTTGTGTAATTTTACAATAAAGTTTGGGATTAACTTGTTTTAAATATATTTAAGCACAAAATACGTAATTTAATTTATAATATAAAGTGTCTTTAATTCAATAAAGTAATATATTCTACGTTATATCGACCCTCTCACACTTTCACAATATCGATCTCATCCATATACAGTGCTTTAGTGCCCCCTAAGCAGCGTGATGTATCGATGTGCTACTTTAACTCTACTGTTGGTTATCTCGACGAGGTATCTTGTCATTAGAAAAATTGACCAGATCTTGATGAATGCAATATCTAACCTTAGCAAAATTAAGGAGATCTTGATGGACAAGTTAACTTGGCATTAGCAAAATTAACCACATTTTGATGAACGAGATATCTTGTCATTAGAAAGATTCTTCAAGTCTTGAGCTTACTATCATAAAAAAATTGGAAATATCTTTATGACGTGATATCTCATCACTTACGAAATTGGTCAGATCTTGATGGACGAGATATCTCATCACTTCCAAAATTGGTCAGATCTTGATGGACGAGATATCTCATCACTTGCAAAATTGGTCAGATCTTGATGACGAGATATCTCATCACTTACGAAATTGGTCAGATCTTGATGGACGAGATATCTCATCACTTACAAAATTGGTCAGATCTTAATGACGAGATATCTCATCACTTACGAAATTGGTCAGATCTTGATGGACGATATATCTCATCACTTCCAAAATTGGTCAGATCTTAATGACGAGATATCTCATCACTTACGAAATTGGTCAGATCTTGATGGACGAGATATCTCATCACTTACAAAATTAGTCAGACCTTGATGGACGAGATATCTCGTCGAAACCACTTAACGTAAGTAGTAATCAATTGGAGTAGTAAGGAATAAGAAATGTACATAACGGGTGAATATGGTGGTTTACTTTTAATGTACATTTCTATATTTGTGTCTGTAGAATAGGAGAGTAAACGTTGGACTCGTCTCAAATTGTACGATCGCATTGAATCGACCAGAGCTATCTGCCGTCAGTCGATACAGTCTGCCCGGGTAAACAAACATCCCCGGGGAGTGGTATGCATTTAAATCACGAGGCACAAGACGTATGCTTGTTACACGAAGCAGCTTCCTTAGAAGAATACCATCTGGGCAGCGTAAGCTCCTGGCTAATTAGACTTGTTTTGAGATCGTGGTTGTACTTTAAACATGTGCAGCGCATTCTTGATCCTAACGACCCCCATTCTGAGAACATGCACGCTGAATCGTTAAAACTTAGGAGACAGTCGCCTTAATGTCTGGAATTACATCTGGAGAGATATATGAGCGGCATTTTTTGACAGTCAAATCTTCGGTATGTGTACGTTCCATGAAGGAACACGTCTATAAATATTTAAAAAAATTAGCTTTCTTTCAGTCTCCCTCGACACATTTTGAAATCTAAATTAATTTGAAGCACTCGTTGAGTGTTTTGGGAGTAGGATGGTTTGTTTTATAGCTAGGAAGGCAATCTCTGAAGTGTGTGCATACGTTTAAGCTGGGTTTAAAGTAATTACATTCCGAATGTGCAAGCTGGAGCTGAAATTAAAATGTATGAGCGTTAATCTCAATAGACGCTGTTCATGGTTCGTAAACTGTTGCTCTGGAGTTCAAGAAAAGAAGCTAAGTTTATATTAAAATTGCGAGGATCAGTTTAAGTATTAATTATTCAATGTCTTCCATCGGGATGGTAGTTTATATATATACATTTACATAGCAGAAAAGTTTTGTATTTTATCATCACCAGGGTAATAAATTTTAGAACCTCGTTAAAAAATGTAACTTACTAATTAAATATTTTGATTACCACCGTTTGAATTTGATATACGTGAGTGCAAACGCTGCGGGTTTTAAATACTTGTGTGGAGATTTGTACACTTAAATTAAATTAATAATTTCACAAAGAAATTTTTGTACTATAACCACGGAAATTGTACATTTCGAATTAATGGTAAATCGAAAATTTGTCTTCATATATTTATATCAAATATGATTTCACGGTATATTTATTTTAATGTTGATAATAGCTCAAGTAAGATCTTAACATGAAATAGTTCTCTTTTATTACAATTAACTATCAATAAATTAAGCTCGTGTATTTTATCTCACTCTTGGTGGTTTATCATCGTGTCAAAGACAACCCTGCAGTGGTCAGCCTATGATGCAAACACTTTCTCCAAACTGTCATGAGTTTTAGGCAAGTGACAATTTGTTTTCATTATCTTCATTCCCCTTGAATGTTAGGGCAGTTTTGCCTCGAAACCGAATCTTGTCCCTTGAAAAACTGGCCAGATTTTAAGGGACAAGGTATTTCTCCATTAACAAAATTGACTAGATATTGGGCTATATCTCATCAAAATCACTTGGAGGGTTAACAAGAGCATTTATATGCATCTCATACGTCTCTGTTTAGCTACTGATTCAGGTACAATAATGTAAAGTATTTCCATAGTACAATCACAATGAAAAAATATTTTATGCACTACAAAATACAACTTAAATGTATCTGGTTGGATCTATATCTAAACCAATCCCCACAAATATTTTATATGATTCGTTTGATACGTAATGCTATGCTTAAATGGATCTGATTGGATCCATATGTGAACCAATCAAAATAAATATTTTATTGCATATCTGATTGGGCTCTGATTAAAGTACAATAACTTAAAACATTTCATAGTAAAACTGTAAAATCACGATGAAAAAAAAATGATGCACAACACAATGCAAATTAAATGGATCTGATTGGATCTTTATCTAAACCAATCCCGACAAACAATTTATTTGATTCGTTTGATATATATATATATATATATATATATATATATATATGGGGCGCTAAAATATTGCCTGATCAAAGAACACATTAGTTGCCTGAAATGCAGTGATATAAGATTGAATATATGTAGGACCAATTACAACTGAAATATTACTTACTGTACACTTTCGGTGAGTAATTTGATGTTTTACCTAATTAGATGTGTATGGCATTCACTTATTTGATAAATGATGTATGGTATAACTTTATGTATAGATCAACAGTCACACCTTTCTAGGAATCAATGTGGATGATTGCATAGGCAAATAAATCAGTAATGTATGCGTCTCAATTTTATTTCATTGATTGATTGTATTGATTGGGTAAATAACAAACCGTTCGCTTTAACAATAGCCAGTTAATTTGTAGCCTTCTACCAGAGTAGTAGTCATTGGTTGTTTAAGAAAGCCAATTATTATCCTATTAACCTCTTTTTCGCTTCTTGCGCTTTCTGATTTGGTGTATTAAAGAACCAATAACATAACCTAAATGTTGGCGTGATGTGAAAGTTTAGAGGGGGTGCCAGCTCAAGTGTTGCTTTGTCATTTGATAGTGGTTCAAAATTACGTGGTTTTAGTCCTTGGATATAAAATTTGGGGCTTGATCTCGGACCGTCGTCAATAGCCCGTTGTGTTGCTCCAGTTTTAATTAAAATACCTCCTTACCTAACCTAAATGAATGTTATAATTGTATAATTGGTCTTATTAGTTGATTGAAATACGTGTAATTAGATATGAATACTTCATTAAGCAGACATAAAAGTAAAACTTTTCTTAGTACTGTGTGCGATTTATCTTTACGAAACGTATTCTTTCTATTAATGATTATTTTTATTTAACCTTACCAAATTCTGTCTTCGTTCAAAATTCTCTAACTTATATGAAACCAAAAAAAAAAGTTAAAAGAAACTTAGAAAATAATACGAGTTTTGTATTTTTATGAACAATTTTAGAAAGAGTCACAGTTAAAAAAACATAACAATCGTTTGTAAAACAGATTTAGTGATTCCCTAAGGTCAAGTAGCATATCATAAAAACAATTTTCTGTCGTAGCTGTTATGTTAATCAGTTTTAGAATGCAAAATGACGATAATAAGAAAAGACTTTTCGAAATGACAACCAATAAAAAGCTAAGTTTTCCATCGAGCTGGTTCATGCCCTTTGGTATAGTTAGTAATAATTTTTCATTAGAAAATAAAATACATTTCTACTGTCTCGTTTAATTTTCTGTGTACATATTTTTGAGAAATGAAACAAAAGGCGCTGATGGGTGCACCCGAATATATCTGTTCTGCAACCTGTTGTCTTCCCTGCATGACTTCTAACCAAATTTGACCTGTAGAAAATAGTTGCATTCTTTTAACCAATCGTTGTGGTTTTTAAGTTATGCGTGATTTGAGGTAAGGCTATACTACACTACATGGATATCTAGTGGCGGTAAAATAATTTAACTTTTAAAGATAACTTCCTCAGACTAATAATTTCGTTCGTTAGTTTTTGTGTTGATAATTAATTTTAAAAAACCTGACTATATTGTAAACTCTATTGACAGTAGATCTAATGTAGAATTGTGGACTATATTAATCTTAAAAATGTTTTTCCATAGTACAACAGTGTTATGCTCAACGTAGTAAAACAGTGTTAAGTGTAACATAGTACAATAATGTTAACTCTACCATAGTACATCAGTGTTACGTGTATCATGGCACAATAGTTTTCATCGTACCATTGTACGTAAAAATAATGTTAAGTGTACCATAGTATAACACTGTTAAGTGCACTATAGTACAACAGTGTTCAGTATAACATAGTACAATAGAGTTGAGTGTACGTCAAGTGTAAGATAACGTCAAGTGTACAAAATAAGTAATATATACTTTAACCTTTTGACTACGGCTATAGATATAACCAGCGCAATTCTTAAAGCTTTCAAGGTACCAATCGTAGTCTAAATGTTTTCTTGGCGCGATTGTTATAACTTTCAAGGTATCATTGTTGACAGACTTCTCGGCGCGATCAAGATACGATTGTCAGTCAAGATACCATAGTCAAAATGTTAATTTTAAGTTTATTGGATTAGATAGTTCGAGTAAATTGAAGGTTATTCGAAATTGGTAAATCTTCGAGTAGATTAAAATCATAGGATTATTATTAGATTCAAAATCATACTATCAACTTCTGCAAAACTAAACACCATCCTCATGAATTATCGTACAGCTATTAAGTCTTTCCAGATTTCTTGGAAACCTTTTAGCATTAATTGTACACAAATAAAAGGGCATGGGATTTGACAAAGGAAAATTACTACGAATAAATCCACCATTCAACGCGCAATTCGCTTTCGCAAGTATAAGATCTGATTAAAGTAGCAAAAGCAATCGAGTCTTTTCCAGAAATCGAATACTATCCTGAGAAGTGCGAGCCCTTCGGATGGATCTTATTAAATTTCTAACACCAGTTCTTCCAAGTCGCTCAGAAAACGCTCTGATCTAGAAAAGATCTTCTGGTGGCAGATGCCCGTGTACTGGTGTCCTCAGACTGGAGCATTAGTCGCGATAGAACTCCGGCACGTTCTTTAATTTCCCCGTAGTCTCGTCGCTTGGAAATAGAAACGGTATCTGAGCAAATTAATGATGTTACGTGATTCCGATTTCTTATCACGCGCTAATAGCTGACGTGTAAACGGCCCCGAAGAGTTTTATCGCAGGCCGAAATCAAATGGAATTTCCGAGAGTCACTGGATGGAATAAAGTGGTTCTTAATCGCGTGTAGGGAGGAGAAAAATGTAGCCCAGTACGATTTCGTTTTGATTGAGGATTGGAGAGCTTTCGGTTATTATGAGCATGTTGAACCTGCAGGAAATCTCAATTCGTTGTAATGAGAGACGGGAGTATTTATCTTCCATTTAGAAAATAAATGTGCCTTGCAAGCCGATGAGCAACACAAAATTTTCATTAATGATTCGATGAAGTTTGGGACAGATTGGAAGTTTATCTGGACTAATAATATTATTTCAACTCGCTACAGGATGAGTTGAATAAACTCTTCATTGTTCATTGGTTCGAGATAGAACCTTCAAGTTGACGGAATAAAGTGGAATTTCCAAATTACTGGATAGAATAAAGTGGTTCTTAATCGCACGAAAAAAAATACCAATTTGTTGAGTCTGGTGAAAATTTGTTCTTGATTTCAATTTGGAAAGCTTTAGTTACGTGAATATGCTGGATCTCTGAGATGGATCAATGTTAATGAGGCTTTAGTATTTATCTTCTATGCACAAAATAAATGTTTTGCAAGTCAGTGACAAACACAATATTGTCATCTATTGTGAATCACACAACAATGCAATCATTAGTGGACTGTAACTGTGTTTATTTACATTTGTTGCTGTACTACCCTAACAACACAAAGAATCGTATAATCCAAAGTACATAAAAACTGGTTCCTGGAACGGATCGTAGATGTCGACTTATCGCGTCGAGATCAGATACTGAGATTTGGCACGTTCGTAGCGCTTGCCAAGTGTGTAACACGTTACACCAACAAGAAAGAGCGCCAACAACTATAAATGAGATAAGAACGACGCGAATAACATTAATGATTCTATGAAACTTAAGTATTTGTTATTAAGACTCAAGGTGTCACGAAATTGTGTCTTTTTCTCCACAAGCATAAGCAATAACAAATTCATACCAACAACATGGATTGGTTGAAAAGTCCTAGGACAGATTCTAATGGTCTAGAACAGGGATGGCGAACCTTTTTAAGAAGTTGGTCAAATGTTGTTCATTATTTTTGAAGATCTAGCTCGTGGGTCACTTGGAAAAAAGGAAGGCAGCATGGTAAAAAACTACTTTTTTTGGTTCTCAATTTTTTAATCCTTTAAAAAAAAATAATAGTAATAATAATATAAAATATATATATATATATATATATATATATATATATATATATATATATATATATATATATATATATATATATATAATTTCAAGAACACAAGAATTTCTAAAAAAAAAAAAATGTAACAAAAGTCTTAAAAAATAATAAAAAATGAAGAAATGTTGGTGGATCAGGGCGTCATCAGGGAGGAGCCTGACCCAAACAACATAAAATGGTGTTTTCTACATATGAGCAGCATTAGGCTGAAAAAATTGCTCATACACTCCCCCAAACACCACCAAAAATCAAGTAAAACAAAAACAGAACAAAATACCAAAACATAGCAGGAATAGAACGAAATGAAACCCGAAGCCGCAGCTGGGATATCATCAACAACAAGCCTAAAAATTGCCACCAAATGCCATCAATTACACAGTCTAACTTATATGCTAACATCATACCTCCGATGCAACAAGTCCAAAAATAATAATAATAATATGAAAATCCCCTAATTAATCCCAAAAATCCTATTAAATTCCGTTACATCACCTGTGGTAATAACTCTTATATGATTAAACCTGGCTTGCTACTATTTAAATATTTAAAAATTATTCTTGCTGCCATTTTTGATGAAGGCTTTACATGGATTATATGTGATAATAACAAGGTTTTGAATTTTTTGGATAAAAATATTATTAATGATATTCAGACCTATGATTTTAAAGACCTTTTTACCAGCATACCCCTGGACAAATTGAGAGATGTTTTGAACTATTACTATCATGATTTTAATAACTTAATTGATCTGGATTTTGAGGAATGGGAATTTTTGGTTAATTATTGTATTTTCAATAATTTTATATTTAATGGTGAGCATATTTACATTCAAGTTAAGGGTATTCCCCAAGGTTCCAATTTTTCTTCCATTCTTGCTAATTTATTTCTTCATTATTTTGAAAAAAACTTTTGCCTTCAGATAAATACTGCTTTTAGATTTATTGATGATTTAATTGTTTTTAATAATAGCAACTTTGCTAATATTTGGAAATCCATCAATCCAGACGAACTTTCTTTAATTAAAACCAATCTGGATAACAATAATACTGATTTTCTAGACATAAAAATTTATGTTTCATCCGGCAAAGTTGACATTAATGTGTATGATAAACGAAGCGATTTTAAATTTACAGTCAATAAATTAATATTTTGGGACTCCAATATCTCTAAAAGAATATACTACAACACGATAGCTGGTCAATTGGTACGTTTCAAAAAAATTTGTAATTCTGATGCTAACTTTTTATTACAATGTAAATATCTAAAAAACACACTTCTCAATAACAAATACCCGTTTTCATTCTTTAAAAATATTTTTGAAAGATTTATTAATATCAACACCTACACAACACATGAATAATTATTTTTCGTAATTTACCCAGAGCCATGGGAATTACTTTTCAATTTTATTTTTATTTTTTTACTTTTTATGAATATATTTTTGATAAGGGGCTGGGGATTTTCATATTATTATTATTATTTTTGGACTTGTTGCATCGGAGGTATGATGTTAGCATATAAGTTAGACTGTGTAATTGATGGCATTTGGTGGCAATTTTTAGGCTTGTTGTTGATGATATCCCAGCTGCGGCTTCGGGTTTCATTTCGTTCTATTCCTGCTATGTTTTGGTATTTTGTTCTGTTTTTGTTTTACTTGATTTTTGGTGGTGTTTGGGGGAGTGTATGAGCAATTTTTTCAGCCTAATGCTGCTCATATGTAGAAAACACCATTTTATGTTGTTTGGGTCAGGCTCCTCCCTGATGACGCCCTGATCCACCAACATTTCTTCATTTTTTATTATTTTTTAAGACTTTTGTTACATTTTTTTAGAAATTCTTGTGTTCTTGAAATTATATTGCTTACCATGCTATGTCTGCAGCTTCAGCGCGCTTGCATGGGTAGTTTCGAGTTTCGATTTCTGGTTAATGCACCCCGGCTGTTTGGTTATTTTTTGTTATTTTGTGTGTGTTATGTTATTTTGTATATTGTATGTTGTTATTATATATATATATATATATATATATATATATATATATATATATATATATATATATATATATATATATATATATATATATATATATATATATATATATATATATATATATAGTTACAGGTGTATGTACCATAAAGCTAAAGTATATTTAATGCGAGTTCTTTATGTATATGAAGAAAAGATGATAAGTTTATAAAAATCAACGCGTGGGTCATTTAAAAAGCCTGCGGGGGTCAGTGGCTGACCCGCGGGTCATATGTGTTTGCCATCCCTCGTCTAGAAGCTCAATATTTGTTCGAAGTCATGCAGGAAAAACAGCAAGTTGCAAAACGGATATATGCGTGTTTTCAACCGAAATTAACCCCGAAAACTCAATCTTGTCTGATATTATTTTAATCCCTTAGAGCAATTTAATTTTTGGAAATTAAATGCATAGAAGTAAAGTAATAAATTTCCACCCTGAGACCAAGTTATGAAAATAATTTCATTGAGGGATAAAATTAAATAAAATTAAAGTTTCAAGGGAGTTTGAAAATTTGATAAATAATTTGGTGTATTTTGTTTTTTTTAAAGCTAACATCAATCTTGAGCAACCCAACGGGATATTGGAGACAGTCCCAGATATTCCCCCGAAGAAAACGATCCTATAAATTATGAACCTTTGTTGGCAAAGTTATATTTTGTTCCAAAGGTTCGGTTCATGAAACATCAGTGAGATCCAAAAAATGTGTTTAATAGCAAATTTCAATAATTATAGAGTTTTATTAATTATTAAAATAATAAATTCGTTCAAATATAAGATATACACCTATAAAAATTGTAAAGGAAATAAATTGAGTCGTTTACAGATTATTTTGAATTATTAACCTAATTGTAGTAAAAATTAGAAATTTTTCTTTTTTCAAAAACTCCCAAAGCTGGGTCATGTGATTTTGAAGTTAATATATCGTCGTCTTACAAATGAAATAGGCTATTTCAAAATTTTCAAGATATGTTTTTTCGCCTTTTTTTGACCAGAATATAGTGATCCTTACTAAGTACGCTAAGTTATTTTTTCTTTAAGTGAAGGTTAAATTTCTTCTTCAAAACCAGTGTGTTTAGCACTGTGAGTCGTAGTTTCCTCTTCGGGTTTTTCAGAACTACACTTTCTTGACTTTCTGCTGATCACTTGAAAGTCAAAGATATGGTAAAGGCAGAAGTACTTATTGCATCCAAAATTGCCAATACACTTAATTTATTTATACCAAATAGTTTTGTATACACAGTCATGTACATTGTTCACAAATTATTTAGTGTCATTTTAATGTTTTGTAATATTATAGTTTTGATATCTTTCCACTTACAATAAAATAAAGGTGACGTAATTTTTAAAGTTACATTTTGGTTCATACTTTATTGGTCTATTATTTCACTGGATGTATTATCTATTATTTCAATGTGATAATGCATCTGATATATCACATTCGAAAGCTAACGAGCCAATATTCGGTTAAGGTCTTCGAAACCAAATGGAGTAGTAATTCAAGTTTATGTTCCATACTAAAATTGACTCCATAATTTTCATTCAGAGGTCAGTTTATGGTGCATAGATATGCAAATGGATTTGCACGTCAAAGACATATATATTGTTTTCAAACTTTTTCGTGTCATTTAAATGTTAGGTAACTTCATAGGTTTGAGATCTTTCCACTTACAATAAAACAAGGTTATGTAATTTTTGAAGTTAAATCAAGGTTATGTAATTTTTGAAGTTAAAACAAGGTTATGTAATTTTTTAAGTTAAAACAAGGTTATGTAATTTTTTAAGTTAAAACAAGGTTATGTAATTTTTGAAGTTAAAACTTAGTTATTGCATTATCAGTCTATTATTGCACAAGTAATAATAGAGTAATAATGCAATAATATACACTGTGATAATGCATCCAAAGTATCACATTTAAAAGCTAACGTTCCAAGGCAATTAACTTATTTTAAACCAAATGGAGCTGTATATCAAGTTTATGTTCCACACAATAATCGACTCCATCGGGCACAAGAGAAAGTTGTTTAAGATACATCGCAAATCCTCTACTTTCTTGCCCCAGATCGGTGGCTGTATATCGCCTAATTTAACCCGCGACCAGCGATAACGTGATGCAATTTTATTAAAGAAAGCAAATCACCTCAGCTGTGCTCAGACATCAAATTCGTGTCCCAAAGGCGAAAGAGACTGTGGACGTAATGTCATCGATTCCGGGTAACAATGCCGATATTTCAGATAACACGAAAGTTCCCTCAAAGGAAATCATTCATGGAATTACCGATTGATGGAATGATGAATATTTATGGGGGAAATTTACCTCCAAAAATATTACGTCCCCGAAATCCCCAGATGTATTGACTCCTGCATGCGAGTAATGTGTTTCCGTAAACTATATACACTGCGCGAACCGTGTAGATGTAGATTTTTCTGATTATTATCGGTTATTTTTTTATTTCTCGATAGTGGTAACATCGTTTATGGCAAAAGAACACGTGTATGGGTTTCCATTGTTTGTGAAAATTGTAGTAGTCTCTTGTGATTTACAGCAAAGTGTTGAAAATGGATCCCGGAGAATTATTTTCTTTATGTGAAGTGTTCTTTGGATCTCTTGTTATAATGGATCCGTACAATTATTATTATTTCGTAGTAGGATACAAAGGAATTTTATTCACTTTCGCGTTCATTAAAGTGTATTAATCTGTTAACATTTCATCAGTGTCAAAACGCTTTTTTTGTATTGAAAACGCATTATTCTCTGCGTCAGAATATTGTCAATTTCAACTCTGATGAAAGAACTGTTGCTAAGTTTATAGTCGTATAAATTTTTTCTTATACAGTCAGTACCGTCTCTATGGTCACACTCTTGTAAGGTCACCCCACTTACATAGTCAGTTTACTAAAGTTCCGTCCAACTTAATAGCGAGCATGTGTTAAAGCGCACCTCTTATATAGTCATTTTATTTCACTGGTAATCGTTTATATGCTCTGTTCTTTTGTTATCCTTTCGATGAGGTTACCAGTTTTTTTTAAATAGTAATTGGTGTAAAATTTTTTGAGGCTGGGAGCAACGATGGCCAGAAGAAAAAAAGTCTGCGACCCCAGAGAGGACCTGAATTTACGCCTTTACTTCCATCCCCCTCCCCCTATTTCTCTTTTGCGTTGAAACATTCTAGGCGTTACGCACCAACCCCCCTCAATTATCTTCCTCCCCAAGCACAACTGGTGGATATCTGTATGTTTATTGGTTGAAGTTATTTCTCCCTGTTTGAGAAGTACTTTGAAATTGTGACGAAAAGAGTAAAAGAAGATTTTGTTTCATTAGAATCATACGTGACGTTCATTTATTTAAAAAATGTTTCTTTGTTTTTTAGTCTGCTGACAAATTGTTCCTCTGGGCAAAATAAAAACAGAAACGAAGAAAATAAATTTAGAATCTGCGATCTTTTATGCTGTTGCCATTCCAAAGAAAACTATAATAATATGTATGTCGTGAATCCAGAATAATTGAAGTACAAAAATATAAAAACTATTACATAGAAAATGCTATTTTAGTTTTGTGAGTTATCAAAAATTACATTTCCTCAATCTCAAAATAAATGTCACATTTAACAGTTAAATTTTTTTACGAAATGGTTATCACATTTGTAAAATAGATGGGAAAAGAGAAAGATTTAACTGAAAAGTTCATTTTTCTAACATTGTTAAATATCACGAGTTAAGACGGTTTTGAGTTAAATATAGCTTCAAGATTGGAATTAGTTTTACTTGTAAGGCGATTTTACATTCTCTTTTCATACATGTTTGTGGTGTTAAGAAAATGTTTTTTTTTCGAATTTTTACCAGTCTTTGTTTACAATAAGAAACAGACTATCGATTGACATTCTTAAGTCATCTCATACTTTTAACTCTGCTAATGATTTTCTCGTCTAGGTATCTTGTCATTAGCAAAACTGAGCAGGTCTTGAGGGATGAGATATATCGTGATTAGCAAAACTGATAGTATCTCGTCATTGGAAGACATCTAACTAGATCTTGATGTCGTTATCCCAAAAAATGGCAGTATAATGCGGCTGAGTTAACTTGCCATTCACAAAAATGGTCACATCTTGATGGACGAAATATCTACTGATTAGTCAAACTGAGCTCATCCTGATGGATGAAATATCTACTTATTAGTAAAACTGAGCTCATCTTGATGGAAGAGATATCTTGTATTAATAAAACTGAGCAAATCGTGATGGACAAGACATCGCCTATTTCGGAAATTGAGCAGATCCTGGTGAACGAGATATATCGTCATTAGATGAAAGCTATAGATGTCGTCATCCCAAAAACTGGAAGTATCTTGCTGACGAATTACCTCGTCATTCGCAAAAATGATGGATTAGCTATATCGTAAAAACTACTTGGAGAGTTACCAAATGTTGTCCTCGTTTCTATAGTTCACTCCAAAATGAAACACTAATATTATTCAAAACAAAATGTGCAAATGTGAGTCTATTTCGCAGGAGTATTCATTTTCCTCAATGAAACAGTGACTTCACCAGAAAACTTCATGGGCTCCATGCTTGTATTATTATAATAATTTTTAGACTTAATAAATGTTTAAAAATATTTTCCTAACAACACTTTCTCAAACGAAGAATAAACGAATTTCTAAACCCTTATATTTCTAGATATAAATTATTGATATATCTGAGAAAGGGAGTACAATGTTGCTAATGCGTATTTTATATTGTTTTGTGGTCTCGGTAGAAATCACGTACTAAAGTACTGTAGGTCGGAGACACACAAACAAAGGACATACACCGACAAGATAATTTTTACTGAAACAGAAGAGAGAAATATACCCAGGGAGGAGTTGAAACTTACAAGAATCGAACCTGGCAACACTTACAACTGACAGCTGATAGCGCAGTGGGCAAAACCTGAGTCTTGACAACATTACTCGCATGTTTTCTTTAATACCGCTTCAAAAGTACTCAATGAATGCGGCACATATAGATCTACGCAATCATATTTACTTACTAGTCACTGCGTGGCAAGCCCAGCGTTGCCCGTGTTAGTTGCTTCTGTGGGGTTATTGGTTTGCTTCGCAAACCAAATAGGAGTTCGTAGCCTATTGGATAACAGCCGTAACGGAGTTGCCCGTGGTGTTGGTTTGCTTCGAAAACCAAAAGGGCGTTGCTCGTAACAGTTCTTTTCATAGAGGTCACATTTCCCGTGTGGTAGTTTGTTCGTAAACCAAAAAATATAAATATTTAATTTAAAAATTATTCATTAAAACAAAATCAAACGTCGAAGACATCCAATCGGCGTAACGTCACGATCTCTTGGGAAAATATATAAATATTTAATTGAAAAATTATTTGTAATAAAATCAAGGTAACTAAATAAAGAAAATTTTCCGCAGTTTTCAAATCCGTTGAAATTTTCTATCTATCTTTAACGATCCCGATTTTACAAAAAAAAAAAAGAACTTTACATTGCCAGTCAAAGTGTTTGCTGTGGAATCATTTGAGCGGAGACTGCGCATTCCCACTTAATTGGGAGCGGAAGGTGAAAAAACTTGGCATGGTTTCAAAAACTCACGTCAATAGTGACGATTGTGACGTGGCGTCATGAAAAAAAGAGCTAAAATCTTATGTTTTCTCCTAATTGCCGAAGCAGGTCGAAAAGAAGATCCAAAGGAGAAAAAACTATTAAATTCATTTTAAAATGTTCTAGATTAAATTTTAAAATTCGTGCTGGACTTTAAAATTGAAAATACTTCGGACTACCTGTGTGCCAAATTTCATTATTGTAAATGCCATAGATTCGTCAGTACTCGGCGAACACGCACACACAGAAACTTCGTTTTATAATAGTAGTAGAGAAGATTGTGTGGGAATTATTTGAATTTTAGATGGTGCTAGCGTCGTTGACGTCATGCGCCTTTCCTGCTCTCCCACATTTAGAGATTTTGTCAGTTAGTTAGTTGAAGCTCGACTCGAAAGAACCTGTGTTCTTAATTTGATTCGATTAATCTCGATTTGCTTCAAATGTAATCTTTTCAATATCTGTAAATAGTGTGTAAATAGTAATTATATTTTAATTTAACTAAAAGAATCTCTCTAATCGTCATTTTTGTATCGATCTAAAAATACCACTGAACCCATGCGATATAAGAAATCCTGCCATTTTGGACTATGGTGCATCGGACGGGCCAGTTTTATATGTTTCAAGTTACACTTATTGACAACCTTTTGGATTAGCATTTAAGCAAAGACTGTTAAAGGTAGGACTGATTTGAATATTTGTAAAAATGACAGAAGAGATTATTACCAAACTGAAATCAAAAAAGGAAAGTTACTAGAACCGCGGTGACAAAAAATTTGCAACAGATTAAAACAGATTTAGAGAATGACAAAATTAATGTAAGCTTGAAAGAAGAAAGTTTTGATTTATTACTCACAAAAGAAAAAGTATTAAAAGAATTAGACAAAAATATAGACTACAATTTACAGTTTAATTCGGATGATTACGAAACTGAAATCGCAAACGCACAATATATGAAGACAAAATTTAAGTTTGGAAATTTAGAGCAAAAAGAAAATTGAAAGAATTGACTAAAAGCACAAATTCGGATAATGCAAACAATGGTGTTCTTAACGAAACCATCGACTCTAAAATCGAAACGAAACAAACTCGTCTTTCTAAATTGAGCATTAATAAATATTATGGTGATTATACTCAGGACAAGTTTTTGGAATTCTTTTAAAGTTACAATTCATGATAATGAATCTTTGTCCAAGATCGAAAAATTTAATTATTTGAAATCATACCTGAGTGGCAACGCGGCGAACGAAATAGGAAGGGTTTTGAATTTCGGATGCAAACTATGATCAAGTAGTTGAAATTCTTGAAAATCGTTTCTATAAAAAGGACATTATAAATGTTCACACATGCAAAAACTCATTAACCTTACTCCAGTAACTAAATCTAATGACCTATTGAAACTTCGCAAATTGTGTGATACCATAGCAATTCAAGTACGTAGCCTACGGTCATTAGATGTCAAACGGGAAGCTTACAGTTGCATGTTAATTCCAACCTTTATGAAAACATTGCCTCCCGAAATAAGTTAAGACTTTAATCGTGAAACGAAAGTAACAACATTTTTTGATGTGGATAATATATTAGAATTCATTCGAAGGAGATTAACTACAGGGAGAGAAATTGTTTCTTGACATCTGGTTTGCGATCTGTAACTATTCAACAGCATTCCCCTCCTAAATTGCAAAGAAAAAATGTTGTGTCCGCTGTTGAGGTTTTGGAGTCAGTAAATTAAAACTCGCTCTCGAATAATATAAACAAAAAGGGCGTTTATAACGATAGTTGCCTCTTTTGCAAAGCGAAGCATGTTTTAGAACTTTGTGAATATTTAACTGTGGTAGAAAAAGAAATTTATTACATAAACAGGGTAGATGTTTTTTATGCCTCGGAACAAGACAGAATAAGGGAATGCAGAACGAATATGTTTTGCACAGAATGCAAGGGTAGGCATAATCGTTCTATTTGTTTTCGGGCTGATGAAAAAAATGAAAAAATAATAGTGCAGAGGAATCGAGGAAGATGTTCTTTCAGCACTTTCTCTTAACAAACGTAATGTCATTTTGCTTCACACCTGTTGTGTGGTGTTAAAAACAAAAGTGAAGCCAATTCCGATAAGATTGATTTTGACAATGGTTCCATGAGAACGTTTTTAAAACAAGAAATTGCAAATAAATTAAGGCTTCCTGATATTCGAAAAGAAACGCTCTGAGTACTTACTTTCGGAAATGACACTCCTATTAGAAAGACATTCGATGTGGTTGAGATAAAATAAGAAAATAGAGACATACAGAACTCAGAAATCATAATTGAATCTCTAGAAACAGAACAAATTTCAAGTTTTGATTTACCGCCTCCTAATTTGAGTGGACATTTCTTAGATAAGAACCTGAAAGGTTTACAATTTGCCGACTCATACGATTGTAAGGATAGAGTAACTCTTGTTGTGGGGGCTGATTATTATTATAACAAAGAATGGGAAACTTAAAGCGTTTAGGAAAACATTTTATAGCTGCGGAAACGATTTTTGGTTGGTGTTTACAAGGTTTTCCCAGAGGTGAAATTACACCCTACACTTCTGCAGCATTTAATGTAGTTGTTGAAAAAACTTTGATATCGTATAAAATTAAGAAATTTTGGGAACTGAAAAGTTTAAGCATAAAATTCGAAGGTGAATCTTCTGACCAGTTAGAAGATAATGTTATGAAGACAGTTGAATCGGAAATTACATACGAAAATTCTCGTTACACAATTAGGCTGCCATGGAAACCCGATGAGAGATATATGTTATATAATAATAGACAAGTTGCACTTGAACGATTTTGAGGCTCAGAAAACGATTTCAGGTCAACCATGAACTTTTCAATTCCTATCAAGCTGTATTTTCAGATTATTTGCAGCAGATCATCGAATTAACATCAGACACCTCCGACAATGAAAACCAAGTTACATATTTTTTACCACACAAAGGTCATTCACCATGATCGAACCACTAGTAAGATACATATCGTGTTTCATACGTCTACACATGGACCTGGTGAAATCTCACTTAACGACTGTTTACACATTGGTCCAAACCTATCTCCAGACATTTTTAAACTTTTTTTATCCTTCAGAGTTAATCCCAAAGCTGTGATAAGTGATATGAAACAACCGTTTTGACAGATAGAAGTGAATGAAAGAGACATATACATGTGGTGCTACAACAGTCGTTCCAATGAGATTTCCATTCGCTTTAACAAATTAATTTATTCTTTAATAAACATCGACACTATTTACAACATCATCAGGATGAATATTTACAACGAAGATCGAGCCAACGCCCAAATCGACAGGAACATAATCATGCGTTATGCCAGCAAGACTACAGAATTGCAAGTGTGTCTTTCTTTCTCTTCTGTTGTTAGCCCCAAACCCTGACGGGGATTAGGGTCATGTGACACTCCGAAACCAATCGGAATCTTACATTTTAAACTTGACAGATACCAGACACCCTTCGAGGGAAGCAATCGTGACATCTGACAAGTGAAAGAACTTTGTTGTAAACATTCCCACGAAGACGCCTGGCATCTTCCTTTTTCACCTGTTTAGCACATAGCATCTCACCGCTTAATCTTTGAAATAGAGCTGAGTTCCTTACTGCCTTTAAGTTAAAAATGAATTTTTCTACCCTCACATATCCCCCTACTAAAAGCGAGTCGACTCGGAGGTGGCCAGTCCCCAAATCACAACTCGAAATGAGAAGAACGATTTGAGTCACAAGTTAAAATTTTGACTTCTGTGTAATGATAGATCAGGAATGTCACATGAGTACAACAGTTACGTACTAAATAACAGTTTAAATCCTTAGATAATTATTACGTTACAATGAAACTTCAAAATATTCATGAGCTATAAAGAAATACTATACTAACTAGATACTCTCGAAACACAATATCTAGACAAAATACTCAAAATCAAACTTCTGGTATAACACATCAATATTTTAAAAGATTTTCATGTTACAACCTGTTAATCAAATAATTTCACAAATATAATTACTACTACTAATATTATAAGAGATCTCAAAATAAGTTTGACGGCTGTCTCTTGTTACAAGTTTTTTGAGCTCCATACATATGTTTCAAGTACATTATCATGAAGAATTTCTCTAAATTATCTAAGTTTTGGACATTCTCCAAAATGTTACACTTCATTTCACCTGAGATCTCACGAAAATCTTTATCAATGCCTTTTATCATTAAATCTTTATATACTTTGTTTAACAAGTTCACTTCAAATTCTTTGTGATTTCCATGTTCACTGAATTTCACTCATGTGGCTTCAATGTCACTTACTTACCTTCATGTGACTTCATTGTCACTTAATTACCTTCATGTGACTTTATTGTCATTTAATACCATTACATTAAAACACAACAAAATTCAAAATTCCACACTCAAGTACCATAATTTCAAGCAATCCATTATACTTTACATTTCACACAATATGTGACAATATCTTTCATTATATCAACCACACTGTCATTTAATACTTATTTTTTAAGCCTAGCAATGATAAACTATTATGTTTCCAAGAACTGAGTAATAATTATTTAATTTTTTAACCGAAGCAATACATTTAATTTAATTTTAAAATACTAATATTGCCAAACTACTTCAGTTTTATTAAATCAATCATTTGGTGATATTTTTAATATAAACTCATTACACAAATAAATTGCTTTCAGGTAATACTCATGCCAATTACATTTAAATTAAATATTAATTTATTTTTCGCATAAGGACACAAAACTTTACTGATAAAAATAAGAAATAGCCATGAGGAAAAATCCTAAAAACATACTAAAAATTAATATAAACCCTTGGGCATTTACTTCAACCCAACATTCATCGTTCATTTGGAACGCTTTTTACATTTATTTATCTTAAAAGCCTTTTAGTTCAGCAAAGAAATGAGACCAAGTCTCTATTTACCATTTTATAACAAAAATTTCACTTTGAACATAAAAGGCTTTTAGATGTCAATAATTGAATTAGCATGCGTTCTTCTTACATTGGTAAAAACCTGAAATCCCTTTTCCACTCTTTAGAAAAAGAATCCTTTTTTTGTGTTTGACAAAAACAATTTTCTCGAATTTGCATTTACCTTAGAAATAATACTTGCCTTTGTGCGTCTCACATTACAGTGCACTTTAATTTCATTTTGTTCCCATTTCAGCGCCTATTGCACCCGAAAAGAGGTTGTTCCTGTCTGTGAATTCAACGGCTGTAAACGTGAATCTGAACAGCTGGCACAACGGCGGCTGCCCCATCAACTTCTTCGTCATTCAGTACCGACCCAACGGTCAGCAGGAATGGACTCTTGTCAGCAATAACGTCATACCCGAGCAGAACAACATTACCATTACGGACCTGAGTTCGGGCTCCTGGTACTCGCTGCTAATTACGGCAAGAAACGACGCAGGATCCACGGACGCCGAGTACATATTTGCCACCTTAACTTTATCCGGAGGTACGCAGTTATTTCATGTTAATTAAAAGGAATGATATCGTTCAACGGTGTAATTGCTGTTGAACAAAGTCGTATCATTGCCTCTCACACCTGCATAATTGTGTGCATGCTGCATCTGTGATAAAGAGGGATATTAAGCACGTGTTTATGTATTAAATTTCTATTAGACTCACAGTGAGTTTAAATGTTCTTGGTGATTAAATTACAGAAAAGCTTGCTGGGCTCGGGAATCCCCTAAATATTATATTCGTTTCAAAAATAAATGCTTAGCTATGTGAGGGATGCTTATGTGTTCGTCGATTCTGTAACCTGTAGGATTTCCTGAATGACTTGGAACGCGGTAGTCCAGTTGGTAGAGTAGCGTATTAATTAACCAACGCGCACTCTCGTACCTAGTGTCGCGAGGCACTGTACCAGTTTAAATAAGTGTGTTTGGTATGAAAATAACATGCCACCCAGGTGACTTGTCCATCCAGAATGTTAGAAAAGATTACGCTATTGCATTACTTCATCCACACGGTAATTACTTCTATTCTACCCTACAATAATGGACCGGACAGCATGATGTGAGTGTATAAGGCAAAGTGCCACACGTGCTACAATTACACCAGCAACCCATATGGGCATACTTTCAACAAGGTTTTGATACACATGCTATGGGTATTTGTGTCGATTCCTGCTGCAAGAAAGTCGCCAATTTGGCTGTAGATTTCGGGCGTGGTTCCCTGGTCCATAAGCGTCGCTCTAACTCCTCCCACAAATGTTCTACGGGGTTTAGGTCAGAAATCTGAGCAGGCCACAGCAGAAGTTTTACATCCTTATCTTGATTCCACTGCTTGACAGAGACTGTAACATGACATGGAGCGTTGTCGTCCTCGACGTAACATTCGTCCATTGCATAAAATTGCCAGTGCGTAGGAAGAACAAGTTATTTATTTGCTTAACTTATGACCTATTACCTGGAGTAGGTATATAATTGGTTGACATCCATTCACTGAGTGTCTATTTTAATTACATTACATAGCATATTCTAAACCAGTTAGGTACATGAACCATCTTTAAAGACCTATACTACCCTTTAATAATAGATCGAACAGCAAGATGTGATGGTATGAGGAAAATAAAACTTGCTTTAATAGGGGAATGGTCCATCACGTACTACAATTACGCTAGCAACACTTTTGGACATGCTTTCAACAAGGTTTTAATACACAGCTATGTGTATTTGAGTCCATTCTTGCTGCAAGAATGTCGCCAGCTCAGCTGTAGATTTCGGGCGTGGTTCCCTGGTCCGTTAGCGTCGCTCTAACTCGTCCCACAAATGTTCTATGGGGTTTAGGTCGGGACACTGAGCAGGCCAAGGAAGACCTTTACATCCCTAACTTGATACCCCTTCTTTACAGAGGCTGCAACATGACATGGAGCGTTGTCGTCCTGGAAGTAACCTTTGTTCATTTCATAAATTTGCCAGAGCGTTGAAAAAACCTGATTGTCCAAAATGTTCATGTAGGCGTCGGCTTTCAATTTATCATGCACAACATGCAAAGGTCCCAGGCCATACCACGAAAAACACCGCCAAGCAAGTAGTCAGATTTTATACAAATCCGCTGGCATCTGGTCTATTATTGTAGGGTAGTGTATATCATCATATAAGGTTACTATATATATACAACATGCAAAAAAAATTTATTTTTCTCTTGTGATACTGAAGTTCTGAAGATTCTCAATGAATTTCTTTTTGTTACTAATTTTGACCCTCGAGCCCTAGTTACAAACAACGTTTATTTTTAGCACTTATCTACAAACAAAGGGTATACATTAAATCCCCTTTAAGTATTAATTTATCTCTCAACGCAACTTTATTTGGAATTAAACTAAAAACACCCCTATACATAGGTTTTAGGGGATTTTTGGCGTTTTGTTAAAAGAATACCTAATAACATTTCTAAGAAAAACTTGGAACAGGAAAGTAATACTCATCCATTCCGATGTAAATCGAAAAACTAAGTTTTCAATTAATAGAGTGATACTTTAACAATCGTATGTTATCAATTTCAGACCGATATTCAAAATGTTTACACATTTGATCTGTTTATTCTAAAACCACGCTGATTGGATAGCAAACACATTTTGAGACCTAGTAGTTCTTTGTACACAACATACCTTCTGGTTCATTGTAAGCACAGTGTAGTTAAAACGTGCTATTTTATTTATACTAATTATTATTATTTTAACTAATATGTTGACTCGTTTCCCTACTCTATCAGTGTTACAAAATACATACATTATTACGGAATACAATGCTATTGAAATTATACAAATATCATTGTATATCTTTAAAAATATCGTATAAAATATGCATCAATATTTTCAACTTTCATGTGGTTTCGATGAGATATCTCATCCATCATGATCTGACTGATATTTACTAATGACGAGATACCTCGTCATCAGGAATTGACCAATGTTTCATGATGACGAGATCAAGATCTGGTCAGTTTTATTTTAGTTTGCGAAACATCTCATCCATCAAAACCTGCTAATGGTTCGGGTCAGTAGTAACCCAAGAGGTCGATATCGACCCTCATGGGTCGATATAACTTTTTTAGGGGTCGATTTGATCTCACGGATCGATATAAAGGTATACGACATCATTATACGGGTAATATTTAATTCGGTTATCTTGGATTACCCTCATCCCGAATAGCAACGCAACTAAAAGTGTGGATCTTGGTAGCACCTATAAGTGACACCTATAAGACCTGTACGATGGAGAAGTGTCATAAAAATTATATAACAATAAATAACATCTAAAACTAACATACACATACCTTTTATTTTATTTTCCTATTATAAGTGCGCAGTAGGAAAATTGAGAATGATCGATAAAAGTCGAGAAGCTCTCGAATGGGTCGATGGTCAAAGAGGTTTGGCGACCCCTGGGTTTTATAATGACGAGATATCTCATAAAGCTACCAAGAGGGTTTAATTCTTATACCATCAATTATGAATCTATATCCCCAGGAAAACACTCTTCAATATAAAACACCAAACTCCTTTTCAAGGTGTTATCCATCATAATAAAATATTAATGGCGTGTATGTTCCAGACTGACGTCTTTGTTATTTGCAGAGTATCCTCCCCGGCCTTCCAAAGTCAGCGATATGAGTGGATCCTTCTACCGCCATCTGACAATCACAGTCCCCGTGGTCAGTTCCATCATTGTCCTGCTCGTCGTGCTGTGCGCGGTCTGCTTCATCACCAGGCGCCGGAACTCGGGGACGGTGCAGAGGGTCTCCACCGGTAAGCAGGACAACCCTTCACACGAAATGTCACTTAACACGGATCATTGATCTTGTGACATTCTTTTTTGTGTTGCAACAGGGATGTAACTGTGTTCCCATTAATGTTTATGTCTCTTTATTAGGCCGTGGTAGTCCAGTTGGTTTGAGTTGGTAGGTAGTTAAATAGTCCACAAATCTCCCGTGTCAAACTCAAGTCGTGTACAGAAGGGGGCTGGTGCACGTTAAATATGTCACGGCTTCAAATACCGTCATGTTAGCGTAGTGTCGAAGTTTGGAGAGTAGTGTGCTAGCTCAGGTGTGACCACGTCTCATCTGACCGTAGTTCAAAAATACGTGGTGTCGTCCTCGAATCTTTCCCTAAGGGTTTGATACCAGACAGTCACCAATAGACCGCTGTGCTGTTTAAATTAAATCTTAACTGAAACACCTCCTTACCCACCTAGCATAGGCTTCGGTAGTCCAGTTGGAAGAGCAACACATTTTATGCTCTTTCCGACGTGCGTAGGTACTTTGCTCATTACGACGGCGACCGAACTGTTGCATATCCAGTGTTTTACCTTCGATCCATCGCCGACCAACCGGTCTAGTGGTCAAGGATTTGGCCTCTGGATCGGAAGGTTCTTAGTTCGAATTCGGGCTCAAGGCATGGATGTAAATTGTGCTGTCTTAAGTTAGGGGCAATGAAGGTCCACCCACTGGGTTCCCCTTCGCAAGTGACCATCACTTCCGGCCTTGTAGTGGTCAAGGTTAGTGTCCAAAGCCCGCCATTGGAAAAAAACACTTCGACCACTACAAGCTTACCACGCTTTTTTTCACATTTTATGAACTATGCTAACCTTTTCGATATGAATTTAGATAATGTTTTAGTTAATCCTTAAGTCTTATTTACTGTTTTCAAAACTACCATGTTTATTATAGAACTATATCCTGAAAATAAACCGTATCTTTAACTTCATTAATCACTTTCTGCTACCTAATTTCTTAAAAATCACCACTGTGTGACCACTCCATCATCCAATCATATTTGAAGGAAATAACCAGGAAGAACCAAAGGTTATACTATTATCTAGGAGCTCTACCGTAGATCGGATAATTTTCATTTAACCACGAGATGTCTCTTCAGTCAAGATCTCTTGATGGTTTTTGCTTATGAAGAGTTTCCACGTCAAGATAACAAGCAGAAAGTTTAACGTCGATATCAGCAAAAAGAAGTACATTAATTCAGATCGAAAATGCTGAATATTGTAAACATCGATCCACTTGCAGCTGTCTCTTTTCAAGTTGATTGACATAAATGTAAATGTCCCTTCACGGCTGTATCCTTGTTATTTCTTTCAGGTTTGATTTATTGGGGTTTTTAAGAGGGACTCAATGGGCTATGCTGCGCGAAACTCAAATTAGATAATGTCGATGGGCGTACAAACACAAAGTACGTTTTACTGATACGTCTTTTTTTTTCAGGCGATGCTGATGGGCGAGACCCGATAAAAGCAGAGAACGTCCCTTTGTCTGTGACCTACGACGCCGGACAAGAACCTACGTATCTGCCAGCCCCTTACGCAACCGGACGTGTGTCCGGCTACAGCAGAGAGCACTGCGTCTTACCTGGAACGGGGGCAGAGCAGAACGTTGGAACCTTTGGAAGCTCTCGAAGTGGTTATACCTACAATGTCCCTCATCCTCCAAGAAGAGTAGGTTCATTATTTTCAAATAATAAATGTATGTTGCAATGGTTTTCGTTCATCTAAAAGAGTGTTGCGCAATATTTTTGATTTGGTAGACTGCGTGTTTTTCGTTTTACATAAAACCGCAGTTTCGGAGAAAAGTTCGTAAATTGTTATTAAAGTGTTTTTAGAAAATCTCGTAAAAAAATTGGGATGTTGAGTCTACTTGAAATGATTTAACTCCCATGTTGTCTCAACGAGATATGTTTTTCATCAAATCTGAACAATTTTGCTAATGAAAATATATCTAGTTACTAAGAAATTGCCGATTTTTTGTCGCGATGAAGATCTAATCATTTTTCTTTTATGAACGAGATATATTTTTCCTCAAAAACTGGTTAGTTTTGCTTATTAAAAGATATTGCATCGAGACAACCACCCGGCGCGTTAAAATTAAATTATAATATAAGATTGTTAGTAAAGGTCATTAATGTGTATTTGAAATGTGTAATGTATCAGCTATGCATTGGATTGATTCCCGTGCCATTCTATAGAATTGCTTCAAAATTCACACTATATTCTACAATTTTAGATATGTTCAAGAAACGAAATAGTAGAGAGCGTGTCAAACTTATACTTGGACTGATGTACAATGTTTTTGTAACATTGAACAATATTTTCTTTTTCTTTTCTTCTGTACATGCGCAGGGTGTTTAAAAAAATACTTATTATAGGCTTCATCTATAGCTCCTTACAATTTGGCTAGATATTTTGGATACACCCTATATACTATTGAATACCTCTTACAAGGTTGTCATATCTAAAAATGTCAATTGTGTGTTTTTGTATATCAGCTTATAAATCGTATGATCCTTCAAGCAATGATTGATAAGAACGTGTCAATCTCGACTTTATGGGAAATGCTGCCGCATGGAAGGTACTACAACATCCCACCCATCGTATGGGGACATATATTTCTGGAGGATTTTATGGAAGAAATAACCTAGTCATCTTGTAAAGAAACCAGAAAACTTCAAGAAGCCAGTACGATTTCGGCACATACGAGATTCTAATAATCAATTCTCTTGAATCAACTTCTAATCTCTCCAAGTGGTTTCGACAAGATATACTGTCCATCAAAATCATATCGATTTTGCTAATGAACGAGATATCTCGCCATGAAGATATAGCCGGTTTTTGATGAAGTCGAGGTCACGATCTGATCAGTTTTCTTTTCTAACGACGAGATATTTCGGCAATTAAGATATGGACAGTTTTGCTAATGACAAGATACCTCGTCGAGACAACCACTGGGAAGGTTAAGAGAGACGAATTTTAACAAACAGCCACTGATCGGGCTAAGTATTTTCCATAATCAAAGTTTGTTTTAAATGCTTCGCCACAAGAAATCAACTTTATCAGTTGTGGTACTTTTACAGAACGACTATTATCAATTTTAATGCTCTTGATGGTTATACGAGGTATGTCGTCACTAACAAAACTGACCAGATTTGATGTTGACCTCGTTGTTAGAAAAAAAATTGACCACATCTTGACGTCATCATTAAAAATTAGACAGTACCTTTTTTACCAGCTATCTCGTCTTTGGTAAAATTGGTCAAATCATGATGGATGATGAACCTCGTTGTTAGAAAAAAATTGACCACATCTTGACGTCATCATTAAAAATTAGACAGTACCTTTTTTACCAGCTATCTCGTCTTTGGTAAAATTGGTCAAATCATGATGGATGATGAAGTCGTCGAAACCACCTGGAGGGTTAAGATTCTACAAAAAATTGTTTAATGATAAGACAGCGATTTTAAATATTTACCGTCCGTATGATAACGGTATGGTAGATAAAACAAAAACAAATAGCTTTCTAAAAATGAGTACATTTCATCTTGTAATTCAATTCAAATGCAGTTTGTTACAGCAATGTTAATTAGACAGGGATTTTAAATATTTACCGTCTGTATGTAACCGGTATGGGAGATAAAACAGGTACACAATTTTTTCAGACATTTCACCTTACTAATCCATTCAATTCAAATGAAATTTGTACCAGAGGAATGTTAATTGGCCAGCAGATTCCACTCCCTCCACTCGAACTTGTTTGTCACTCCTAATTAATCCGGTCGTTCCAGGCACAAGTCAATATCGATTTTTCTTCCCTCCACCTCCGTTAATAAACATTTATTGAAAATTTTTTTCCCTCCTCCCACTTCTCTGAATGAAGTGAAAAGTTTCCATTAACTTAATTCGGACGGGGCACAAAGGTTGGAACAAAGGCGAGGCTAATTTATAGCGTGCCTAATTGACAATAAACAACACCGGATCGATACGCGAGATATCGATGCTGTCATGAGCAGAAAGAGATACCGGTAGGGGAAAAAATGTACGAGCGGAAAATCATCGGCGGACTCCATTAAACTTAATCAGCACAAGTGATGCAATATTTATTTCGTCGTCAGATGAGGACACTCGGGCCACCTCTGGGACTTCCCTCTCATTGTGGCAACGAGCGACAGATTTCTGTTGGTAATTACCGGCGCTATTCCGCGGAGGCTTCCGTGAATTATTGAGCATCAAGGTGACTTGAAACGGACTAATTTATTGCGGATCTCTTGAGGCCGCGTCGTGTATTCCGGGAAGAAATATCGCTGCGGTGTGGTTGATACGGACGAATGCGCAAAGTGCGGATTTTTGAGTTTGCTGCGTTTTTGTCTCGTGTCACTCACGGCACTTTTATTTCTATCTACAGCAGGGGTGGTCAGCAACACCACCTTTGGAAGCCATATTTCAGGAAGGAATATTTGAACGAGCAATTTTATTCATATTTGATATCAAAACGATAGAGATAACAGTGATTAGGTGAAACTGCCCAAGTTCAAGTAATCAACCAAACTTTCGGCAGCAAACATTCTAAAATGGACAACCTTTGTAAAGCATCAAGAAGAAATTTAACTTTTAAAGATTTTCTTCGCAAAATTGTTTGATAGAAACAGAACAATATTTTTTAATAATATTTTTATTTTCATGTTTTACAATAAATTTCTACCTTCTATGATTTTCACTAAGTTCCTAACTTTAATGTTTTTTAATAACGTTCGAACTTTTATGTTTTTCAATAACTTTCTAACTTTTATGTTTTCAAATAACTTTCTAACAAGAAATGAATTAAAAGAATTACATTTTGGACGTTGATCAATGTTAGTTTACTAATAACTTGAATACAAGAAATGAAATAAAGTTATAATTTTTGGACAGTGATCAGTTATAGTTTTAAACACGTACCGTACTTACATTTTATTTGCATAAGATCCTAATCACTCGCCTGAGAAAGCCGCGTTATGGCCACAAGTGATCTATAGGTTACCACTAAGAAATATGCTTTCTTCTGTCATTTTTCAAATATTTGTTAGGGCCACTGTAGTTCAGTTTGAAGAGCAATGGAATGGTTGAGAGTTTAAAACTACGTCCGATTAAATATGTTTGTGTGAAGAGAGGGTTGGTATACGTTAAATATATAATGGTCTTAAATGTTTTTATATTGGGGTTTGTATGAGTACTGGTATAACGAATCTTAGATTTAACCCTTCCAGGACTTTCCCAATTGGACTGTCGTGAACAAAGATGGCATGTGCACGATAAATCTGTCAAGGTCTAAAATGTCCTGATGTTGGCGTGATTTGGAAGTTTGGTGAGTCTGGTACTAGCTCAGGTGTTGGCATCGTCAACTCACTGTGGCTCCAAAATTACAACACATTGTGTTGGTACCGTTGCTACTACCTAACCTTGACTACCTAACCACCTACCCTTAAATGCTTAAAGATACTGTCCCCCCCCCCTCCCTTGAAGGAATATAAAACTGACAGTGTTTACATTGATCAAAAAGTACCCGCAATGCAGTCATATTAAAACAAAATGTAGAAATGTATTGGTCAAAACTTATTACATCTCCTTCAAAGTAATCTCCTCTTACTTCAATGCACTTCTTCCAGCGTTTATTTCAATCTTCAAAACATGCCTTAGAGAGGTTTTGTGAAACCCTTTCAGGGTTCGAATCGAATTTTCTTTTATTGCATCAATAGACTCAAAACGGTGACCACGAAGAGGAAGTTTCACTTGTAGAAATTAGAAAAAGTCACACAGTGCCATATCAGTTGACTATAGAGATTATAGAAACTCACTTGCTGAGTGATTTGTCAAAAAATCCCGAAAAACAATGCCATTGTGAGAAGGCGCATTATCGTGATGCAAACCCCATGCGTTATCTCACCACAATTCAGGTGGTTTGCGATGAATTGCTTCACGCAAACGGCGCAAAATACTCAAATAATAATATTTATCAACCGTTTGGGCCAGAAATGGTAGAAATTCATAATTCACAACATCACAACAAGCATATAAAAGTCAACATTACCTTGATTCCAACACTTGTTATACTGTATACAATTTTAGTGTTTCTGCAACTTTTTATCAATTGCATAAATGTAATAACGAGTTTAAAGTTCGCAATAAATGCTACTAGGTTCCAACTATTGTGTCACAGTTGTGTCGATCAAAAATACATGCATTCATAATTTAGAGCCCATTGAATCATCAAGTACCACAAATAGTGGCTACAATTAACCGGATGTTAAATGGATCATTTGTCCATGGAAGCTGAGTAATGTGATCATTAAGGCAACTTTTTGTTCGCAGTTTTGTTCGCTTCTTTTTGTTGCAGTAAAAATGGGAAAAGTTGCATTTATTATTCCTTAAAGTTGCATTTATGGAAATTAGGTTGGTCTAAAATAAATTATTCGTAAAAAATGAAAAATTTTAAAAGTTATTGACAATTTTAGTTATGTACAACAGTATTACAATACATACTGAAACACAAAACGTTGAATGGCCGATCCTTGGCCAGAAATTTATTTAACATTGGAAACCTGTGCCAGCCGCAGTCACATAATGTGCTGTATCAGATAGTAGAAGCACAAAATCATTTTGCTCAACATTCAGAGATTTTAAAACGTCTTCTACAATGCGAAAAACATATTGATGATCGACACTCACCTCACAAGCTCTGCAGTGGATTACGCAAGTTTCCTCTGGATTATCAAGAGTGTCAACCAATGTGTTAAAGTATTTCTTGCCATTTACTTCACTTTCGTCTTAGGACGAACACCTTCGTACCATGAACTTGTTTGATCCGCAATACTTCGGCGTTCGCAAGTTCAGACACACGTGATGGAAGGGTTGATTCAGAGAGCAACAAATTAAATATTAATTTGATATTAATTAATTTTAAGCTATATTTTAAAAAGTTGCATGTGGTTGCATTTATGCAAAAAGTTGCATAAATGCATGATCATGAATTAGTGACCTGAAAGCTGTTGTAGAAACACCTGAATGTTTTAACCCGTCTGGAGGTTGACTCGACGAGTTATCTTTCGTCACTACAATAACTTGACCAGATCTTGTTCTCATCATCAAAACAAAGACTATCAATACATTGGTAACGATATATCTCGTCATTAGCAAAATTTAGAAGTGATTGATGGACAAGATGTCTCGCTGATACCACTTGGAGGGTTTAAATGGTTTTTGATCATAATTTGAACGATATAATTTTGGGTTTGACAAACAAACTTCAAACATGAGTAAGTATATTTTGATAGAGCGTGAAGGTTATGGACTACTGTCAATACATAATTTAATATTGAGAGGAATTCAAACCATACCATCTCTACCTAGAATGTAATATTAAAAGACCTTGAAAAGTATTAACAGTATACGTTTATTAATATATGTAATATATAAACGTGTTCACTTTTTTTCATTTGAATACTAAACTTCCAACATATAAAGAGGTCATTTTAAGTCTGCTGTTGATCCTGAAACCTCGCCATAAGAAAAACTGACCAGATCTTGATGGACAAGATCTATCGTCGTTAGAAACAGACTCGATCTTGATCTCGTCGTCATGGAAATTGGCAATATCTTCATCATTGTCATTTTTGATGACGAGATATCACGTCTTTAGAAAAATTAATCAAATCTTCACGGACAAGATAAAGCGTCGAAATCACTCAGAGGGATTACTCTCGTTTTAGTTTCCATGACTATCTTCTAAAGCAGAATGTTTACAGAATTAAACAATTACTAGTTGTTGGGGTCTTATTTATAACCACCGTTCATCACTCTAAATTTAAAATGGATTTTAAACACATTTATGTACTTTAAATTACTTTTTACGAAAACATTGCGAATTAAAACTATGTGTATAGAGTACACCATATTTTGTCTTCATTTTATTTAATCATGAATTGAAGAAATAGACTGCATCTATTAATTGGAATATCATAAAATAAACAATAACGCGATTTTAAAATCATCAAATTACATTAAAATGCGATGATAATTAAATACACACACGTAGTAAATATTTAATAGATCGCAAATAAAATACTTATTTTCAATAATTTCTAAAATTAATTTCTTACTGCCTTTAAAGATGTGTATATTCATTTTAATTTGTAACGTGATAGATTTTTTTTCAAGTGTCGAATATCAACAAATATTTACTTAAAGCTCACTCCCATGTCAAAAGGAAAAGCTTATTTACATTACACTTGTCTTCATTGCTTAAAAAGCAAAATGTTGTTTACGTTAATCATTTCCTTTGGATAAAATGTAACATTTCCCCTTAGATAAACCTGGCTCTTTGATGACATAAAAGCATCAATTAATTGCGACTTAAGATTTACGTAAAAAAAGTTTATTTCATTAAATTGGATCAAGGTGATTGAAGCTACTGCTTCGTTTTTTATAATATTTTAGCCATATTTTGCATTATAGGAAGTATAAGCTTATTTTTTCTGTGTTCCTTGATAGAAAACTTTCTTCCTTATGTCAAACATAAAATTAAAGTATATTTCATCGAAAGATTTTTATACGAATAACGCAAATTTTCATTTGCTTAAGGAAACGTTTTTATTTGTTTCATACCCTTTTTTTTGTAAAGAAAATGCAAAAAAAAAATCGTATCAATTAGAAATCTGTTTCTGAGAATTTTTTTTACTCCGTGAATTCTAGCTTTAATTAATCCCGGGACTTTACCACTGAAGAATGCATGTGATTAAATTTCAAGAGCTTTTTTGTCTGTTTATTCGGAAAAGCCCATCAAGAAAAAGAAAACGGAATAATGTGATCAACACAAATACTTTGGAGAAAAAATCCATTTAATTCCTAGGTGCTTTTCACATCTCCCAGCAGGAAATAACACGATGCTTTTTATGCTATTTGAAGTATTTGAGGATTATAGCTGATAGGAAGAATCTTAAGGATGTTTGATCAAAATAGTTGTTCATTACAGTGCTATACTTTAGCACTGAATTAATTAGTTAATAAAAGTGTGATTGTCCTAAAACTTCAAGCCTAAACTATTATAACAGTAAGATAAAATATCAGGAGTAAATATTAAATCTATTAATTTTTTTTGCTTCGTGTATCATCCTCGGGGGCAGATCTCTTTTAGGTATGTACGGACTTCATGGTCCCTATGTATTCTAGTGTTCTTTTCTGTTCCATAGGGCTTACTGTCTTTAGTTTAACTGGTGTTGGGATACCCAAGGGATACCCACTATTCTATTCCCAAAATCTTACTGTTTCTATTTTTGACATCTTTTCTTGATGTTGAATGTCTTCTGTTTGACCCAACGTGGCCAGACATGTCCTTGCGTCATAAACCCACAAACAGCTGAACACTCTTCTGGAACCACGTTGGCCTGGAATGGAAGTTGGGACAGTAGGCTTCCAGCTCAGGTATGACCTCGTCATCTATGAAAATTATGAGGCTTTGTCATCGTATCTTTCTCTTCGTGATTGTTCCCGGACCATCATCAATAGATTGTTTTGTTGCTCCATTGAGACGAAAACGTAATTAACAATTACCTTCTGGTATTTTCAAAATACTGCTTAAGTAATATATTAATGAACTGTAGATTATAACTTAAGTTACTGTATGTAAGATTTATTGATATACTAGGATACTCATTATTTTATTAAATAAAAGTTTAAAAATTAAAATCTTGCATTTACGTAGTGAAGGTAGAACATTTTATGGTCAGTACCATTTGCTAAATTGCTAATCTGCAAGTAAATTAAAAATAATTAGAGCATTTAACAACGTGCAAATCGTTGTGTTCCATTTTCCGGTCACCCGAGGATGAATTGAATTCACTTTTGCGAAACAAAATTTGGAGAACTTTGTCAGGCGGGAATCCTTACGCATACACTGTACCCTGTATGTGTTCCAGCATATGGTTAGGTTATCACTGAATCCCTTTTCATGTTCTAACACTCTAATGGGTTCGCACGCAGAAATCCACCTTAAAACCGGTAGTTCTGTCTAGGAAATTAGAGTACTGATATCGGCGTACTAAGGCTTGGCAATGGTTAAAGAAGATCGACATAATTTGGTGCGGGAATCGTTCAACCGTTGGTCACCAGAATTAAATTTGTCCATACTATAGTGCGTGGTGATGTATTGTTCCAGACGGTGTACGCAAGATAGGCTCCCAAACAATATGGGGTAGGGGTGCAATTCAATTTAAGATCAGCCCTAAATAAACTTTTTCTCTGATTGAATCACCAAGTTTCTGCTTAGCTGATTTCTGTTCTTATGGTGCAATGGCCATATTTCCCAAGATGTGCCAAACACAAAACAAACCCGTTAGCTTCTGAACAGATGCATAAATAGTATAGCAGTAATAGGCAACTGTGTTGAACAAATAAATTAATTTTGTATATTCGGTTCGCTAAAATAAAATAGCCTTAAGTTTCTTCAAATGCCATATTTACAATTTTGAATTTGATACTTGAAAGTGCAATTATATTTAATAAACCCATGCACGTGTGCTTACTAAACCTGTTCATACTTGAGCTGCTGTGAGATCCAGAATGCAATTCTGAGTCTCTCTTTAGAAAAATTAAAAGATCCTCTCTTTCAAAGTACCGACAAAGTATGATGTACGTGGGGAGCAAAGTTATCATTTGTCAAAGCAGTTCTTATCATATCACTTCTTTCGTTTCATTTTAATGTCCCTCGCGTAACCAAAGGGATCCGTTTCATCATTAGTAACTTTTGTCACGTAGAGAACCTCACACAAAATAAAAATTGTTCATCATTTTTCTAAAATTCGGATGGCAGCGATAAGATTGAAAAAAATAGTTTCGAAATAATAATTCCCATCCTACATTATTAAGCAAACGTCGTACATAATAAATGACGATGACTGGCCTTTCTTTTACTACGAAAGCGAACGTATTTTTATGCAATTCGAATGAAAATGACGATTCAAAACGATACAAGATAAATGAATGATTTTAGAGGCAAAGTTTGATTTCTTTTTACTGCCGTGATATGATTACTTCTGGCTTGCTAAGCTAAATTTTCTCCCATTTCTCTACATCGGGTAAAAGTTATTTCGAAATATTTCTTTCAGGACGTGATTCTTCGAATCATGATTGAAGACTGAAATAGCTGCATTGGAATATTTCTAATTAGGTATAGGATCTCGGACGAAAAATACCAAGTTGAATTCTTGGTGTGTATAAGTATCGCTATAATATCTGATTTCTATCAGCGCTAAATATTTTGCTTTTGAAATTTATAGAGTATAAAAATTACGTAAATAAAGACATCCTATATATAAATTATGCACAAACGTAAAATTCATATGGCATGTCTTGATAACTATTATTGGGAAGAGATGAAGTCCTAAAGCTTTATTGGGAAAAACAATGAAAATAAATTCGTGGACATTTACCCTCCAAGAGGTTTTGAAGAGATACCTCTTCCATCAGTTATGACCATGAGGAGATATCTCGTCCATAAAGATCGGATCAGTATTCTTTTGAAAGATATCTCGACTATCAAGATCTGGTCAATTTTCTTTGAATGAAGATATTTCTCGTCCATGAAGATTTGGTCAGTTTTCTCACAATGAAGAGATTTCTCGTCCATTAAAATTGGGTAAGTTTTATCCTAATGAGGAGATTTATCGTCCATCAGGATCTGGTCGGTTTTCTTCTAATGACTAGATTTCTGGACCACCAAGATCTGGTCGGTTTTCTTCTGATAAAGAGATATCTCATCCATCAATATATGGTCAGTTTTCTTGTGATGAAGAGATATCTCGTCCATCAAGTTCGGGTCAATTTTCTCCTAGTGACGAGTAGAAAAAAAACCTGACCAAATCTTCATGGACTTTTCCGTCCATGAACATTTGGTCAGGTTTTTTTTCTAATGTCAAGATGCTTTGTCGAGACAACCGCCAGCAGGTTTAAGACAATACTAGGATATAAAATGCACTTAATAAATAATACAATCTATTGCAATGGAAAATATCTAGAGACCAGTACAAAATTATAAATATCTTTAGTATTTTAACTACTATTACTTTATAACTACTATTGGGTATTTTAGTTCTTTTTAACTACTATTGGGCACTGATGAAATCATTAAGCTTAAGAGAAAAAGTTTCCCCGAATTGAATTTCCTAAACATTCTTCAGATTTCAAATTTACTTTTCAAATAGGTAAATTAAGAATTTCAGCATTGCAGTTGAGATAGGTTACCATAAGCATATTATGGTGCCGAGGGTCACTTCTGAAAGGCCATTTATGAGGTGGCGATGTACAGACAATGCTATTACATTCTTTTCGTCCTCGTGAACTAGGTAAAATCTAACTATAATGGGTGTTTTAGTAATTCTGAATAAGAAACTGGAGGTATGTTGTAACGTGATGGTGTCAAGTAATTTATATTACAGTAGCTCGAGAGATTATTTCGATTTTCTAAAACACATTCTATGTAGTTTGCTCCCTCTTGAATGCCGTTCTCTTATTTTAACTGTCTTTTAAATCGCATCTCTAAAAACGAAAGCTCAAATTTTAGAGATTCAACGTGAGAAATGTTTCTAATAAGAATTCCTTCTGGAGCGTTTTAAAAAGTGCTTGGGCAGTAAAATGGGTTGTAATACTTTTTATTCGACTAAAAATATTTGTTAAATTAAATTTAACGAGGAACGTCACATTTTACTGCTATCTAATTCTCGGATATTCAAGATTTAAAATTTCTGTTTTAAAAATAAAAACATTTTATTTCTTGGAGATATGCAGCATCCGTGAAACAGCGTAAATAATGTAACGATTTTTTCAGCCTTTTTTTTTATAAAAGCCCGATTTTCTTCGAATTTTATCAGAAGATTCCTTCTATTCGTCACATTTTCATTACTTCTAAACATTTACATTTTAATTGCCTGTCATGTCAATTAGTATCAAATATTTCAAAAGTGAAATATTATGTGTACATGGTATTTGTATATCTTTAATTAACGTCACACAGGAGCAACACATAGGCTATATGAGGCGTTCATAACTAGAGTGGATAAAGTCTGCATTCTGGTTAAATTCTGATGGTCACACACCCGAACTCTTTTTCAGTTGAATCTTTTAAATGCATATTTGAATGAAGACCCTACTTGCTTTATTTCCCTATAAATTGCAGAAGACAAGCCCGGCGAATATAAAAACTCCACACGAGAAGAAACTAACACGATGTATCTCAAAATGTTATAAAATGGACTTGATCCACTCTATAGTTCTGAACGCTTCGTATATTTACAAGGAAGATAGGTATTAATAAAGTTGGCTTTTAATACTTAATAAAGGTTTCTTTATAAACAGACGGTTTCCCGAGAAAGTAGAGATCAGCAAATTACGAGATTTACATGGTTTATTCAAAATTGCACAGGGAACAAGATGGAGAAGGTTTTTTTACTGATGCGGCTATTAAATTAGGGTGCATTAAGTGTTAAAGTAAAAAAAAGGAAATCATTTGCGAAAAGAGTCTTGGTCTGCAAAGAAAACCCAGTTGGATTGCGTAGAAATCCCCGGGGGTTGGCGAGCGTAAGCGAGGAATATTCGGAGCCCCCTATTCTTTATAAATCTTTAAAGAACTTTCTTGTCTGATGAAATAAGAATACCTGGGGATTGATTCAACGTCTGGTTTTACCTGAGGGTTTACATAAATTATATTACTGTCTCCGAACTTTCCTGTGCCTGATGTGGTATAAATATAGACAGAATCTGCATTCTGTGACTAAAGCCTTAGAGTACCTAGATATCTAAATTTTGTAGACTTCACATTCATATTTAACCTTCTTGTAGGCAGCACAGGTTCAATTACTACCAGGAACATTTATTCATGGATGTCTTTATATTTTCTGTGCCAGTAAAAATTTCATTGTGTGTCTATTACTTGATTGATATCTTGTGTCTGTCGCAGAACGGCCGAATGTGACCCTTGCGCCATAAAACCCGAAATCAAACGAACCAACTCATTCAATTTTGGATGCATAAGCAGCATTTTTATTGCATAATAATGCTAATTCAAACTATAATTACTCTAATCATGTCATATGTAGCATGTTCATCACATGAATAGCGGACATTATGAGAAATAACATTGAAAAATCTTTAAAATTATCACTTTAGTAAAGAAAAAAATATTAAGCCGTCGCAGCACAAGTATCTTGCAAGCATGGAATTTAGTGAAGTCTCAGTAATTTTTAACAATACAGTGGCCCATATTACTGTCTATTAAACCTGTAATAAGTTTATCAAAAATTCATTCAAGGAACGAATAAAAACACATTACAGTATTAAACCTCCTAATGCTATGGGTGTCTTGTATATCGGAACTCATACTTTAAAGATATATATTTATAAACATAGTCATATGTAAACAGTCTCACGTTTTAGAAACCCTAATTAACATAAACTGCATCAAAATACTCATGCACTTAAAATCATGGAAATCCTCATATATAAACAGCTTAGTTCTTATTCATAGGCAGCACAGAAAGCGTCATATTTTAATAACCAGCCCATCTAAATCCTCATATATAATTAGCAGTTTTAATGCTGCTTATATATAAGTTGGTTATTCTATTAACTGATTGATAGCTATTAACTGATGAATTGCTTTAACTTATTCATAGTAATCTATATTCTATTAACTGATTCATAGTAATTGCACTCTTATTTCTGTGTAGTTTATTTACCATGTACAAACAGGATAAAATAACGGAATCTTAACAGAACGAAGCCCTATTTCTGAAATAAATCCTAACTATCAATCCTTATATAATATATTCGTAGGTAAACAACCTTGTATAGACTTCCTCCAATGTGAAGATCTTCTTATTTAGGTATCCCCATATCCAAATACTATTTCATTTCAAACTGTGACATCCAAACTTTTCAGAATGCTTGGAAACGTAGCTACTGTTTAATGGAAAACGGAGATATGATTCAAACAAATCGCACTCTTCATTCCGTATCAACTAAGTTTGCCATTCATCGCCATATATAAACAGCGGATCACTTGAGGAATTCCTTAAACTCCACTTCGCAAACAAATCTCATCGATCGCAACATTACTAAAGCAAGCTTACGCAAAGCTTACGAAACGCATAATTTATTAAATTTCGAACCATTCCTCTCATACAGCAGCGCCTCGCACGCCCCAAACATATATGAAAAATTGCTTTCCCTTAACGTTTCACTGGTGCAACATAACGGGCTATTGGCGGAGGTTTGGGATCAAACCCGAAGGTAAAGATACGGCTATATTATCATTAATCTTGTACCACGTACACGTACAGATGACGTTCTAAATTCACAAGATTGTTAAGAATCTTTAATGAGATCTTTTGGTTTTTTCATTCCATTGTTTTTTTAATCTCATCTAATTTTAAAAATACAACGACTCACATGCCAGCTTTTTTTTTTCTTTTAATCTATTGTCCCGTAAATTTAAATTTTGTGGGCTCTGAATCCATTCTGACGTGCAAAATATTTCATTTTAAGCCTTAACTTTTGTGCTGATGTTTTTCGTGTACATGTGTGTTTAAAATCTTACGTTTGACGCAGCGTGCCCAATTTGGAACCATCCGACAAAAAAAGTCCAACAGTCGTCAAATCGTTATCAATGATACAAAAATTTTGAAAATACGAACACGCTTTGCTTATATACCAGTTACATTTTACATCAAATTAACAAGACGACTTTTTTTTCCCAATGGCTAGTATAAGATACAAATAGACAAAATACAACATTACAACACACACTACTACAATGCAATACAGACGAGTTCAACACAACAGTATAACGAAAGAATAATGTAAAAAGAAATAACCCGAAATGTAGCGTTAAAATATCCATCGCTTTCCTGTATAGGGAAATCTCTGAGTCTCCATGAATTGCTTTGCTATGGAGCAGGTGGGATCTGACCATAGGGTCAGTCTAAAAAAAACCGGAAAGGCTCGGCGAACAATGACAATTGTATTCAGGTGGTAGGTAAAACAACTATGAGGCGAGAGGTTGCCCTCACATCATACCGTGGTTTATCGAGCACCTCTTCAAGGCAAACACTATGTAATTGATTTTTAGATATTCTACCTTTCTGTTCTCTTAAGAAGGTACTAGATTTCTGAAGGATAGTTTTGGAAACGAGAAGTAATCCTAGAACTTGGGAGTAGGAAATCCTTGGACTTGAGTGAGGTGGAGTCTTTATTGGCAAGATCTGCCTGCTCATTGTCAAACTTATCACAGTTTCCAATTAGTTATCCATTGAGAGATAATAGTTCCATTTATTGACTTTAAAAGTAATGGGTATGTGTTTCTATTAGCTTCAAACAGAAGCAACACGACGGACGATTAACTACGGTCTGGAATCAATCCCACAGGAAAAGATTCGAGGACGAAACCTCGTAATTTTGAACCACGGTCAGGTGACGAGACGGCACCTGAGCTGGCACTCCGCTCTCCCAACTGCCAACGTGAGGGTATTTGAGGCCACAGCAGATTTAACATGCTCCCACATACACGACGGTCTTTGGTTGGATCGATTTTTGAAATCTCACAACTCTCCAGTAACTAATTTGTGGCTCTACCAACTGGTCTACCGTGGCCCCTAAAAAAGTAATAGTAGCTCCTGTCATTCGTAAACATCATATGAAATTAGGATTCCTATGGAGCCGATCAAAAGTAATCAGCTACATCAAGCTTCCTAAAAATTTTCATTCCCTCATCTGTGAAATTCGTGCAATAAATATTCGTTTATGTAAAAACAGCTGTAAATTATGCATTTAATGTGTATTTTAATGTTTCAATTTCATTTAGGTTGACAAAAGTGAGTGTATCTACGCATCTCCCACCATTTATATTCCAGGATATCGCCACACAGGTGAGATACTTTTTTGCTAAACCTGGTCATACGCTGGAGCAACATACGATATGCGCATGCGTACTTGATTAACGTACAGAAAACATGTTAGTACGCGTGCGCGTTCCAAGCTATTTAGAGTCATTGGACTTACGTTGAACCAGTGTGTGACTTTGATTATAATGCTACCTCGTTTCAACTCATGTTTCGATAGAATGCAACACTTTTAATGCGTGATGTAAAATATTTATAGGGATGGAACTGAGATCGCATCGAGAACATCCAATTTACGAAGTTCCGGATCGAGGTAGGATGAAACTCGATTCAAATCGATCTTGGAGGGAATCGGGGGACGGGTAAGTGACGTAATAACTTTAATGGAAATATTTTTTACAAAGTTTATATATATTAACGTCAATCTACTTTCAATAATTAGCTACTTTAATGTAAAAGGTTTTCAAATAAGTACGGAAATAAAGTCTGCAAAACATGAGTAAACTCTTAGTGCTATGCTTTATTCTAGAGCAAAATATTTCGCAATAACATTATTTTGAAAAACTGTATTTTTGGTATCGAATGTTTGAAGAGACTAAAAGGTCTTCAGAACTTAACTAAAATAATTTTATATCGCGCATTGTGACAGTAACACATCATTGTATCAAAAGTTTATACTTTTATAAATAGTTAACAAATATATAGATGTAGAAGATTTTTAGAGAATATAGTTAAAATATTTTGAAAGGTTAACTATTGTGCATTAATTTTAAAGCACTTTTCAGCGTATCATCCTCAAAAGGTTCTGTAATGTTTGTTCAGTGTTTCAATCAATGCAATTATATTCCAAGTTTGTTTCCAAATTTCTGGGAATTGCGATCCGACCAAATAGTACAAGGTCAATGTCAACTGATTTCGGGTGCAGACAAATCCAGACAGGTTTTTCTAACAATATTAGTTAACGTTCATCAGTATGATTCGGCCGCTTGGTGAATACAGACGTATTTGCAACTATAAAATATTCTGAAATTATCAAAGATCCATTTTCACAGATGAAATAAAAGTAGTGAGAAATTATAATATTTTCATGTGTCTATATATATATATAAATCAAATGATCAAAACATTTATCTGCGAAAATAATTTGCGTAGAACATAGTCGTAGAGTACGGCTATTTCAGCCATTTCTCTCACCACTCAATATAAATACACCTTCATATCTACCGTGTCATAAGATGTCATATCGTCAAATGAGACGATAAGCTGCCAAATCTGCTAACGAAGTCTCCTTTTTAGGAGCTGTCACGTGACTATTAGTGGATTTGTTGGTCACACTTTTTGAAGCTCCTCTCCATAACAATACTTAGTTGACTTATATTTAACGTCTATCTATATATATAAAACGCTTATGCGTGGCGTAAAAATGATGTTTATTTCTTTCTTGCCGTTGTTAACAATCAGTTTGTTTACGAATCTCGACCCTGATGTCGAGTATTTCGCTGTGTTGTTGAGCTACTCACTTACGTATTATAGGAACATTTGTTATTCAAAATGAGTTTTTTGCGATCTGTTGAATATAATTTGCGTAGAAGAGAGCATCGAGCTTGGGAAATTGCTTGAAGAAAGATTTCAATGAGGATCGGCAAGAAATACTGCCGACAGGCTTAGGTGAGCAACAAATGGCTAATAGGGTGAATTCACAAGTCGAAACGAACGTTTCCGAGTATTTTAGGTTTGATTATAAATGATTTTACTTCAGGAAAGGTTTTCGCTTGCTCACTGCTCCTATAGAATGACAAAAGTTACTTACTTTTTGTAACGTGTGAATATTCTAGGTTAGATTTTTTTTGGCACCGTATTTGTACATACTATATTATACCAGATATATTTTTACTGTAAATGAATTCACTTAATAATGCTATTCTTTCTGCGATAGTGATAAAGCTAGACTAAAATATTTTAGTGTAAAATGAGGCGAGCGAGGCGAACTCGGATAAAAGGGGTATGAAAAACGGGTATCCAGAAACACTTATCTGTTTCCAGAATTAAAAAAGAGCAATTCGTAATGTGTGGTTTCAGAACTTAAATACAGTAAACGAGTTATAAACCAGCTGATTAAAGAAAATCGTAGTGTTTTTTATATGGCTTAAAAACTGTTTTCATGCTTGGACAAGTGAATACAGCTTAACATAAATAACATTGAAAAATACACTACAATGTCTGCAAAGATTAATAAAATAAGAAATTTCAGCAATTCCCAGAAATAAGAAAATTTTCTTGTATATGTAATCTTATAAAGTTTTGGGGTTTTTTTTCTTTTGATAATTGTGTGTGTGTGTGTGTGTGTGTCCTTATTTTTCAATAAAATAGTTTTAAAACGCTTTTTTCAGAATTTATTTTGCTTTTGCGTTTTTTTCCAAAGAATGTCCATTTTTGCCACGAAATGATAGTAACCCTCCGAGGATTGGACTTACAAATATTCGACCTACAACATGCAATATTCGTTGCATGATTTTTAACCAGTTTTCACCTCCTTTACTAAAAAATTGCTTCAGGGCGTTCTTTCAACCGAATATGTGGTAGTTTATTCATTGTGTGTGCGTCATAAATCACTTCCCTAACTTTCTGAAAAATGTCACTTTCGCAAGGACAGTGGAATAGTGTATATGCATGAAAGAATATTGTTTTGATCGTTGTATTCATCAAAAATATGCTATTGGCCTTCCAAGTTATTTATTTGCTTAACTTATGACCTATTACCTGGAGTTAATTGTTACCTAATTGGTTGTCATCCATTCAATGAGTGTCTATTTTTATTACATTACATAACATATTCTAAACCAGTTAGGTTACATGAACCACCTTTAAAGACCTACACTACCCTACAATAAAGGATCGAATAGCAAGATGTGATGGTATGAGGGAAATAATACGTACTTTAATAGGGGAATGGTCCCCCAAGTGCTACAATTACACTAGCAACACTTCTGAACATGGTTTTAATACATAGCTATGTGTATTTGTGTCAATTCCTGCTGCAAGAATGTCGACAGCTCAGCTGTAGATTTCGGGCGTGGTTCCCTGGTCCGTTAGCGTCGCTCTAACTCGTCCCATAAATGTTCTATGGAGTTTAGGTCGGGACGCTGAGCAGGCCAGGAAAGACCTTTACATCCCTAACTTGATACCACGGCTTGACAGAGGCTGCAACATGACATGGAGCGTTGTCGTCCAGGAAGTAAAATTCGTTCATTCCATAAAATTGCCAGAGAGTTGTAAAAACCTGATTGTCCAAAATGTTCATGTATGCGCTGGCGTTCAATTTAGCAGGAACAATATGCAGAAGTACCAGACATACAACAATAAACAACCCCAAGCAAGTAGTTTGATTTTATGCAAATCCTCTGGCGTCCGGTCCATTATTGTAGGGTAGTGTATAACAGCTTAAATAGCGCACATGTTATGCACAGTACGGCTACTTAAACATTCCTTAAAATTATTTGGTAGTGGCATGTCATTAAACAAACTTTGGTATTTCCTGGACAATGCTCGCCTAGTCGCAGGTCATCATTAAGGGGTGCAACTTAATTCAGTCTCCTTTGCCATTTACATTATTCCGCATGGTTTCAACAGAGTTATACAAGAGAAAGGCTGTCATAGAGTAATTCATTCCTGAAGTAATTCTGACTATTCGTTTCAATTTCATGGAAGGCGTTATTTGATCATTGGTTTCGGAATAACTCTACCAAAGAATAATATCTTAAATGAGAGCATTGAATATCAGTGTACACAAAAAAATTGTAACAAATTTCATTCTGCTGTCAAAATTAAAACTTTTCAGTTACCTCTAATCTAATAGCATAAGCTTCAATCGAATTTACTTCGCTTCTTGTCTTCAGCTATAGAAAGTTTTGTCAAATAACTTGGACATAGTTCAAATGGACATCCTGTTTGGTTATGGACTTATTGACTTCCATTGGTACCTGTCTCTACGAATTACATGTGCATTTGAGTGGTCAAAAAATAAAGATTTTTTTTATTTTTAGCTTTACAAAATTTAACCACGGTGCACAAGTAGAAAATTTGTTATGTCAAAACTTTTTCCCCGTTACATTAAATTATTCATCCCATGGACTAATTTTGATCTTAGTAGAATTTCGATTGTAGGTTATTTGGTACACTCGGAAAAGGGTAAATTTTAGAAATTTCAATAGTTTTGATCATGCCCGAACTGAAAACATTGTATGATTTGATCAAAGAAAAATGCATTTACCTTTAAGTGACGTGTGTACAAGTTTTCTGCTCTACAATTGTGAAGCACAAATATTTCCATGCACCTTCTCACTTGTGAGTATATTTCATAAATTCAAATAAAAATATTCAGAAACATCGAGAGACTGTAAATGTAGATTAGTTGCTATTAGATGGACTTTAACGTAGTCAACAAACGTTTTGGTTCTTCTCTTTCCCTTTTATGAAAGTATTGTTAATTCCAAGTTCACACTAGATAAAATCTAAATCAATATAACTTCAAAATATTGCAACTTTTTTATTGACATTAAAAACATAGTAACTTGAAATAAATTTGCGCAGAGCAAAAAATATTCAGATATTTTAGGCATTTAAATATCTGGCTTTTTTATAATGAAATAATCCAGGATGGATTATAAAAGATACATATCAGAAAAATTCGACTAAAGGTGCCCCCAATATAAAATAAACAAATAGCACAACTTCCACCTGCATTAAAGAAGTAAAGAGCGAAAATTCTTACACTTTATAAATAAAAGCAAATAGCGATTAAATCGCCCTCTATGCACTTCTATCTAGAAGCAAGAAGCTATAAGTTTACTGGATGCTTGGTCTCTTCTCAAGTCCAGCAAAAGTAAAAGTATTACATCAAAATAACATAACTCGAAATCATTTTTCACAAGAAAAGGAAATTCTATTTATTACTTTACTTTTTATAATTTTTGTAGCATTTCACAGCATATTAAGGTATCAAAACTCGTCGAAAAATGTCAGTTTTGACAAAAAAATTGCTAAAAACCATTTTTTATCTTATTTGATATTGTATTTATTTGACTTTCTAAATAAATGTGATTTTTTTCTCTAAGTTAATTAGTTGCAGAGATATTAAGATTTTAATTAAGGAGGGAAAAGCGAAATATGTATTGAAAACACCGAAAGTGGCCGTTAAAAAACCAAAAACCTGTCGAAATTTAAAATTAAAACTTACTTTCTTTTCAAATATAAGTTTAGAAAGGTTTCTGAAATGTTTAAATTGTTTCTCTTTTGGGAAAATAGTGAACATTTTTAAAGAGAAGTAAATAACAAAATTGCTTACACAAACAATAAAAGCAAGATAGAGCAAATGATACACTTCAAACTATTTTTACTCTAAATTAATATGTATGCATTATTTCTTCAATTCAAATGCTATACCACAAAAGTTATTGATCGATTCTCGTACAATTTTGAGAACTTGTTCTTTGTAATGTTGTCTAGGGAATGAACTAGAAAACAATAATGCTGAGTTGAAAAAATTAAATTTAAATTGTGGCATTTATTTAAGAAATAGAACTGTAAAATAATCAAAAACCTTGTTTTCATTTTTCGATCGCATGTAAAAATGTTTGTTTATTTAAATATTCTTTTTATTCTAATTCATTCCCTCGAAAAATACATGTCGTTTATTTTGGTAGCATCATTTTTTAAATGGGTTGAATACATTTTCATGTAGCACAATTGAAGTTTTTGACAAATTTCTTTAAAATTATAATTGTGATTTTTACAAAATTATTGATACACATTTTAAATATTTATACCTTAATGTGTTTGTTTAATAACACTAAACATAAAAATATCATTAAAATGTTTCTGCACCTCATTCAAAAAAAGGGTCTAGAACGTGTCGGGACACCTTAACTCTAAATGTTTCGCATCTAATGAAAAATTATCTAACGTGATACAAAACCATGTAGCCTTTTATAATCATGTCGATTGTTAAAAACATGACTTATCACTCGCAATGAAACTCAGAGATGTTTTTAGCATAGTTTAACCCTCCAAGTGTTTTGACGAGATATCTTATCCAAAATATGAATATGGTCACTTGTACTAAAGACGAGTAATCTCGTCGATACAAAATGCCTTATAACTAACTCCAAGAAGAATGAAAATGCAAGTAGGAAGGAAAAACAAATTACTCCTTTACAAGAAATGGTGACAGTTTTGAACAAGCTTTCGTACCAGAAGGTTTAAAAATGACAACATTTGAATTTTGCAGTATTTGTAGGATGCATTTATTTCAAACTTTCATTCCCGTTGCCATTCTTGCGAAAGGAACTTGTGATCCAATTCCGGAAATGCCTCATTACAAGACCGAACATTCATGAACAGCCTTCAAAAAGCACCTCCTATAGACAAATTTTCCCAATGCCAAACACAATCAGGCAATAGCGTCAATGAAATGATTTACCAATTGAATTTTCTCTAACTGAACGTCACATGATTAGCCGTAACCTGCTAAACTGAGTCTTGATTATACAGGATAGTTTCGATCCCCCGAAGGCTGAAATCTACATCCGTTACACCACACTCACAAATCGAAATCCGAATACATATCGAGCGAGATTTAGTTCATTTGCATTTGTTCTCAAACTTGAATCACTCTCGAAGAGACAGGATTTGGAATTAATTCTGCAAACCGATCTGATCATTTTCGTTTACAAATTTCCAGGCTCGAGGAATGGGATCTGGAGGGTAATGATTAGGCATCAGTGCATACCACCACTCTTAAGTAAATGTTAGTCGGATGCCATTCCTTTGGGATCCAATGATTGGACTGCTCAGGTAGGGCATTATGCGGGTCTGCCCCCTCCTTCCGGCAGGTGTTCGGGAGATATCCTTTGAGCCTGTTTGAGGTTATAGCCCAAGGGGGTTAAGTGTGGTCAAACGTTAACTGCTGAGATTAATATCTTTTCGTGACGTATGCCTTCGCGTTGGAAAATATCAATGTCCTGCGATCCAGGGGATAAATATAGGAATGTAAAATTTCAATGGAGCATCACACTGGGCTATTGTGCTACCATTGGCGATGCTCCATGATCAAACCCGAAGGGAAAGATCCAAAGACAACATCACTTAATTTTGAACCACGGTCACATGACATGGTCGCATCTGAGCTGTCACCACACACTCTCAACTTCCACACCACGCCAACGTGAGGTTATTTGAATCCACGACAGGTTTAATGTGCACCTGACCCTCTGTTGGTCTTTGGTTGGATTTGAGATCGATACAGAAAATGATCAAGAAATATTTGTATTTGTAGAAATGAAAAGACATGAATGATGACTAAATGGCAAGGTATTTTATTAAATTTGTATTAAACAATGTTAAATAAGAATCTATGCTAGCCTTTGAATGTAAAATTATATTCCTTTTAAAAATAAATTCATTTTCTCTCACGTTTTCGAACAAACAAATCGTTGTACCAATCATCCTGGGGTTTATCTCGACGAGGTATCTCGTCATTAGCAAAATTGACCACATCTTGATGTACGAGATATTTCGTCATTTGAAAAACTGACATGATCAGCATCATAAAAAAGGCAATATCTTCAACATTCGGAAATCAATCGGCATTATTGCTGACGAGGTATCCCACAATTGCTCAGATCTTGATGGATTATTTTACCCTATAGATTGAGCTATTTAGACGTACTTGAATACATTTCTACCAGTATTCTCTCAAGCCCCAACTAAACAATTTGTTGTGTTGATGAAAAATACATTGTATACACCAAGCAGACACCGCAATATGCATTAAAAGTCATTTGCATTCAGGACTGTAAGGCATGTTGTGTAGGACGAGGCTTATCCGGTAAGTAAGTTCCGTTTTGTAAACAGAAAGACAAAATAATTGTTTTTCAAGACAATTTTATGTTTAACATAAAAGGTCATTTCTTGAACTATTTTTCTACATTGTTTCCATCGATGGTGAGCCATTTGTCAGAGCGGTTGACCAACTTACCTATACCTTCCTCAGAGAAAGTTTCCGTCAGTGATGTGATGGTAGCCGTATCTTCATAGCATTTTTTGTGTCATCGTCGTTTTCAAAGCGCTGACCTCCAAGGTCACGCTTCATTTGCAGGAATAAATAGTAGTCAGACGGTGCCAGGTCTAGGCTGCAGTTGGATGATCAAATTGCTTCCAACGGAATTACTCAATTTGCTTTTGAGTGACACCAGCAGCTTGGAGTCGAGCATTGCCGTGAAGCAATTCCTTGACTACACATTCCTGTCCTTTTGTTTTAAGTTGCGCTCCTAAGTTTTTCAACTCCCTTTCTCACCATATTATCACTCATAGCACTTTCACCATAAATCTCAGTAGTTTGACAGTGAATTTCAGCAGGCTTCACGTTCCTTACTTTCAAGAAACGAATTACAAACTGAATATCACATTCGGCGGGTTCTTCGATTGTCTTAAACATTTCTAGTGATCACAGCAAAGTAAAAATACAACATTGATTGACCGAAATGGTGTCAGTGGAAAGGTAATGGACAAGTAAGACTATTGCGCATACGCAGATCACTGTCAGTAGTTCTACGATTGCGGAAGAACGAAATGTAACTTACTTTCCGGACGCGCCTCGTATATATTTTCTTTCATAGGCGATCAACCACATAGTATCTACATAGCCTGATATTAACGAAACCTATCTGCAATCCACCAAAATCTACTAACCATGAACATTATTGCAGCGTATCAAGCGTAATTAGGATATTGGACATAATGTTGAGCGACGCACATTAATGTGGCTCGTGTAAATTTCATATTGTTAAATTCCATCTGTGATATATCATTCCCTTCTTGATTAATGACGATTAACGGCGATTAGATGGCTAATCGCATGTGATGATAGATCGTGATGTTTAGTATAAATCAGTTTGGAATCCTTGGCGTGTAAATAACTTGCCTGCAAAGTGGAGGTTTATGCTACCATCCGTGCTTTACCAGCATCTTTCTTCTTGCGTTATCTCGCCATCTCACCGTGGTTCAAAATTACGTGGTGTTGTCCTCCGATCTTTCTTTTTAGGGATGATCCCAGACCGTCGTCAAAATCCCGTTGTGTTGCTCTAGTAGGAAATTAATTAAAATTGCGTTACCTCTTGCATTATCAAAATGGCATGGTATTGTAACATTCAAATTCCACTCCTAGTAAAATTGTTGCTATAGACTGTATCTTAGCATTTCAACTACATCTTTTTTACATTAATGATTGATTGATTTTTACCCGGTAAACAGTTGAACTGAGCAATTTCATTTTCCATATTTGAAGGTTTAAATTATTTTGAGCAGTTACGCATTTTCCTTTATTTATTTGGAAACCCTAAAGGAAAAATGTCTTTATTATTAGATACATTTAGTGTGAGAAAAAGCATACTATTTATATAATGTACTCTAGAGAAAGGGGAAATGATAACCAGATACTCTACGTTGAATTCTTAGAATCACAGTTAAATATCTAGGTAGTATAAACGTATAAAAGAAAGTATGTTATTCTGCAAATATAAACATGCGAATTCATTTAAAACATCGTGTTTTATTGCTCAAGGACCGAGTTTAGCATCTCTTGGTCAAACACAAGACAGACAACGTCATGTAATGTGCATATAGACACAAAGAAAGTTTATACTGACACACGAATAGGCAAATATGCACGGGGGGGGCGTTGAAAGTGCGCCTCCTATGACTCGCAGAATGATAGCGAAGTGGGCATACTCACTGAACCATAACCTCAGTTAAAGCGAGGAAGAGTTCAAATTATGCATACCATGATGAGACACATTGGGCGACAACATGTCTTAAATCTATAATTTTTTTAAAGAAATTACTTTTTCTGCCGTGCGCCGGATACAGAAATTGTATGTACACTCTCCGATCGACTCTGAGCTCCTGACATGATGGCAGTCATGGCCATAAAAAACATATTTTCAACACTTTATGTCCACGGGGATGAAGGTGTTGTTTAAATAAATTTGGGATAGTATTTGCGGATTTGATGTAGGCATGCGACATCGATGTCGATGTTTTATAACGTTTACTAACGTTTTATTGGAGCCGATGTTTGTTTGGCATCGATGTATTTACGTTGTCGATGTTTTATTTTTGAATGAATAAAAAATAGTACCATAGTAAAAATTAAGAAAAATAACCGTACAACTAAGTATTTGTCAGTCATGACGACATCCGTCCCATCAGAAAGGGTTTTTTCCCTAACTGGTGAAATAGTTTATAGTAAAAGAAGTCGGCTTAAAAAAGGGAGAAATTTAACAAACTTCTGTTTTTACAAACTGTAAATAACAAATATTGGTTCATATAATAATTATAGGTTCCAATATTTTTTATTTACAGTAAATAAAAAATAAGTTTGTTATGTTTCCCACATAAGTTCAGAAATAATTAATAATAACTAACAATAATTAGTGTTATATACCTACCTATTTATACTCATAGTTAGTAATACCTATTTCAAATTGTTGTAAATAGAATTTTATTTTCGTATTATTCAATTTGAAAAAAAAAAAAAAAAGATTTGGTAATTGTTCTTATTAGTTTTTTTTTTACTTTGTTTGACAGTTAAAAAAAATCTTAGTTATAAATTAATAAACACGGCAATTGACCAATTAATTCTTCCCGCTGGTTATCATTAATTTTAGAGGTTACTTAACCAGTTTTAAAAAATTGGAAGAAAACAAGGTTTAAGTACTAGTTTAGTACTAGTTTAAGTACAAGGTTAAGTAGAACAAGGTACGTTTTTTGACTTCTTCGATGTTTTAATACTCAACATCGATGTTTCGATGTTGATGTCGCATCCCTAATTTGAAGTACTAATGTCATCCCACTGGAGCAACAAAACGGGCTATTGGCGACGGTTCTGAATCAACCCCCGAAGGGAAAGATTCTAGGACAACACCATGTAATTTTGAACCACGGTCAGATGAAAATCTCAGGCAATGAAAAAATGACAATAACAGCTGAGACAGTTATAATTAAATGATTCTTACAACGGATTTTGTGAAAGAGGAAATAAAAAGCGTTTATTATTGTTATTACTCTACACCCTTCTCCGGCCCTTCAGTCATTAGTCTATGAGTAGCTAATGTAGATCTAAGTGATAAAGTAGGCTTTATAAACACTACATCCGGTATTGGCAACTGTGCAGACTTTGAGATGATCTCCAGTGGTGCAGTTCTCAAAGAGGAGGGATATCTGATTACTCAACGGGTTGTCAAACTTTGACCGTTGGCCGATTTAGGAGTTCTTCGAACTCTTCTATTTATCTATTACGTAATTAAAGAAATTGCAGAAAAGACACTGTGCTGGTTTTTAGATTGTTTATTTTATAGTTTCAATGTTTATTGTATGCATTATTATATTGGCTTAACGTCAAAAGAATATGTTTACTTTCGGCTTCCTTCTTAACATTACGTATCGTATAGGAGTGATGAATGATGTATAAAATAAAAATTTTATTTAGATAATAGCAAGCAATTTATTTAATAGCAAACAATACTACAATCTTCCATATCTATATGGAAAAAAAAAAGACTTTTATAAACTCAGTATTCAATTTAAAATTAAGGGTGTGCGGTTAGCAACGTTGGGTTCGAAATTAGTAGTTTCAGCATCAATTTCGATATTCACTCTTAATTGCGTTATCGTTCAGGATGAAGGGAGTACAAATTAACCAAAATGAATATTGCCCGTACGATTATAACATATTTTTCTAAGGTTCCCTGAATCCGAATTAACCTAAACAATGTTATGTCGACTCTGAGGGTCAATATAGGCCACTTTAGCGACAACTGCTCTACTTTAATGTAGTGTAAGTGCCTTTGTAGGTAGTCAAATTCAGTAAGAAGACAAATCTAGCAACAAGAGCTAAGGATGAGAAACCTGGCAAACTCTTTATTTTTCAATACATCATTCCAGTACTTCGTAGATACCCCTTCCCCTTTGTAGATTAAAAATTTATTATTCTTCATAGGCCGGCATATAAACCTCATTAAGTTGCGAAGATGAAAGGAGATCTTCGGTTTGGCGAGCTGTGCTGCAGCCTTAACCAATTGCTCAAATTGTTCAATGCCACATTCATATTTTACAGTGACCTGAGATCCACCTTAAGACATATTTTTAATTGACCTTCCCAGGGTGGCTTATTTATTCTTAATATCGCTTTTCACATACTTATATTTGTCTTGATTAGAGGTGGTCAGAGGTATTATTGCTGCCATAGAATCAATAAAAAATGCAAGATTGTTATAAATATAAGAAGATAGGTATTTAATATTAGCGTTGCTCCGTAGCAACACAATGTGTTATTGGCAATGGTTTGGGCTCAAACCTGAAGGGAAATATCCGAGGACAAGATCTAGATCGAAAGATTCATGGTTCGAATCCGGGTCAGTGCATGAATATTTTTAAGCGTATGGCTAGAGGCGGTCGTGGTCGAAAGTCCTGACATTGGGTTGGTATGGACGTTTGTAGAGTGGGATGCCACATGTCCACGGATCTTCTTCCCCTTAAAGGATTGATCCTGTACCGTCGTCAATAAGCCCATTATGTGTTGCTCTAGTACGGCGTTGATTAAAAATTAAAAAATTACCGAGGACAACACCATGTAATTTTAAACCTCAGTCAGATGATAAGGTCATGCCTCGACTGGCTTTAATAAAATGAAAGGCAAAAAGAAAGAGAGGAAAATATAAGTAAAACTTATAGATTTGAGCTGAATATAAAGAAGATGGTTTTATGGATAAAATGTATCCTGCATAAAACACTCAAATTGAATTATGTTGCTTATGCCCAGAGTCTTCTACTTGTTCAATAGCATCACACGCCATCTTGACAGTTAACTATTCAAGAAAATACCATCTCCCAAAATCAATGCCCAACTCAATTCTCCACATCGTCTAAAGCATTCAAATAACTTTTACACTTTGACGTTGCGCTCGTGAAAAGATTGTTATAGAATTTCTCATCGCTGCCGTTGCTACCGTTCATTGGGTAAAGATTGGTTTTTAATATTCTTCGCATAGAGTCATGGCCCCAGCAAGATCAAAGCGTCTCCCACTACGCTTCAGAGAGCGCGTTCCCTTGCAGAAAATTATTTCTCATTTATTGATTGGCGGTGCTTAGGACTGAAACGACACGCTTCTCCGTTCGTATTGCGAAATTTTTAAGAGCCCCTTGTGCATTCAAGACAAGAAATCCGATTTCGGTTGCGTTGTTTACAAAGAACAAAGCACTTCAACTGTGAATGGGAAATGCATTCGATGGTCTTTAATCCTCCATTAGGTTTCGAGTAGCGTCGGTTGGTGGGTTGGTTTGGGAAATTTTTGACCGAGTAGCACCATTTAAAAAACTTATTGTATTTGAATACGAATTCCACTTATCTGAAACAGACTAGTTAGTTACGAATTTTTATCATCTTTATCTCAATGTTTCAATCAACGTTTTGCTCTGGTTTTCTGGAAGTTGAAAAGGGGAAAATTCTAGATAGAAGGATGGATAAAATTTTATTTTTTTATTTTAAGTGGACATAGTGCCTTTGCCCCTTTAAAAAATATATTTAAAAAATGTTTTTAAAAATAATTTGGAATGTTAGGAACGTTTTAAAACAAACCGCACTGAAATCAGATGAAAATTAGTTGCATTAAAAATGTAAATGTCAACCTTTTGATTCCCATGTAAACAACTAAAGTGTCCGTTAGTTTCGATTTTCGGAATGTAACGCAACCTTGCAATATATTTCATATTCAGCCACTCTGCCATACTCTTAGAGTTTATTTTAACTAAAAGAAGGAAGTTTGCACAACTCAGCATGATTCTAATTCACACTAATTGATGTGTTTATACTTGTTGTTCTTGTTATAATTGCTAGTTCTATGTGTTCTCTTCTCTGTTAGTTTCTGAAAAACGTTGCGATATAGCGTTTATTTTTATATAATCATTTATGGAAGAATTATGCAAATAAAGACAAAAATATATTAAAAATAGATATTACTAGACAACACAACACAGACACAGCAATGCAAACAGACAATACAATCAAACCAATACAGACACAACGATACAAAGAGGCAATGTAATCAAACCAATACAGACACAACGATACAAAGAGGCAATGTAATCAAACCAATACAGACGCAAGAATACAAATAGGCAATGGAAGCAAAACAATACTATCGACATAGCGGTGCAAGTAGACAATGTAATCAAACCAATACAGACAATACAATCAAACCAAAACAGGCATAACGATTCAAATCGAGAATACAATCTAGCCAATACCAGCACAACGATGCCAAGTGGACAATGCAATAAAACCAACACAGACACAGCGATAGAAAAGGACAACACAGTCAAACCAATAACAGACACATTTATACGCAGAGTACAGACAAAACACAGCAAATATTAAAACAAAAGCCGAAATATCAAAAAGATGAAAAATTATGACGCTTAATTATGCTTTTCGGTGGCTTCATAACGGATAACATTTCAAACTTCAGAGCAAATGTTTCAATTCTCGAAGACCCGAAATTCCCCCGTCACGGAAATAATACAAACCCCGTTCACTTTGCAAGCCTATGTGTCACACTAAACCGCCTTAATGCCCCAATAAAACCAGCATCACGGACCTATCCCAAACCCATTTTCCAACAAGCGTAAGACATTGTGTGTGCGGACTCAACTCTCCAGTTTTATGAATGTAGCGACGGCCGCATAATTTGAATAGTTAAGGTTAACGAGATTCTTTGTCCTCTCCTTCTCATTGTAGGGGTTCCAGCTCCGAGTCGGATAACGAAGACCTTTTGTACACTCTCCACTCGCCCGACGATAGAATTATTCGGGACGAAGCCAGAGAATCCGAAACAGAATGTGATAGGTTGTGTGAGTATCTTGCATTTATATTACTCTCATTTGAAGCCTCTGCCTCGAATTATTCCGCGCTAGGCCTACTTTGAATATTGCGCAAATAGGACGCAATTAGTGCCGAGTTCGGACGGACAGAGTATTTTATTCGGATGCTGTAATGAGGGCTGAATAGAAACAAATGAGCAAAGTGGAAACGGGATGTCTCTCTGATGAGAGCACATTTCGCACCTGGTCTGTTAATGTTGTTATCCCGCAAGGCATTTGTTCTGCGGTGCTTCGGTAAAATTTCAATGCTTTATGTTGATGAACCACTTTGGTCACGACGCGTTCTTAGTTTGGGACCGAAATGTTTTGGACACTCGAAATATAGAGTGATCCTGATTTACCCTCCTGGTGGTTGTCTCGACGAGGTATGTCATCGTTAGCAAAACTAACTGGATCTTGATAGACGAAGTATCTCGTCATTAGAAAAACTGACCTGATATTTATCTCGTCATCATAAAAAAACGGCTATATTTTCAACACTCGGAATTTCATCAAATATCTCACCATAACGTTTTAAAAGCAGGTATCTCTTTGTACATTACACATTTTAAATTTTATTTTACTATATTACACATTCTGATGGTTGTATTGATGAGTGTTGAGTTTTTAAAAGCAGAAATCCACAAACTTTCGTTGAAAAGTAGGTAAGGTTTTACTTGCCCTTTTTCGAATTCGTTCTAAAGGTCGAATTCCGGGCTGAGCTTTATTATCTATTGTTCTTAATAAATCAAAAATAAAAATAGAATCCAAATGATCGAGGAGTTTGCCTTCAAGTTAAAATGAGTTTAATAATGATTGAACTAATACATGCACTGATACATCTGCGCCGAATACCTTGGAATGGGTTGAAGAACGAGTTTATATACTCAAAAAGAGCCACAACAGCGCCGCTTTTAATTAACATACAAATTCGGGAGGCCGTTTTCGACAATGAGGTTTCTCATCATCAGCTAAACTGATCTGATCTTGGACGATATATCTAGATCATCAAACTCTTCACTGCTCGTTTTACTGATACGATCTTTCATGCTTGTGATATCTCGTTCATCAAGCTCTTCGAAGCTCGTGTTACTGATAAAATCTTTGATGGCCGAGATATCTCGTTCATCAAGCTGAACAAACAATCATCAATACCTAGATGACGAGATATCGTGTCAGTGCAAAACTGCCCAATCTTCATGGACACGTTTCTCATTATTTGTGAAATACATTAACAATATCTTGATCTCGGCATTAAAACAATTGACAATGTCTTGATGACGAGATATCTCGTCATTCGCAAAACTGACCGGATCTTGATGGAAGAGATATCTTGTCAGTTGAAAATAATACGACTTGATCTTGTTCTCATAATGATGAAAAAATCAGCAATATCTTGATGACGAGTAGTCACGTCATGAGCAAAATTCTTCGGACATTGATGGACCAGATATCTCCTCTTAACCGCTAGTAGGGTTAGAATCGTCCTATTCAGAACAGTATGTGGCTCGAATCAATGAGCAAGGTGACAGATAACTATGGTTGTAGAGTATTCAAATGATGCTAGAAAATGTTCCTCAAAAATTTAAGTATGGAGACATTCCTTAGTTACTCTTACAACAAAAAAACAGAAAATAACAGTGACGGACCTAAAATGACAAATTTAAACTTTTTTTGTTCAGATAAACATTACAAATAAAATCAGTGAAAGCAGCGATGAGCCGTTGAATATAGTCACTTTCAAATGTTATATACATAAGCCTGAAATATAAGTAGACAAATCATTGTTATTGAGAGGATCTTCAGGAAATGTGACCAACATATAGACTGCACTCACCTGACGGCTCTGTGATAAATCGCCTTCCCTCTACGATATGGCATGTTTACTCTCGTTTGGTTATGCAACATAGTATGACTGGAGTAGACGTGTGAATGCTTATTTCTATAAAGTGCTTAAAAAAATACTAAAATTGCCAAATTATGGTGTTATGCTGCACGGATAAATCAGATGATGAATCAATAGCTAACAGTCTTTTCCATCCTATTGACCAATCAGATAACGAATGTTTGCTTCCACCTGGTAGACCAAAATAGTCTGAGGGTCACGTTACTACTAGTTTTGATCACATGATGCTTGGAACATAAAAAGATTACCACTGCTCACTCTACTCTTATATTTACTCTATGGTAATAACTAACCCGTGGGAAACTCCTGAACAATGTACCGTACATCGTTAAACAGTCTATTCCAGGGCTCGAAATACCCGGGTGCACAGGTGCACTGTGCACGTGAAAATAAAATTGTGCACCTAATTTTTTCCCGCTAGGCGCACCTGTGCACCTAATTTAAAAACTTAGGTGCACCTTGTGCACCTGTATTAAAAAATATATTTCGAGGCCTGGTCTATTCAGCAGGCATATCAGTTTTGGACAAATTAAATTAACATAAGGTAAAGCTAGGAGAGTCTGCACACAATCGAACAGAATAATAAAAAAACTATCTAATTATCAATTTTTTGCTGAATTATTCATGAATAATTGTGACTTGAAAAAAATTGAATGAATAATTTTATGCATTTCGATTGCTATTTTGTTGTCAAGCTTTAATCTAATGCAACAGTTGTTATAAAACCAAAAAAGGGTCGGAGCGATTGCGCACATGGGTAGGAGAGATTGTTCGTAACAAAAACTACAATAAAGGGAGATAACATCCACCATGCCGCTGGTGTAAGCGATATTTTAGTGGCAACAAAAGTTACTCAGCCTCACCAGTAAAGGTTAATAACAACTTTATTATTTTTTACAAAATTATTTTTCAGCAAATTAATTTATTACCAGAACTATTTCAAAAATTATGTTTTTTTTTTAAATTGTTTCAAAATGAATTCATTTTGGTTTTACATATAATTTGCAATTTATGCAACATTTCCAATAAGCTGCGTAATCCAAATTTCCAAAAGATCCAAAATAATTTCCAAAAGATTGCGCGGCCTTTTATTTAAACATGGCCGCTTCTATAAAAAACCGTTGGTGTTCGCAATGTTCGTCTAAGTTAGCAGCCTGATGAGAAACCGTTTAATCAAAAAATATTTTGCACTATTGCCATTCTATAAAATTCAGAGAAAGAGATGAAAATTCAAGCGTTTATCTTGGGAAAACAATGCAAAATACCGTTGTTTTTTCCTTAAAGGTCGGAACAAACATCCTGCACTTTCAAGTAGACACTCCACTACTGCTGTTGTACAACTATATGGAGTCGCTGCGCGCGCACTCAACTCTATCCCCCCGACCCTCTATCCTCGCTTTACCTTATAAACATGAGTTGGAAGACTATAAAATATGACGTACTAAACAATGGCTTGCAAAAACCTCTGTCGAATAAACACAAAGTGACTCTCTACTCCTTATATCAAATTAAACAGTTGAAGAAAACCCAATATGTATTTTGGGGTAGAGAATGAACTTTTCCTCGTTTTAATGATTGAATTTTTAGAACCATTAATGAAGATTTTAAAATATGACCTAGAAGAATAAATATATGATCTGTGTTAGTACTTAAAAACACTTATTTTAAAGTCGAAATATATGGAATACTTGCAGAAGGAATACTTATATAATTATCTTTTGGGATCGTAATAATTTGTTACCTATGATAAAGAGAATTGTAAAGAAATATTCACAAACGTCAAAAGCAAAAGAAAATTATAGTTTTTAAAAATTTCTGTTTTATAGGACTAAAAATTATATGTAATCTTATATGTTATAAAAACTCGTAATAATTTTTTAATAGTTGATGTAGCATAAAAAGGTTATAAACATCACATATTGACACCCCTTTATTCTGTTATCTCCTTACAATCCATTCATTTTCGTAATAATACAAACTATTTCATTATTGCCAAGATGATTTTTTCCAAAAAAATATTATTCATATAATCATTTTGATTAATCCTGTAAACATTGTTAGTTGCTCTCGTTTTATGTTGTTGAGGATGGTTTAAAGGATTGAGTAAACAAACCTGAGTAAACAAAAACAAATTATTTATTTGCAATTTATGCTTACAAAATCTCAATCTCATATTTAAGCATTTGAATCAGCTGTCGAGTTTACTAAGTACCCGATCAACCAGTAAATTCTGGCTTAATACCACTCTTTCCGAATTTTTGTTCGTCATCTGACCGTGATTAAAATTGAAACGATGTTGTCCTTAGATCATTCCCTTTGGAGTTGACACCGGACTGTCACCATTAGCCCCATGTCTTGCGCCTGTGCAACGCAAAAACAACTTCCCAACCCCAGAATTTTTAGCAATCAATTTTTATTTTTTCAACTTTTGTCTTTGTGATTATTGCTACTCGGTAAATAGGTCTTTGCAAATTAAATTACTTTGGATAAAGTAATTGCGCGTGTGGTTTCATCGCGATTAAATCTGGTAGTATATAGCAAAACAATAAAAAAAATTGCTTTCATGGGAAAAAAATTCGATGTTTCAATTCTAATCAAGCGTTTTCAGAATATGTTTATTCATCAGTCTCAACATCTGTTCCTCCTTAAATACTAATAATCGTTTATGACTTTATTTTTCAAATTTATTATAAATTGAAATGAGCAGGGTCTGGATAGAGTTGATTCAAAATATTTATAAAAATGACCTATTAAATAACTAAAGAAGGCCTGAAAAGGTTCTGACTGGATTTATTTGCTTTTAATTCAACTGTTTTCAGGTAATTGATCTGTAAGTAAAATACATATTTCCGCACATAAATATCGTGGAGTTACTGCAAAACAAGGTAACATCATTTTCTCTTTTTTCAGTTAAGGACCATTTTTGCATATAATAAGGTGCTGTAAACTATTTCTGCTGTTCATTTACTTGATAGGTTTCAAGTAGTGTTCACAGTTAATAGGCTAAGAGTGGTTATGTTTTCGAAGAACGTACGGCACACAGTTATATGTGAAAGTGTACTTTACTCAAAAAAGAAAAACAAATGGAGTTATCTTGTTTCTCCAGTAACGAGACGAGATGCTTTATATATCGGAGCATATCAGCGTCTCAAATACACATTTTTCGATTGTCTTGACAATTTAACAAAACGTTTGAGATCCTTGAAAATAAGGTTTCATAGAAGTGTTGCAAAAGTTTAAAATTGTCTTGTAACAAATTGGGGACTAAAAGCAGTTAACATTGTAAGTGCCAAAAGAGCGAAAATGTTGGGATATCGCAAAAAACTGTTTTTGCATCCCGCAGAGGACGTTTACACTAGACTTTTTTTACACGATCTTTTGAACTTCTTAGAGGACTACTAGATACTTTTCACGTTTACCACATTATATAGCATTGCTCATTTAACACTTTAACGTGAAACACGGTGTTTGAATTTTTTTTTTTTTGCACTTGCATTGTTTACCTCTTTTAATCTTCAATTCATTAAAATATAATGTTTAAGGGAGACCCGTAACGAAAATCACAGAATTCTTATTATTCATTTTACATAACCTATTGTTTTAGAGAGAATTAAACAAATGTTTTAAAGGAATAATCAATAAAAATAAGTTTTTATTTGCAAATCTGTTCTACATTACGATTTTAATATGTATTTTTAAGCCAATATACACACTTTTTATAAACTCTACTCCTCTGTCAATTTTTAATATTTTCGTATAAAATAAATTTTTACAATATCATTATAGTATATGCAAAATACATAAGGAGATATTTTTTTAAATTAATTTAGGAGTTATCGCAAAAAAATATATTTTACTCGTTATGTGTTAAATTTCTATACAAGTTTCCAATGTTTTATGTTTATTAATTTTTAGAAATTTTTTTTGAACTATTTATTCAAAAAATCTCTCCTTGTGTTTGTTGAACAGTTATTAAAGATCTTAAAAATATAAACAGTTTAACTCTAAGTTTAACTCTATATCAAAAAGTCTTAGTTATTTAAAGTTTGGCAAAATTGCAAAAAAGATGATTTTGAAATAATTGCATTTTTAAGTACAAAATACAACAAAGGTAATTGAGAACAACTTACCTTTTGCAAATACAATTATTTTTAGTAATTTCTATTATATTAAGATTCTTACGAAAACAAGAGTTTTTACAATAAACTCGTATAGATATATATTTTTTAAAGCCAGTTTTTTCTATGAGGACAACTGAGTGATGTGCGATATTTCACTGAAAAATTATACACTTCTTGTTTAAAAAACTGAAATAAAATATTTTATTGGATCAGTACAATTTTAAAATAAACCAGCACTATATGTAACACTCTCTTTTTTCTACAGCTATTTTTTTTTCTTTAAACGAGCCATTTTTATGGTGATACGCATGCGACGAAATTTAGAGCTATTTTTTCACTGTGTTTCTTTCAATGATGCCACAAACTAAGAATCTACACCCTAAGTGCATTTAAAATGTTTGGGATTGTCATTGGTTGATACAATATGGTATGATGTTGCATAAATAGTGGTTTTCATGGAAACCGAAACCAATGGTAATTTTAGTTAACGTCGCACTAGAGCAACACAACGGGCTATTGACGACGGTCCGGGATCAATCCCTTAATGGAAAGATCCGAGGATAACACCTCGTAATTTTGAACCACGTACAAATGACCCGAAACCAATGGAAGTTTCAGATGATAAAATGGTTGGCAATCGATTATGTAGTTGGAAGGTCAAATAAAAATTAAAAAGCAGCTGTTACCAATTTCCTACAATTCTGAAATTTTGTCTATTTTTTCTTAAATATCAGATGCTTCATTTTTATCTAATAAACCAAAAAACACGTTTTGAATTTTTTTTTTCGAAATTTTGGATTTGGTCTCATTCTTTTAACCAGATTAAAGTTTTAAACAAAATGACTTACTGACCTGAAGAGATCCGAAGCGGTAAATCACATATGTATAAAAAATATGGTGCGTTTCACTGTAAATCTAGAAGCAAGATATTGCAAACGCAAATTCTATTTATATTGGCATTGTCTACGGAATACTAACAAAAACATCGGAACTAACACGAAATCTGAATCGTGGTAATACGATATTAAGCAATAAATAGAATCTAAGCACATAGCTTTACACTTGTATCCATCAATGTGAAAACAGTGAAAAGCAATTATAAAATTGTTAAAACTGTTTCGGAAACTTTTCCCATCATACTTTATTCCCAAGATAAGCCAATTTACCTCAATCCTTTTTAAAGCAAAATAAACTATTGCTTCGTTTGGGGCAGAACCTATCGCACAGTTTGCAAGAAAGAGATCGATTAGAAGAGCTTTGCGGGAGAGATAAATTGAAGAAGTAACGATTTAAAAAGTCAAGAAGGGATATCTTATATGGACACATCGTTAAGTAAAAGCTCTTCGATGGAACACCTGCGCAGGTTTAAAAGCCACTCATCAATAAAGAATATCTTATCAGAGAAATCTTACTAAAGACCTACTCGAGCTTAGCCATTTTTTTTAATAAAAGAAATAACAGAAAAATCCATAAAAAATAATCGTAAATCACGGTGCTTGTGAGAAAATGCGTTAAAAAACGACATTGCTATTTTTATTTTATCATCATTATTTGTATTTATTTATGTGCTTGTCGTAAATTTATTTTTAGTAATTCAGCGGAACATTTTGCGAATGAGAATAGAAAACCAAAACATTTTTCTTATGCATTAAAATATGAGGAAATATAATTATTTTTTTAATCTTTCTTTAGTTCATATTAACCGAAGTTATTTTTTGGAATAGCTGGTTCCAGGGCGAAAAAAGTTTAAGGATGGTTAAGAGAACACGGTTAAGAGGATGATTAAGAGAACACGGTAAAGAGGATGATTAAAAAAAAGGTTGGAAGGTCATATTAAATAAAAATACTTTTCAATAATAAAGACTAACCCGACAGTTCATATTTAACAAGACAAATTCTGCTGCTGAAATTTGTTGTGTATATGCTTTTTATTTCTTCTTTGCACTCAGACTAATAATTTCAAAGAAACAGCTGTGCGTGTTAGTCTTTTATATATTTCTAAAATACACTCTGGCATCCAAAATTAGTTTTAATTGCATAGAATCACGAATTTCTCAGAAACTTTGAACTACAATGTTATTAATTTGTCTGGAATGAGACATATAACATCATAACACAAAAATGCAAAAGGAAAAAATTACGAACATTTCATATGATATAAAACTGTAGCATGAAACCATAAAAATGGCAATAATATGTGACAAGGAGAGTTCAGGAAAACATTAATCTTATGAATTTCATATGGAATGTGATTGCCCCTGACTTGTACACACACATCATAACGTGATTTGATGCTGGTAATAATGTTGTTAACCACAGTTTTGGGAATTAAGTTACTCCTCCAGAAATTCCGGTTTCAGGCCATTTGTACCTCTAGGAGGAGGATGTTTACTTGAAACTGCTTTTTCAAGGTAGTCCCATAATTTCTATATCGGGTTCAGATCAGGAGATTTTGCTGGCCACAGTATTCGCTCAAAGGCTTCATTTACGAGGAATTCGTCAACAAGGTTTGTTAGATGTGGACGATCATTATCATCCATAAATAAAAAATCAGATTCATATGCACTTCTGAAAATTCTTACATAACGTTTCAAGACCTCATCTCGATATCTCTGACCGATCAAAGATACTCTGATTGAAACGTGTAGGAGCGTACTTCTCTCGAATATTAATTCCATCCCACACCTGCATTACCAAATAGGTCACATTCCATAATGTTCGAATGAAGATTTCGCGTTCCTGACTCCCTCCAGATGTAAAGTGAAATGTGCAAAAGCAAGGAGCTGTAATAGAGACACAGATGAGAAGACAGCAAATCATAGAAACTAATCATTATTTTATACAAATTAATTCAGCTTCTGGCTGCTTTTAAATCATTTCCCTAAGGAAATAGATTCGCAGTAGCGCGTTTGAAAGAGTTACGGATAAGCAACCAAAACAGAAGGTTGCGAGTTCGGATCCAACCAAAGACCGTAGTGCTCAAAGAAGGCTGGTGCATCTTAAATCTGTCGTGGACTCCAATGTGATCACGTTGGCTTAGTTTGGACATTTGGAGTATGGGGTGCCAGATCAGGTATGGCCACGTCATCCGCAAATGGTTCAATAGCACATGGTGTCGCACTCTTATCCTTTCCTTTGGAGATTGATCTTAGACCGTCGTCAATTGCCCCTTGTGCTTCTCAATTGCGACGTTAGTTAAAATACTTACCCTCAGGAACGAGTTGTTAGAGGAGTAGGTTCGATTCCTCTCAGTGCATATTTTCTTATGTGTCTGTAAAACTTTTCTTGTGTGTATGTCCTGTACTTATGTTGTATATCCTCATATTTGGCGCAGTATGGCCAAATGTTGATTTTGTGCCTTCAACACAACCCTTGAATGGTGGAGTCAGATAATCATTATTAGTCGGTTATTAATGTATGCGATATACTAACGAAATCACTTTGTGGGTTATAAACAAGTTTTGAAACAAACACCTGCCTTTTCTCATGCCTCTAAACATATAAGACGATAAACGAAACCTTATTTCAGAGAAATCATAGAGAAGCAATGTACAGGGTGATTCAAAACTCAACTTACAAACTTTTGGTGAAGGTTGAAAACACAAAAACAAAACTGAATCACATAGGAATATGTGACCACAAACCCCAACACGATCAGCTGGAGGACAAATGAAGATGCAGAAATGACAAGATAATAATGGGAGGAAAAACATTTTATTTAGCGATACTTTACACGGGGACAGTACGTGTACACGTTAAGTATCACAACAAATGCTCAAAGTTCTTACCATCCACAGTTATGCACGCTTGAGGGCGCTGTTCGCCAGAGCTGTAGTTGGAATGCAGCTGTAGTCATGCATACTTCCGATTGCGTACGGAAAGCATGTAACAATGGACGGACGTTGAAATGGTGGACATGCATCTTGTGTATGGTGTAGTTGACGACAGTGGAAAAGCTGCGGCACTGTTGTTTGACGAACGGTACCCAAACAGACGTGTACCGCACTACAGCGCTGGCGAACAGCGCCCTCCAGCGGATAGCAGCCCTCAAGCGTGCATAACTGTGGATGGTAAGAACATTGAGCACTTGTGATACTTAACGTACTGTCCCCGTGTAAAGTATCGCTAAATAAAGTGTTTTTCCACCCATTATTATCTTGTCATTTCTCCATCTTCGTCCTCCAGCTGATCAGGTTGGGGTTTCCGGTCATATATTCCTATGTGATTCTGTTTTGTTTTTGTGTTTTCTACCTCCCCTAAACTTTTGTACCTTGAGTTTTGAATCAACCTGTATACTTGTACATTGTATACTATACAATGACAATTGTTTACTTGATCTTCCATCAAGTAAATTAACATTACTTTAAAAAGAAGACAATATGCGTCGTGATTTTTTTCATTTTTCCTCTTTCAGGGAAGACATTTGAGGCTAACCAGTACGAAGGTAGTAAAAGGTGGAATGGCGACCACGCGATTCTTGCGTGAAAAGGCCGAGACTGAGTCGAACAGTAGGTAAGTTAGAACATTTGAAAATGTATTTCTGTCGAGTTTGACATTATAACTTAATGCATAGTGTTGCTCACTATCGCTTTGCTGGAGAGTCAGTTATGGTAGGAACTGCATGTTAGTTTCTGGATGAACTTTGACTGGTTTGTATGATATAAAACATTTATTTCTTCAAGACTATGTTTTCTAAATATTTTAATTTAGTTTATCTCGTATTTTCTCACAAAACAATTTAAGAAATCGCATCATTATTGTCAATTTTGTACAATTTTTTTTATATTTTTACAATTTAATCAATATAAATACTTAGAAAAAATATGTTAAAAATCATAGCTTAGAAATCCAAGTGATCCAACGAGATATATCGTCCATCAAGGTGGGCCAATTTGCAAATGACGAGATCTATCGTTTTCAAGACATAACCGATTTTTTTATGATGACGAGATCAAGATATGATCAGTTTGCTTCTAATTACAAGATATCTCGTTATACTAATAAAATGTGAATTTATGCTTCTTAAGTTATTTCAAGAATTATTTACAAACTTATTATTTGAGTATGTAAACTTAATAATGTTCAGTCGCGGGAAAAAAATTATCTACTCTTCCTTCATTTCGAGCACTATTCATACTAGAGCAAATTCAAAGGCATCATTCAATAGGGAATAGAATAAACTCTTTTACAAATTCGAATCTAAAACAATTGAAGAAGGATACATTCTCATATCCAATTTTGCTCAAACAATGAAATTTCTAGTAAAAACGCCTTGTTTTGATGCCATAATCGGATTATGCATTGCTTGATTAGTATAATTATGAAATTTCATGCCTATAATATCTTTATATGGGAATATATTCAATCATAAAGTTGGTGTCAATTTCGGGGACCTCTTTTAGAGAGTCGCTATTCGTACATCGACATTAATTGTAGTTAGAGCTTCACGAATTTCAAATTTGAACAGGATTTCAAACGTGTTTTTCATCAATCCTAAAATTATTATATTTATTATGCAAGTGCAAAAGAAGTTTGTCAGACTTTTTTAAACTTTTGGTTGCTCCCTTAAATTGCAATAATGAGAAAATTTTTAAGGTAGTGCAAAATCTAGCTATCGGAATGAACTGATATTTTGCACGGCCATATTTGAAGTTATTCTGAATCGATTCCTATCGAAACATAATAAAGTCTCCAATTCATGATTTTTTCAAACATTAATTTAATAAATATTGTTGCATACTAAAACCTATTTTTAATTAAATATTAGGAGGATTTTGCTTGGGTTGTTTAACAGTAACACTGTACAAAATATCAGCGGTATAGATATATTACTTAGGGAGATATCCATAAAAGTCTACGAAATTGATTTAACATTAGGAGCTCCAATCTTTCTGTACTCATAATGTCGAAAGGGTAAACCCCCAATGACATGAAATTTGGAATTAGAAGTTAAATTGTGATATAGATTCGAAATTATGTATGAAAATAAGTGGTTGATTTGAGAAATTATGTTGTTGCTCAATTTAATATTAAGACGACCCCTTATGCAAATTGTATTCAATTGAATTCATAAAAGACGTTAGTTCCTGTCAAAAGTCCTCTTTGAATTGTCTCTACAGTTGAAATTGCTCGAAAGAAGAGGAGTGGTTCGTATATTTTCCGCGAGTGTTTGGTACATAGGATTTTTTTTTTAATTTTGCAATATTGTTCTGTTTTTAGTTTTCAATTCAAACACTACATGTCTGTATGTTCATAATGTCTATGTACATGCGCTAAACATTCTCATGTATGTCGAAATTAATATAATGTAAAAAATAACATAATGTAATAAATAATGAAATAATATAATGTGATAAAATAATGAAATAATATAATGTAATAAAATAATGAAATAATATCATGTAATAAATAACATTAGTTCAAAATTTGTATTTTCATGTACCTCTGTACGCATATTTATGCAAATAATAAATGCTCAGTATTCATTTTTTTACGATGCCTTCAACTTTCGTACAATACATAAAACATCCTATTTAAGCTACAAAACTATAACAAAATTATAATAGACATTAATCCTTTCGAGGAAAAGTAATGAATAAAGCGCTATTTGAGGTAATTAATCATGTCTTCAAAAATTTCTGTATTTTATTTGTAACGACAAAAACAAAATTATACTTGAAATGAATACTTTAATTTCGGAATAAACGTATCTCACGGTAAATATAATTTTAATACGGGATATTTGCATCTATTCCTCCTCAATGGAGATTTTAATGGCTTTTATTTATTCTAGATATGATTGCGAAATAAGGAATTATGTTCTTAATTATAAGCTTTTTAACACACTTGTGCAACACTGATAAGATTTTTTTGGGGACCGCATTCTTCCTGATGAACATCAAAGTAATTTTTTTCTTCCGTAGGTTTTCCTGGTTTCATAAATAATTAGAAACGAAATTTTTTCCAGGTTAATTAGGACCAGCTGCATTCGGAGCTTATACGGAAGAGAGAAGATTAAAAAGAAACGGGATTTTGGACTTTCTTTTGATTTTTCTAATTACGTTAAGTCACGGTGCTTCGGCTTTTAGTCGCTGCTGAGATTGCGACACAAGTCTTCATGCTGTTTGTGAAATATGTATAAAGATTTTAATAAATTATGCTGTTTGAAATTCTGTTTTGCTGGTGCTTCCTTAAGTAGAAACTTTTTTGATGTCATTTAGTTCTGTACTTACGTTTGGGGTAGATGTCCTTACTACGATTACTTTTATTAAAGTTTTCTTAAAATTTTTAGATTGTGGTTGGTAGCGATTTTTTATTCCAATGGTTATTTTTAACGCTTTTTGGACTCTCCTTAAGATAGCGAAAAAAATTTTTAGTGTTTAGAACCTGGGAGCAGAAAGTGCTTAAAACTGCGACTTAAGTCGCAGGACAATGTCTTTACAGAACAATTTTTCCTTAATTTTTTCAAAATGTTGGCCAATTTTTTTCAATCACAGGTTACGATGTTCTGCAGTGCTAAGCGCGCTTGTTGCCACATTTTTCTTCCTCTCTAGTTACGGAACAACTTCCCAACACCGCCTCAAATTACCACAAACACTTTATTCATAACACGTCCTATGTCAATGACAAAATACTTAACTTCCAAAAGTTATCGACAGAATTGCAAGTTTTGAAAGTATGCCTTGGATTTAATTGAAGTAAGATAATTAGTTTTTATGTTTTATTATAAATATGTAATACATATTTAGCCGATAATTGTGTTATACGTCTGAAACGTTTGTTATACGTTTGATTTTACTGCAGTTTTCGAAATTCCGACAAAATGCCTGCAGAACAGTTGCAATTGCTTGAAGTTGTGTTGCATAACACTGAATATAATTATATACCTACGCTCATGACATCACATTTTAAAATACTTAACTTACTGACTTAGGTTTTTCAAGCTGAACCATGACATTTCTCTACATTTCATTTTTACGATTTTACGACTTCTCAAAATCAAAAAGCATGTATATCAATTTATTTAATCAGAGTTAAACCATACATCGTTTTCTAATTATTGAAAATATACACAACATTATCAAAGTACATTTTAATTACCAAATTAATTTCATACATAAGTAAAACGAGAACATGTTTATTCATGCTGTTATGACTTAATGTCTTAAGCTCCTTTACTTCGGATTAATTATCCTTCATGTAGCAAAACGTGACAGTATGACGACATACCAAAACCTTTTTTTATAAACACAGGACTGCAATGAAAAAGCTGGTTTTGTGTCTTTATGTGATTTTAATGAAAATGTGAACATGCAAGTCATTTTTTCTTCATCGCGTCACGATTTTTGACAGTAGGAAAAATATTTTTTTGATTACACATTTATTTATGATTGAAGATTTTTGCTGTAAAAATCTATTCAAATATATAGTTTTTCGAAATTATTTCCCCAAATAATACAGGATGAAAGAGGGCCAAAAATTAACATTTTTTGACACAGACTATGGTTCCTGAAATGTGGTTGTGAATCATGAACTGTACAGCATTTGAGCAGCTCTATAGTTTTCGATCGCTGCCCCATATATTAGATGTATATCTGCAAGCTCCGGATTCAGCATGCATGCAGTTAAAAAACTGAACGGGGAATGAGGCCTAACACTATAGAAACGATGTTAACGACGGACCTGAACAGCGCCCTCTACCACCAAAACTCGGCATTTTCGGACATACATTATTATTGTTTTTATTATTATTATTTTGGTCTCCTCTACGATTTCGCCAAATATTTTCGAAACACCCAAAATAGATTATAAAGTCAATATGTGTTTTCGTTCTTGTATTAAATGATACAATGTAGAGAATGCAATAACACTCATGCTCATAAATTAAGGATATTTCAGAATCACACGGAAAATGTGTACTAGAGTAAAATATTATCCTTGAGGACAATCATACATATTTTCAGGAATAACATGCTTATGTTTCAAGTTGAAATAAGCCTCCAGATGTTGCTGACAAGACATCAGAAGGAACAGAGCAATCAATAGGTATATCCAAACTCGTGCACTTTCATGTTCAACTTGCCTTTCAACGTTCAATTCAACATGCGCCAACGCAAGACTTATTGCATGCGTTTAAAGGTATGCCCTTCACCTGTCCACACTCGTGCCTCACTTCAGTTTCAAGATAGATGAAGATGATGCTAGTCTGTTAGGAAGAATTAGTGCGGCATATTTAGTGATTAGGCAAGTAAAAAACGTAGGAAATCAATGCGAGCGATTTGGATAAAATAATATTTCAAAACACGTAATGAGCATTTATTAATTTACGTTAAAATTTATTTTATTTTTTAATTTAATAATAATTGGAATCTTTCCGGTTATTCTTTCTACCAATAGATGTGGTTATTTAATCCTTATGTGTGTTGTGGAACCACTAAAAATAAATTCAAAACACAATGCATAAAGTGTTTACAAAACAGTTGTAAATAACCGTCGTTACCAATTAGCTGGATTTCAAAATTTTGCTGCTGAAATCAGAAGATAAAACCTAATTGCGCATTTCGTTATGCGTAAGTACTTATAAATATTTGCGTTAAATATGAATAATAATATTTGAATTTAATCTGTGATTATTAAAAGATGACTTTTAGTTTACAAATAATTATATTAATAGTTAAAGGATAAATAAGTGTTTAAACGAAGTACATTTATCATATTTCTCCTTGCCGGCTTAAAATAAATTTGTTTCATGTTCATCCTTATACATCTTTAGAACCTGCACCATAACTAAGAAAACTTTAATGGATCCAACACCATGTTATTATTATATTGGTATAATAAAAAGTTTAATTTGTCAGTTTTTAATTTATTTAAATTAAATATATTTAATTAATGCCTTTAAACATAGTCAGATTTTCACTCCTGATATTCTTTCTTTAAGTCTATTTACAAAAATAAAATACATCAAAAAAAGATTAACTCATGTAGTGTTTCAACAAACAATAATTTGAACAGAAATATTTTAAATGCAATCATAATAAAGTTAAAGCCTCTTGTGTGGTTATTTCGCTAGGAAAATTTAATAAATGCACTTTACAAGTTTTGAATAAATGACGGTTTCAATTTTTTTTGTTTAAGATTTATTATTACATTATTAATTTATTTATTAATCATGACGTGTTTAATTTTTTCGTATAAAATTTGCAGAAATGTTCCAGAAACACTCATAAGACCTGTAGTCTTCTATAAAATCAAGGGTTTGTTCGTTATTCATGACAACACAATAAAAAAATAAAAAAATAAAAAAACTTCGGTTCAACAAAACACTGCAAATTGAAAGTTGAAGTGCCAAGGCTGTTGGAATTCCTTACGCTAAGCTATGCGCTATGAAATACTGCTACTTCTGACTCATCTCGGGCGTTACTTGAAACAGGCGTCGATGCATGTGAAGAGCACAAGTGTGGACATACCTATTGGAGTGCGGTGAAACAGTATAGTCCACAACGGCGTATAAGCCTAACAGTGCCATGACCTAATAGCTATGACTCAGAGAACGCATCTGGACAATTTTTTACGTGGCCTCATTATCGGTTGTTTGGAATGTGGGTGCACGCACATGGAAGTATCCGAAAAGATCAGAATCGCGCAGAGTGTCATATGAAGTCTCTCATATGTGTTCCACTCACTGCCAGCGCCGGTTAGCCTGGTGCAGAGACTGGACACTTTCACAGTGGGGTTGTGTGTTTTTTCCCGACGAATACAGGTTTTCAATGCAATCGGTATGTCAATGTATCTTCATATGAAGAGCACCAGGGACCCGTTACAACCAAGAACAAATCATTGAACACGAACGTTACGGTGGAGCTGGACTTCTCGTTTAGGGTGGCATTATCATGAGTTCTCGAACAGATATCCATGTCCAAACAGGAACCATGACAGGCTCTATTTATCGGAATATCGTTCTGCAACAACACGTGCGTCCGTTCAGAGATGCAATGGACGCAGATTTTATCTTTATGGATGACAACGTCCGTTCTCACCATGCATAGATCGTGAAAGAATGCCTTGATGAAGAGGATATCACCCGTTTGGAATGGCCGACATTATCTCCCGATTTGAACCCCATTGAGCATGCATGAGACATGCTCGGCCGACGATTTGCAGCCCGTAATCCACAACCTCAGACTATTCCGGAACTTCCTGAAGGATGAATTCCCTCAAGATCAGCTTTATAATTTGGTGCTCGTCATGCCCAGACGTTCTACTGACTGTACTGTAGCACATGGTAAACGCACAGACTATTAACCTTTATATAAACCGTATACTGTTACGTTTTTTGCATGGAAGATATATTCTCAAATTGCTCCAGTGAGCATGTTTCTTATTTTTATTAGGTACTATGTTACGTGTACCCTAATTTTTATTCTATACCTTTTGTTTAATAAACAGGTTTTATGTTTACATAATTTTTGTGTTGTGTTTTTGTAGCTTTATTTGTACAAACTGTCATTATCCTTCATTTATCAGCATGGGTGTAATTTAATTCATAATTTAATACATGCGATGGTATTTCATTCAGAAAAATTGGCGATGAAATATGTTCTTGATAGTATTTGGAGTTAATCTTGACATTTTTTTCCACTCTCTTTATTTTTAACTTGCCATTATATGAAAGACCAGCAACAATCATGAATCCCTTAGAAAAACTTTCTTTCGATTCTGTGAACCATGTACTTAAATTTTTTTTTCTCCCCTTTTATGATAATAAATGACTCTTTTTTTTTTGCTGCAATCATTTAAATACACCCATGATTCATCTATTGTGACAATTTTTTTTCCATTTTTCTTTGGATAAGTGTTGCTCATATAGAATTCGGCAGCGTGTCCAGCGTTCAGCGATATGCTTTGGAGAAAGACGATGCACATTGCGTTTTTTCGCTTTCTTAAGATTTAAATCAACGTTTATCATTTTGTTAACAGTGGACACCGAGCATTTTAATTATTTTTCAAATGTCCTTTGACTAGGGGGATTTTCTTTTTTCATTAAACAATGTACTTTTGCAATAGTCGAAGATGTCTGTTTCTTCCTTGGATACTTGTTTGAAATTTTTGTACCACTTAAGGGGCTCCAATTTGACGTTTTTTTTTCCTTTCTTGTTGACGATATTACCTATCGACGCTTTAGATATCACAAAATCATGACTCGCACATCGTTTTTGGATAATGGAATTTGAATATTTCTCTTCGGAAAGAGCATAAATATAGCCTTCGAACCACTGCTTCGTTAAAAACGCCATTTTGAATAAAAACAAACCTCTCAAGCCGCAGACGGTAATTTTGACTTTTAAAAACATAGTACAACTGCAATTATTTATTTTGCAGCAAACGATATTTTATTACCGCTAACCAAAATAGTCTAAAAAATGTGCGAACAGCCTCTGTACTAGCAAGATATACAATACATTTGGACACTACGTTTTTCAGAAAAAGTGCTTTAGAACTATATTTAGAAATGGGTAGTGGCCCTCCTGTTGCTTGTATTGCAGCTGCAACATGTCTCTTGCAAGACTGTGAGAAGAGATTGTTGTGAAGATGGGCATACGTGTTGGGTTCGTACTCGTCTCTCCAGTTTGTCTCCATCAAGTCCCCCAATATATCATCCATCAAGATCTAGCCAGTTTTGCTAATGACCAGATACCTCGTCGATACAACCACCAGGAGAATTAATAAAATGAACAGTGGGTACTTTTCCCCAAACAACCCCCTTAAAATTTGGGAACCATTTGCCATTTTATCCAAACAGATAAATATCTGGTCAGTTTTCTCATAATGACAATGAAAGATGATAGAGATATCGCATCTATCAAGATCTATTCATAATGACTTGATATCTCATCCATCAAGATCTAATCAGTTTTATCATAATGACGAGATATTAAGTAGTGGTATCCACCGACACACCCGAAGGCATGCAGCGATGTCCCAGGGTTTCGAAGCATAGCACAGCAATATATATATATATATATATATATATATATATATATATATATATATATATATATATATATATATATATATATATATATATATATATATATATATATATATATGTATATATATAATGACTATATGCATCATCCATCAAGATCTAGTCAGCCTTGCTAATGACCAGATACATCTTTGAGACAACCACATGACAACCCAGGGTTAAAAAAGAACCAAGGGGCACTTATCCTCAAATAACCTCTTTAACCATTGGGAACCCTTCGTCATTTCATCCAGACAGTCATTGAAAGAAATGGGCTCGCATTCGGCATTTAGTAGACGATATAAACTTTAATAACTGTCCCGAAATAATAACGCTGCTCCAGTTTGATGGGGACACAAATTACGTGTATCAATTCATCGAATATTTACGTAGGTTACTTCATTTCGGCGGCGAGGCATTTGTATCACTAACATCAGCAATCAACAGTGTAATTTGGACTTGTAAAAGGCCCTTCATAACGATCAACAACATCATTAGAGGAAACAGCTTCAGGGAAATGCCTGACCCATTTTATGGCCTTTATTTACGTGGATAAGTAAGAGAACCATATCCATTGTCCCGAAATGACTCTTTCTGACGGCTCATGCATTTTTGCTGCATGTACACGTCTACTTCTTTCAACAGCCTCCGATGGAGAGCAGATAGGTGATTATTTCCGGATACTGATTTCCTCCGTTTTTATGTTACGTGCATGAAATGTGTATGTACGACGAGGCTGGGAAAAAAGAAGACATGTACTGCCATTATTTTTCCTTAAACTATGATACATGGATATTATAATATTTTAACATTTTGTATCTTGAATTAATTTACCTATAACTTTTTAAATATTTTTTACGTTAAATGGTATCTTTTGATTCCTATTAAACCTGGATAGAAGGAAAATACCTTGTAATTCAATAATTAATTTCTTTACCTGGTGCTTACAACTAACAACAGGAATGTAGTCAACACACAGAAAAGTTTTTATTCATAAATACACATTTTTATTTGCACTACTGTAAATGATATGTATGAAGGCAACCCTTGTTTCATTGTAGCACAAAAATATATTGCAAAATTACATTTTTCATGTGGTTTGGACTGAATTTTTGAACTGAAAACATTTCGCATCGTCCCCTTTGTTGAACAAATGTATGATTATGAATTATAGTGTAATACATGAATTATATGATTAATGTGAATTATACTATTAATATGAATTATATGATTAATGTGATTAATATGAATTATAACAGTAATATGAAATCTAGAAATAAATTCAAACAATCTACAAAAGACATTTTATTACTCAATGCCAAATTTCAAATTATTTTCGGTCTTTATTTCACTATAGCAAATTTAAATCATCTTATATTCAATATTTTGCAAATGGAAAGATAGACATCTTATATTCGTTACTTATACAATCTCATAGATAGGGTTTTAAAGCACATTTAGTCTGATTTACGAACCCAAACATGTTTAGAATGTACCACTCTTCATATGCATTAATATCAGTTCTGCGTGGGGTCACCGCGGCTCAATGGCTTCATCCACTGAGTTGTAGTTGTTACAGGTTGGATTCCACAGATAGTTACAATGCACAGATTGTGTGGTACATTCTCCACATTTTGGTACTTTGTACCAGAGTCGAGTTGATCTCCTGGAACTTAAAAATCGTAAAACGTCGAGTCCATTGGCACGAAATATGCAATACTTATTAGATAGCTCTCAACAACTCAATCAGATTTTTTTATGATGAATTAAAGACCATGGAAGCTCTTCGGAATCTCTTAGGTCATCATAGAAATCTATAAGCAACTACAATGAAATTTCCTGATGAAGGGTTAAAATGTCCCAGAAGTCACTGCAGGTGGGAACCCACTTGCTGGCTTCTTGGTGCCAGGAAGAACGAATGGGATGAATGAGAAATAGGTAGAGCGATGTATGATGTGTTACCAAAAGTATCACTAAAATCAGCAGGTTGGGCCAAGGAAAAGATACTCTTCTTCGCATGACACGGCCTATTTTCATCTTACATGATGAGGATTAAAAAAAATGAATTCATAAAATTGTTCCTTTGGTAAAATCGGCACACCTTTAAATTACATCACCCTGGCATATAAGGATGCTTGCCAACTTCCTTAACATCGCTAATTACATAGCTTGTACCAAGGGTTCCAGGGTTAAAATTATTAACATGTTAATTAACTGAGAATCATCAGAACCTGGTTAACTCGAGACACTAAAAAACATACTTTTTTATTGTGTATGCATGTCTTGTGTATATATATATATATATATATATATATATATATATAGCCAAATAAAGAATAAATAAGAAATATAATATAAGAAAAAGTTAGAAATCAAGTTTAAAAGTGTCTATTTTAAGGAACAAGGAGAATTCATAGAAAGAAACACCTCAATTGTACAAAAATGACCAATAATGAACTGTGACCTCAGCAGAACGAGGTTTCCCTAGCACACGACAACGTAATGAAATTGTTGCGAGTAAATTGTTTAGAAGCATTTGTAATGTAATTTGTTTGACCAAATGAAGAAAAGAAAGTATTTAGTAAATATTGCGCACGAATTCGTCGGAGCTGCTAAAACTTTTGATACAAAGGAAGAAGTAGCAAAATTCAAACGTAAACACAATTTTTAAAATCAAATGATAATTTCTTTCGACTTATTACCACAAAAAGGGCATTATATAATGTTTTTAGATTGTGCAATTTATATCATTAATAAGCAACTATTCTCAAATATAGAAGTAAAAAAAATTTGCAGATTAAAATTTTGAAAACCTTATTAATTCATTCTCAGCATTCAGTTCTTGGAATTCACAAATGTAACGTGGATCACGAAAGTATGAAACGTGAGTTACCATGAACATGTCAGTTTATTTGATTAATTAGTAAAACAATTTCAGTTTTCTTGGGTTCGCCATGACCTACTACTCGTAGGTCTTACTAATCTTCTACATTATGATGTAGATGCTTTAGGAATATATCAATGAGCTCATAAATCTATTTTTGTTAATTAATTTTCATCCATTCTTTAATTTACATAAAATTTAATATCAAAAATTGATATCTGATTGTAACGTGAGTCACATGGAATTGCCCATATATATATTCTGACAGGAATAGAACAAGTTGCTAGCATACTCTATAAATAATTTTAAACAATTAAAACGATAGCATTCACATTTCCGATCTGACAGCAATAGTCACTGTGGTGAAGACAACAGCTATTTCATTTTAAAATGCAAATATCCTCAAAATTTATGGAATAATTTACTTTCTTCGGAAAACCGTTTAAAATTAAGACGCGAACGGCTTTTACTTCTTTCATCAAGTGTTAAATGTGATGAATTAAACCTTGTATAAACATTGAAGAAAGGGTCACGATATTGAATATGCTACGAATGGTCACGTGGACCAATCAGATGTTAAATCAATGGATAGGCGTATTCTCTTGTCCCGTGAACTAATTAAGATGATGGATGTTCGGTTCCACCCAGGTGACGAAAGGGTCACGTTACTACTACTGGGTCACATACTAATGGGCACATGAAAGGGTTATAATTGCTTACTCTACTTTTATGTTTGCAAGAGTATCCACAATACATGGACACTGACTAACGTCCGAAGCTATCATTGGGACAGTAATACTTTTCCTATGTCAATCCACCATAATATTTTATCCGTATTAATGTGACAATATATATATATATATATATATATATATATAACTGGCTGTAAAATTTCTTGTACGTACCGCTGGCCTGTCAAAAAGCCCGTAACGATTACCAAAGGTGATTTGGCATCATACGCAATTGCACTTCACACATTGACACCAGATTTTCTGGACGTGTGACCTTGCACAACAAACCACCATTCCAGTCGACGGCTATACAATACTGTTAAAGGAAGTCGTCGCAACGGTCTACGTAGATATATTCCCACTTCGTGAAATCGTCGACAAATGGGACGATTACCTGTTGGATGATCGAGAGGGGTTCGCACTGCCCGTTGGCTGTTGGAACAGTACGCACATCCTTTCTCGGTCCAGTTTCTTTAGGCCTTTCTGAGCCTGGTTGACGCTGGCATGTGCTTTGTTGTATCCACCGATGCCAACAGCGTGCAACAGCAACATCACTACAACCAATATGTTGCGCAATCCGTCGATTAGCCCATGCACCTTCTCGGAGTTCAATTACTCGGTCTCTTTCAAACTCTCCCCGTTGCTTAAATTGCTAGCAAACTTTTTTCAGAGGCATAACTCAATGAGAAACGATGTAACCAACACAACACGTGTCGAAATGAATTTGCTGCACAACTGTATGTCGTTTTGTAACAGCGTGTTTGAGAGCTGCCCTGAGTGTGGAGTATGCCCAAACTATTCCGAAAATCTGATCATGTCCACCTTCAAGTAAGATGTATCACTCCTCTAAATTTCATTAATACCGGTATACTCCTTCCATGTGCAGCATTTTTTTGTCTTAGTGTCTTAGAGAGACGCAGATTAGTCCCTTAACGTTAACCTTTTCTCCTAGTCGTTGTCTCTCTGTCCCCATGTGGTCAATATAGTTTCCAACTTTAAATTCAAGTCTTCTCATTAACTTTGACTTCCCACGGACCCTCTTCGTTTCAAATCGCCTAAGATCATATTGCTTCATTCAACCTCCAATTTCTACTAATGAACTTTCTTGACAGATCACCTGGCCCAATAATTACTTCACTTAATCCTTATCCCTCTATCGAGTTCATTTTTTCTTTTCATTTTTCATGACCACCATAGTATAAAAAGCTCTCAGAGACGCCCCAAACAACATACCCTCAACAACCTCTATGTCTTATGACGTTGCTTATCCGTTGTCAAATAAAATACTATTATGGAATTTTCTGCATCTTCTTTGTGGAACCATCATTACACTCAGTGCCGATGGATCATTCTCAACGGTTGCCTTATACCACACTTGTCCCAACAGCAGGCTTATAATATCTGTTATTATCACTTACACAGCTTAACCTAATATGTGGATATAGATGTAATTACTGAGTAGATGAAATAATGTATAGAAGTAATGGACTCTGAATAGACATGTCATCTCGTTGGCATACTCTGTGGAAAATTCATATGTAGATCGGCCAATTAGAGCCGAGCTAGGTGGCGCTGCCACCATACGACGCCCTCCTGAACTACCGGGAATGTCTCTCAGATGTAGAGTTAGACAATAGTTGTGGATGTTTCTGACTAAGATCTTTGTGTCGTTGTAAAACCTCATATCTTTGTACATTTGTAAATAATATGCTTAATCTTTAATAAATAGTGAGTATAATTATTAGTACTCGACGTGTAAATTAATGAAAAGAAGGTGAAAGGAAATAGAAAGGAAGTGATGACATCATAAGAACGAACCACCGAAGACAAAAACGAAACGGTGTCGTTACAATGGTGCATTGACCGGGAAGCCGTCAGCCTATTGATTCGAATTTGTCTTCATAAGAAACAGTTTGGATTACAAGTTAGATAATTGTTGAAAAAAGCATCAGAAAAGTGGAAAATTTTTGTTTTCTTGAATTTGAAAATATCTTACCACAGTGAAAAATACTGAGGAAGATCTTAAAATGAACAAAATCAAAAGAAGAATTAATCGCACTTCAGTAACTAAACTTATTAAAAAGATTGATGATGAACTTAATAAGGACATTGACGGTAACCCAGATCTAATAATAGATTCTCTCTCGGTTCTTATGGAACACAAAGCAACATTGGAAGATTTAGATAAATCTTTTGCAGCTCTAACTAATATGGACAATTTAGAGGCTGAGATGGAAAGTTCATTCGAATATAATGAATCGATTGTGCTCTGTAAGTCGCGAGTAAGTAAATATTTGGGAAACTTAAATAAATATCCGACTGAAGTCTTGTCTAGTCCAGTTGTAAATAGATCTAGTACGGATACTGTATCAGATGTTAAAGAAAAAACCAACACAAATTTACCGTGTAATTCTTTAAATACTTTTTTAGGTGACATTTGTCAATTTCAAGAGTTTTGGCCTCAGTATGAAGCCGCGATTCATGAAAATGAAGCTCTTCAAGATATAGAAAAGTTTATGCTTAGGGATTTGGCGGCAAGGGCCATAAGTGGTCTTCCCTTGACATCCGAAAATTATAGGAAAGCAATTGTGATTCTAAAAGATCGCTTTGAGAAAAAAGAAATTTTAATTGCCCCGCATAACAACCGTTTGTTAAATTTAGAACCAGTTTGCTGATCAAATTATATGTCCGCATTAAGAAAATTCAATGATGAAAAATATCTGTACAAATAAGAAGTATTGAGTCACTCGAAATTAATTCTGATTCAGATGGTTGTTTGTTATTACCCATTTTGTATAAATGTATTCCAAATGACCTTGTTTTGTAATGCCACAGGAAACAAAATAACAAAACGGAATCGAATGTTACAGACTTGTTAACTTTTCTAAAGAATGAAGAAGAAGCAAGTGAAAAATCCCTAAACGTAACTTCTACAAATGTTGCAAGTACAAAACCCTATGAAAACAGAACTATATATAAGCAAAACTTCCCAAAATATTTTAATCCTCATAAAACCAAACTTTCTTCAGCATGCCTCATTAAATACTCTAACTGAAAATTGCTGTGCATTTTGTAATGAAAAACATAAATCCGAAAATTGTAATTTGGATTTGGAGCAAACGTATAACTTCTTTACGTAAACAAGCTAAATGTTTCCGCTGTTATAAAAAATTCCACAGAAAGAATCAGTGTAGATCAGTTAACATTAAATACACAATTTGTAGCTCCAAAGGCCATCAAAAATGCTTTTGCGAACGCGTAGTTCAAACCGAACCTTCCGTTACGGCACAAACAAAATAGGAAAAGTCTATACTTTCTTCGTTAATTTATGAGCCGAAAATTGTTGCGTCATCTCAATCGCATGTTTATTTCCAGACAATCCGCTGTAAGTTGATCGGTTCGCATCAGAACTTAAAATCATTACGTTTGCTAGTAGTGAAAATACTCCCGTTACCTTTCAGAACAGAGTGTGTGTTTTGTTGACGGATTGTAAAGACGAATTTACAATGAGCTTAGAAGCATTTGTCCAGATAATATCACCGTTCCTAGTTCTGAATTGTGCGATGAAATTACAAAATTGGGAATAAATTTATCTGACTCTCCCGATGATTTGGATCAAAAGGAAAATAAGATAGATATACAAGTGGGTGCCGATTATTATTTGTCGATTATGACAGTTAAATTTAAACGTCTTTCGTCAATTGTTGTTTTAAGTGAAATTAAATTTGGTTGGACTCTGCATGGGCGATTTTTCTGATGGTATTAATTCAACAAATAATTTAGTAAGCACGATGTATGTTTCTTCTATTTGGGAGGAAAATAAAGATGATAAAGCATCAATTGAGCTTCAAATAATTTGGGATCTTGAAGATTTAGTAATAAGAGATGAACCAATAGATAAAAAATTGTGCGACAAACAAATTTTGGAACAATTTGAGGAATCTATTAAATTTAAGAATAATAGATACGAAGTTAAACTTTCTATGAAATTTGACAATGTTGAAATTCCGAACAATCGTGATGTAGCAAAAAAGAGACCTGCATTTTTAATTAAGAAATTTCAGAAAAATCCTACGTTGTTTGATGATTACAAAGCTGTAACAGAAGAATATTCATCATTGGGAACTACAGAGAAGGTTGAAACTCAGGAAATAAATTCAGATAATGGGGATTTGACACATTGTTTACCCCAGCATTCAGTAATTCGAAAGGATAAATTAACCACTAAACTTAGCATTGTTTTTGACGCATCTGCCCATGCTCCTTCTAAACCATCGTTAAATGATGTATTACCAGGTCCTAACTTAAATTCAGACTTATTTCATTTAATATTGCAACTTCGAATTAATAATATCGCAGTGGTAGCAGACATCGAAAAGGCATTTCTACAAATAAGCTTTACAGAAAGTGATAGGGATCTAACGCAATTTTTGTGGATGGATCAAATTCGCCAGGATCTGGATTCTTCCATAAAACCTGTAGTTATGAGAATGACTCGTGTATTATTCATAGGTGGATTCACAATAGAAGAAGCTTTAAAATTATCAAAGGAGTCTTCAGAAATCTTTCTAAAAGCTAACATGTTCCTACGCAAGTGGCAAAGTAATTCCCCTCTTTTAAAGGAAAGTATACGAGATTTAAATTTTGACACATGCTTTGAAACATCACAAAAAGCAATGCTTATTAAAATTTTGAGATTAATATGGGATAAAGATATGGATGCTCTTAGATTAGATAATAATAACCTTTCTGAATTTGTAAAATGTCAGGAGAAAACCAAGATAATAGTAATTAAAGTGGAAGGAAGAATTTTTGATCCCGATTGGATTTTTATCTCCATTTACAATCAATGTAAAAATTATTTCCCAAGCATTGTGGGAATAGGGCATTGGTTGGGACGAAAATTTACCAGAACACTTAGAGAAAAAATGCGATAGTTGGTGTGAACAACTGCAATAGCTCAGCAAAATAGAGGTTCCCAGATGTTACTTCCAGTGCACTTACGATCAAGTAGAGATTCACTGTTTTTTTTATGCCAGTGAAAGAGCGTTTGGTGCTGTTATTTATTTGAGATACATCAAGGATGAGAAAGTGAAGACAACGTTTGTTACGTCTAAAAGTAGATTCGCTCCCATAAAACGTTTAACATTACCCAGATTAGAGCTTATGGACGCCGTGACTGGTGCTAGATTAATTAACCGTGTGACGGCATTTCTGAATTTTGATTCTAAGAAATATCGATGGACAGATTCTAATATTGTGTTGCATTGGGATAAAAGTTCTTTTCGAACATGGAAACCCTTCGTGAGCATCAGGAGAACAGAAATACAGTCCTTGACCAATCCCATTGTTCTGGACGCGACAATCCTGCTGATCGACTTACAAGGGATTTTCACTTATAGATCGCGAAAGAGATCATTTATGGTGGTCAGGACTCTACTGGTTGACCGAACATATTGATTCGTGGCCTAAATGAACCAAAGAGGTTGAGAATACCCGATAAGAAAAAGAATCGAAAGGAAACATAGTTTCTCAGAATTTATGTGCTTTAGATTCAAAGGAGACACTCATAGAGATAGACCGATTCAGTTCTTTACTAAAGGTAACTCGAATAATACCCTGGATAAGGAGATTTGTTTTCAACACAAGAAACCCAATCAAACGTAGTGGTAATTTAACGGCAGAAGAATTAGAATAATCTGAAAAATTATTGATATGGGAAATGCAACCAAGAAATTACAAAGAAGAGATATAATCTTTGAAAAGAAAAGGGTATGTGAAGAAAACTGCAAAGATTTACAGTCTGTGTCCCTATTTAGAGGACTCTAATTCATTACACATAAGAAGTAGACTGAGCCAAGGTGTTTTTAGCCCAAATGAGATTAATCCAATCCTACTACCCAAAAATGAGAAGTTTACAGAGCTGTTAATTATACGAGAACACCAAAAATTGATGCATGGTGGAATATCTTTGACAATCTCACAGCTCCGGAAACATTTTTGGATTCCTCAAGGACGACAGCAAGTCAAAAAAAAGTCATTGGTAAATGTCTAGTTTGCAAGAAATATCATGCAAAACCAGCTGACCAATTAACAGACCAACTTCCAGGGGACAGAAACTCAGAATCACCTCCATTTTGCGTCATCGGGTTAGATTTTGCTGGTCCAATCACAACTAGAATTGACAAGAATAACACAGCAAAGTCATATATTGTGTTACTTACGTGTGCAACAACCAGAGCTGTAAATTTGGAGTTAACAATGGACATATATGAGAGAGACAACGAAATCTTTCCTTTTTACTCTACGTCGATTTCTATCAAGACGTGGTGCTTGTAAAGTAATTTACTCCGTCAATGCAAAAAGTTCCAAGGCTGCTGAAAGGGAATTACAGTATTTTGCGAAAATGATAAGAGAGCAAAAATTGCAGGACTTTATCTGAAATAGAGGTGTTACATGGAAATTTTTGGGGGAACGTGCCCCATGGTGGGGAGGGTTCAATGAACACCTGGTGGAATGTGTTAAGGATGCTCTGAGAAAGATCCTAGGTCGAGCTCTCCTCACATTTAAGGAGTTATTAACTATCCCCACTGAAATTGAAGCTGTTGTCAACATGAGACCTCTGACTTACGTAACTAGTGATTTAAGAGATCCAGAACCGCTGATACCTACTCACTTCCTCCAATTCGGAAGAACATAGTTTAGTTTTGCTTTACATTTTGCTAAAATAGAAAACAAACTTTCTACTAAAGAGACCAGAAGAAAACTTTAGCAAACCAAGTTAGTGAAACAATTGAGGACTAAGTGGAAAAAACAATACCTGTTCAACTTGAACTCTGCTCATCATTTTAAAACTCCTGAAAAATACAAGAACTTAAAGGTTAGAGATATTGTATTGGTTGATGGAACTCATAAATTGAAACTTCTGTGGGACTTGGAAATAATTAAGGAAGTAATTCAAGGCAGATACGATCTCACACGTGCCTGTTTGATAAAAACTGCTAAGTGACTTTTTAGAAAACCTGTGCAATTATTGTATCCTTTTGAATTAGATATTTCTTAAATTATATTACGAAATTAAATGTTGAAGTTATATATAATAATCTTTTTTTTTTTTAATATTATTTTCAGAGTAATTTTTACATTTTTCAATGTGCAAATACTAAATAATAACTTTGTGTGTAATGTAGAGCATGAATATTTGTTTGTGAATGATATTAGAATTCGTTTTATTGCTTATACTTACTAATGTGACTATTGTATGCATATCCTTGTTTTCTAGAATTATTGAAATACAACTATTTTAAATGTTATTTAAATTTTGCAATACTAATTTTTATTTGGAAGTTTGAACAATTACATTTTAATATTGTTGCATAAAATGGTAATTGATTAATATTACTTGTTACTGTTCATTTTTTACTGTAATAGTATGTACTCTTAAAGGAGTCCAGGTGGGGAGGATGTGGAAAATTCATATGTAGATCGGCCAATTAGAATCGAGCTAGGTGGCGCTGCCACTATTCGACGCCCTCCTGGACTGGCGTAAATGTCTCTCAAATGTAGACAATAGTTGTAGATGTTTCTGACTAAGATTGTTGTGTCGTTGTAAAACCTCAACATCTTTTTACATTTGTAAATAATATGCTTAATCTTCAATAAATAGTGTCTACAATAATTATTACTCGACGTGTAAATTAATGGAAAGAAGGTGAAATGAAATAGTCCATAAAGTGATGACATCGTTACAACGAACCACCGAAGACAAAACGAAACGGTGTCGTTACATACTCTATTCATTCCAATGACACTTATTTAAACTTATAGTGTGTCTCTCGACACTAAGCACGGGTTGTGTGTGTTGGTTTAGTAGCTGATCAGTTACTGAAATGAAATGCGTTGTTGCAAATAATTCGTGTTTCGAGTAGGCCTCATCTCAAAACTGGATTCACTAAGCGTTCCTCGAGCACTCCGAAACACTTAGAAGCCCAATTCCACGTGGCCATCTTTCAGATCTCGTCTTCTCTCCACGGATTGGTTTGACTTGTCTGTGACAACGTCAATTAATGACCGGATGTGAGATTGATGGCCCCTTTTGCACTGCACTTGGCTGATAGAGTCCGACCGCACATTTCGATCCATCTCCGAATGTCAGAAAAATAATGCTTCGGAGACAGAGAGCGCCTTATTTGAAACTTTGAGTCGGAAGTGTCGAAGGGTATATTTCATCGGTCGTTTTTTATTCCGGCTACGTCTGGGTGATTTTGCAGACAGTTCAGGACTCGGAAGTCCATTTGTCTTAGTTATTGTTGAAGGGCGGGTGCGTCTTTGATCTCCGGAAAAGTGATATTACGGCCCCGGTATGGATTTGGAGACGCAGCTTTTTTCTTCTTCCTCCTTCGGCGTTTGAATAAGGAGATGGCATTTTGTTGGGAGATGAGGAAATATTTTATCACTGTGACGTGTGATGGTAGAGCTGGAACTGGGGTGGTGAAACTTGCTTATTCTATGTTCGTTTATATGAGAGTAGTATATATTTAAATATTTAGTACTTTATATTCATATAAATGGATGTTGTACGCTACACATCTATTTGAAAAGTTGTATTATATTATTATGCACTTCGTGCTTGGGGCACAGAGGACCGCGGTTGCCCGTATGGAAGAATAAAGGATTAGCAACTGCAGGGTTTCGAGTTTGAATCTAACCAAAGACCGTCGTGTACAAAGAGGGCACCTTGAGTCTGTCTTTGCATCAAGTGTCTTCGCATTGGCGTTGTGTTGAAATTTCTAGAGTGGGGTGCTTGTTCAGGTGTGACCTGCGATCTCGACATCGGGCAGTGTTTCAGTACTTGGTTTTGTCCTCGGATCATTCACTTCTGGCTTGTGTCCCAGACCGTTGTCCGTTGTGTTACTCCAGTGGGATTTCAAATGTTTATCAAATGCGTTGGGCACAGAAAAGACATGGATTTGCGTTACATTATGTGTGAAATTAATTATCTAAAAACAAAGTAAGCAAAACGTGTCAATGGAAATGCAAAATTCCAGTTTTACAGGTGTGTGTTTGTGAATAGTCGGCTAGGCGATTTAAAATCGTGAAATATTGATGTATCTGATGGAAATGCGACTGTTTACATTTTTAAGTCACTTTCTCCATTAGTACATCTTTCAATTTTTTGATTTTTTATAGTATACAATTTCTAACACTAAAACTATTTTTTTTTTAGTTTGTAGGACATTCTTGACTGTCCCTATGCTTCGAGAAATATAATAAAAAATATAAAAAGCTTTATACATTTCCTTAACCCTCCAAGTGATTTCGGCGAGATATCTCGTCCATCAATATCTGACTTATTTTACTAATTACGAGATATCTCATTCATCCAGAACGTATTAATTTTATTAAGGATAAGGTGTCTCATCATCAAGATAATGCCAATTTTTTTATGATGACCCGATAATATCTGGTCAGTTTTCTTCTAATGAAAAGATATCTCGTCCATCAAGATATGTTAGTTTTGCCGATAACAATTCTTCGAGACAACGAACAGAAGGAATTCAAAGTAACTTTGAATGTCAATTGAAATGCGGCTTCTTTTTGCATGGTTATTAGGTTCACATATTATATTGCATACCACATATTATATTATATTGCACAGTACAATCATCGTAAATGTCGAAATATTAATAGCAATTTTGTATTAGTACGTGAGCCCCACTCGATATAATTATTGGATTTTTTCCAGGACTAATGAACTTTTCTAGGACTTTCTAAGAACGAATTATTTTTGTGACCTTTTATTGTCTTTTTTTAAAGCGGTATTTTTTCTAAAATCTTTTCGATGATCCGTCTTAAGCTTTGTTATGTGAAATGCTAAAAACTTGAGCGTTAATCTTCCGATCAACAAATTCGTGCCTTGGCGTTTTAATTAAAATAAGACCAATAAATTTTCTGTCAACCCTCTTTATGGTTGTCCCGACGAGGCTGTCTTGTCATTAGCAAAATTGGTCATATCGTGACGAAATATCTCGTCATTAAAAAAAAAAGCTGACCAGATCTTGACGGACACGATACCTCGTCATTAGAAAAAGAAACGGACTAGATATTGATCTGATTATCATAAAAACATCAGCATTATCTTGATGACGAGATATCTCGTCATTAAAAAAAGCTGACCAGATCTTGATGGACACTATAGCTCGTCATTAGAAAAAGAAACGGACAGATATGGATCTGATTATCATAAAAACATCAGCATTATCTTGATGACGAGATATCTCGTCATTTAAAAAAGCTGACCAGATCTTGATGGACACTATAGCTCGTCATTAGAAAAAGAAACGGACTAGATATTGATCTGATTATCTCAAAAACATCAGCATTATCTTGATGACGAGATATCTCGTCATTAGCAAAATTGGTTGGCCTTTTATGGATGAGATATCTCGTCGAAACCACTTGAAGGGTCAATGACTAATTAAAACATATATTGGTTGAGAAGCCTTAGAAGGGTTACATTGTTCACGGTAGACAGCAGGTTGCAGAACGAATGTATGCCTGTATACAGTGAATCGAATTATGAAATCGATTCATTAAAACGAACGCGTTGTTCGCAGAGAAAGCAATTGCTTTACGTCTTCGGAATCGATACATATCAATAAGAATTTCGCCCACAGCGGAAATTACACATTTACTCCTTTTCGATGTCAAAGCTGGAAACACCGAGGGTGGTCACAGGTACAGCCTATTTCGACCCTCCCAAACGGTTTCCAGTCCACAGTTCAATTTGGGAGCCCCTTCGATCCCCCTCTCACAAGTAAGTCCCAGGTTGTTGATCGAGGTGGCTGGAAGAACAATTGATTGATGACCTCAATATAGAATTTGTCACATTGGTGTCGATAAAGGATCTCGAGAGTGTTTTATTCCGCTATCCCTCCTCGGCCCTGGGGTTACGGGGCAAGGACGTAGGATCAATCATACTCAACAGTAGCTCAACTGCTGACGAGCGACTGTATTGACATTGTGCAGTAGGCAGTTTTGAGTCGACAGAAAGCCGATTTCAAACAAATAAAGCAATTTAGCTGGGCTACCTCACCCAGAGTATACCTGTTACTCCAATTTATAGGAATCCCATAAATTGTCTATACAGCAACATTATATCACAAACTTCCTGCCAACTTGCTTTTAGTATCATTTTCGGGTCCATACCGGTATATGCTATAAAATTTGATTAATATAACAAAAAAAATTACCCATTTTTTTTCTTTTCGAGGTCTAAAAGCGTTTTTTAGTGGAGTAAGTATTAAAACTGTGCCATGTACAATCCAACAGATACATTTGTTTCGTTTTGAAAATATATGAAATCATCCATCTCTTGGCCAGCAAATGAGTTTCAGATACGTTACACGAGACACGGTATGTATTAAATAAGCATCTTATTCTCACATAGTTGTTTTTTATTTTGAAGACATGTGTGTTAGTAGTTATTTGACTCAACTACTGACGAGCACTTTATTGATAAACGTGAAACCAAATAAAAAAACCTCAGCCAAACAAATAAGATAGTCTTAACAAATATGTGTATTACAGAAAATAAAAACAAATGATGTAACTGATCTATAACTACCTAAAATTCATAACTATTTAAAATCTCATCATATGTAGAAGATCGAAGTAGATAGAGAGTTATTTTTTAAATTGAAGTATTTATGCTCTACAAGTTTTTTACAGAGGTAATCAAAGAAATTTTTAGGAGAATAAAACGTATAACTGAAATTACCTTCGAATATTTTGTTTATCCTCTTTGTGAGCTCTAAACTTATATTATCAGAAATCTTAACGTAACCGATCCTTCAAAACTAATACTTTTTTCAATTGGTAAAATTAAAAATGTCCAATTAATCATTTTAACAGTATAAAATAAAAAATATCACTAAAGTTGGAATTTTCCTTAAAAAATCAACAATGAAACTTTTTTTCTGCTTCGAACTGTCTTTTATACCATTATTTATTAATGTCGCGAAAAAATATATATCAGTATATGATAATGAAAGCTCTTTTTCTCGAAATCCGTTGAAAGTAAAAACAAGTAAGCTGAATAATAACAAAAAAGCATAAGTTATCCGGAGGTCTATAATAAATTTAAATTATTCAATATTACGTTTGCTCATTATCAGCAAAAATTAATAATGTTCGGAATTACAGCTGTGAATAATGAGAAATGACGAGAATTCGGATCATCGTTCCGCGTCCAATGTCCTGACACCAATATATCATCATTTTTACTAATTTTATTAAACAAAAAATGATTAGCCCCCGTAAAAAAAGTGATGTATTACTGCACATAAAGAAGGGATTAATTGTATTAAAAAGGAAGCTTTTTCTCGAGCACTTAACTGCTTAATTCATGCATGAAAAAAATATCTTCACTTTTGATTAATTAAACCCTTGGAATTTCATAACATGATCCCTTAAGAACAACCACTTGAATGCGAAAAAAATTGAGCATGGCCAACGAAAAAAGGTAGTAAATTTTTCCAACATCAATGTCCGCCCTATAATGGCACAATAAACCCTTTCGAAAATACTTCAAAAGTGAGAGGACATGATGTTAATTAATCTCGTTTAATCGATATTTTGTGAGGATGATCATTTACACGAAGGAAAATAATTCGACGGGCTTTATTTTTCTAAAGTTGTTAAAAGAAGCCAGCATCAAAGGGGGTAAGCGACGCTATTTTCACATTACTTGTCAGGTACGAGAAAAAGCGAACAAAGGATACTACCTTTCCTTCCAGAATTCATAAATAAGTTATTAACTTCTAATTGCCCGCACATGATGTGTTATTTTTTTAAAAAGGATCTGGGCTTTCATATTATCTTGTGGATAATGTTAAACGTATATTTTAAAAAAGTCTATATATACTCATTAGAAGGACATCTGAAAATGCCAGGTGATGATGCATTAGCGTTCAGTGAACCGGTTGGGAGAATGTACGGTTCGTTAAACCTGAGGAATACCAGTTTAAGACAAAGATAAGTTAAAAATATCCTTTAATGAGTTTTTCGTCGCTTAGTTCAAATTGAGCGAAATCCGAAACATGCAGAAAGAAATTAATGTGGGATCCATGGAAGAGTGAAACTTTTAAGAATACAACGCTGCTTTTAAAACTTTGAACTTTGTTCGTGGATAAATATTTAATGAATTCGTACATGAATTTTTGTGTTCACTGTTTTTTTGTCCCAAGAGAATTTATTTTGGAAGTTTTCAATAAAACTGGGCCGGATATTTTTGTGTCTGCTCAACTCAAGTCTATGATACTCTTTCTACGAAAAAAAGAAAGAGATGGGATTTAATGAAGTCTCTCTCATGATATTCACAAGAAAAAAACATCCCCACCGCCAAACAAGACACACTATTTTTGCTTTTAATCTTGAGTTGTACTTATTGTAAGAATCCTAAATCACTGCAACTGATGGAATATCAAACAGCAAAATTTCTAGGTAGATTTTAAAAGCTAAAAATTAAAAACATGTTACTAATAATGAATTGAGACGGTTAAAATCACCAGTTACAAGGACTTGTAACTGGTGATTTGGTAGGTGCCAAATGGTAGAGTTCCAAGGCAATATTGTAGAAAACCTTTTGTTTTGACTGTCTCCTTTCACCAGTATAATTTTAATATACCAGGTTTGACCAAAGCACGGTTCTCTCAGGCGAGTGGCAAGACTTTTATGTAAATAAAATGTATGCATGATATATAGTTTTTTTGACCATACGTCCCGTTTTTAGGTAGACTGTCCCATTGTCCCCATGCACAGCTTAGGAACGCCGAAATGTCAAGCTTTCAGAAAATGATCAACCCATTTCAATAATTTCAAAAAGACGCGCGAAAAATTAAAAAAAAAACCAACGGACCTCATATTTTTGTAAGTATACTTGTAATCACTTTAGCCGTTTAGAATTTTGGAATTCACACTGTAAAAAAACATATTGTTATTTTTTCCCCATCCCTAGTCAGAAGCCTGCTAGATTACTCCTCGATTGAGAGTACGCGTAGACAGCTCGTGCATCTTTCTTGGTGATTGATCATTATTTTTTTTATTTACGTCTATTATTATAATCACTTAAATTTCTTACACGTGAAACTTTCATTTCAACAATGCATAAACATAAGTTCACTTTTAATGTTAACTTATAAACTAAGTATCGTTAACCTCTAAATACAAAAGTAAACTTTAAGAAATCCTGCCAATAAACTCATTTAAAAAAATCAACACCAAGTATATCTGAGCAAATTTTTTCTTCAAAAATATAAGACCACAAAAATTATTTATTTTAACGTGTCATGGAAAGAAGCTTCTCTTAATAATAACTATTAATAATAAAATATATAAAATTAACTAACTAATTTAAATAACTAACTAAATTAAATAACTGTTTTATTTTTATTAATGAATGTATAAAAACTATAAAGAAATATGTGTTTTCTTGAGTATATTACCTAAAAATTAGTAGATGTCCGGTTTTGAGGAAAACTATAAATGATCACGTTATATATGATAAACTAAAACTAATTAATGTCGAAAAACTATTATTTTATTTCTTTTCATTTCTTGTTACAAAGTCATTAGTAGTGCAATTTTTTTTGTTGCAGTAAAAATGGGAAGAGTTGCATTTATCATTCCCTAAAGTTGCATTTATGCAAATAAAGTTGCATTTATTTTTAGTAAACTAAATTCTAAAATAAATTATTCGTAAAAAATGAAAAAAATTCGAAATATATTGAAATTTTAGTCGTGTATAACAGTATTATAACAAATTCTTATAGTACTTTACATGCAGCGTAGGACGTGTGAAAAAAAGTTGCATTTGTTGCAAAAAGTTGCCTTAGTTATTTGTAAACTAAAACTTGTCAATGTTCATAAGTAATTGTTTTACAACTTCTGACAATAAAGTTCGGTGAATGAAGTCAGAACGGCTGATCTGGCAACGCTGGTGAGACAAAACGCTGCACCTGCGTAGCTGCAAGTGTTGACCATCTGCCCCCACCGTTGTTCAGTTGAGCTTCGTTTGTGTTCAGTGTAAGGCTTGTTTTACAAAATTCTTGTTTAGTGCTTTGGTTCTTAACTGAGAACAGGAAAATGAACGAACAAAAAATCAATTTAAAGTTTTGTTTTAAGCTTGACAAGACACCGAAAGAAATTCATGCGATGCTGGTATGTATTTATGAAGATCAAGCACTGTCCATGAAGTGTGTGAACCAGTGGTTCGCTCGTTTTCGAGAAGGCCGGGAAAGTGTTTCTGACAGTCCCCGTAGCGGAAGAACGGTGACCTCCGTCAGTGACGAAAACATTGAGAAAGTGAGGAAATTAATCACGAAAGATCGTCGATTAACTGTGCGCATGATAGTTGATGAACTGCAGATTAACCGTGAATCCGTGCGACAAATCGTTACCCAGAATTTAGGGATGAGAAAAACGTGTTGTCGTCTTGTGCCACGCCACTTGACTGACGATAAGAAACAGGCACTTTTAGAGGCTTCACAGGATTTTGTCGATACGGCGGATGCGACACCAAATTTCTTGGAACTGTATTGTCACTGAGGATGAGCCCTGGTGTCTCAGGTACGACCCTAAAACGAAACGGCAAAACATTGAATGACGTTCTCCTACATCACCTCGTCGGAAAAAGGTCAGAGCAAAAAAATCACGCATCAAAACGATGCTCATCGCCTTTTTTGATAGTCAAGGCATTATCCACTAGGAATTTCTACCTGAGGGAACGACGATGAATGCTGCAAGGTACATTGAAATTTTGACCCGTTTCATGAAACGTCAACGCAGGGTACGACCCCAATACGCACAACAAGGTTCATGGTTTTTTGTTCACGACAATGCTCGCCGTCACACAGCCAATATCGTCAAACAGGTTCTGGCAAAAAAGGGGGTGGTGCAAATTGAACATCCACCATACTCGCCAGATTTCAATCCTTCAGACTTCTTCATATTCCCACGACTCAAACTCGCTTTGAAAGGAAAGAGATTTGACGATATTCCTGACATCCAACGAACCGTGACGAGGCTTTTGAACACCATACCAAAAGAAGACTTCTTGCAAAGTTTCCAGGACATGTACAGCAGATCTCAGCGGTGCATAGTTATAGGAGGTGACTATTTCGAAGGACAGTAAGGTAATAACTTTCGTTAATATTTTATCTAAGGTTAAAAATACAGGACTATTCACCGAACTTTATTGTCAGAGGTTGTATTTTACTTCTTGTTAAATTTTTTTTAAAGCCTAAAAGTTAGAAAGTTATTGAAAAGCCTAAAAGTTAGAAAGTTATTGAAAAGCATAAAAGTTAGAAAGTTATTGAAAACATAAAAGTAAAAATATTTTTTTAAATATTGTTCTGGTTCTATCCAATAATTTTGTAAAGAAAATATTTAAAAATTATGGTACAGCTACAGCCTACGTTTATAGCGGTGGCAACGGCCTTGGCGGTTTTGTTTTTTTTGGCGCACTTCTAATATCGCCAAAAAAAATATTCCAAAAATATTTTTCTTTCAAAAATATTTTTATTTTCACAACGGAAAATGAAAACTTGAAAACCCATTTAAGAACGTTTTGAAAGGTATATATTTTTAAACTTTCACACAAGAAGTAATAAGCTTAAACATATTTCAAAACACATTTGTGAACCAGCAAAAAAACTAAGCTGCAAATGTTGAGTAAGAATACCCTGAAACTTTTAAATTACACTAAATACAGTAAGCATGTTGAAAAATAAAAAGATTTTTGAAAGAGAAAAAAGTAAACAAGTAAAGAAAAATTAAAGAAATAATACAAACTCATACGTCAGAACTGTTCCGGGGAAAAAATATAAGAAAATAAAAGTCCACAATTGCTGAAAAACGATTAAAAGACCAATGAAATGAAAGAAAAAATGTAAAAAGATCAATGCATTCAAAGGATATTTTAAAATTAAAATAACCAATGGAATCAAAGAAAAAATTCAAACGAACCAATGCAAACAAACGATTTTAACGGATTTTAAAAGAACTTTCTAGAATAACCAAAATGAAAATTTAAAGTTTCCGTTTGCCGAAGTCGTCATAAAAACCTCAATAACCATAAATACAGATGGTCTGTCTTAACCTACCGTAACTCGCTACCAGAAGTGCGGCAAAAAAAAATCACCAAAGCCGTTGCCACCGCTATAAACATAGACTGTAGCTGTACCAAAATTATATTTGCTTGGGGATGCTTTACGAATGTTGTCAATTTTAGCAGTTGTCTGCTGAAAGTTTCGTTGATGACTTGTAAGAGCAGTTCGCAAATTATCATTGTTTGTTTTGTTATCAAATATAAATAAATGGCTCATTCAAAATATTGCTTCCTGAAATGTGGCTTCCAAAGGTGGTGTAGCTGACCAACCCTGTAATATACTGTACTCTCGTAAACCATAACTACCCTTTGGAAAGCATGTAACATTGAAGACAAGAAGATTTGATGAAATTATTTAATTATGATACAGCTGATTTATCTGGTTTTTGGAATGAATAAGAAACCTTTTCAGGAGCACACACGCTAAAACCGAAGTAGCTTCACGATTGTAAACGTATACTCAAGTCAAAAGATAAGAATCTGTAAATGTTTAGGTAGTTTGTGTTATGTTTAGTCTGAATACTCCTGTGCACACTAAATCCATTCAACATCTTTATTGGTTTTCACTCTATATTGGTTCTTCATTCCCCGATCGAGTTTCCAGGCAATGATTCGTTATTAATCCTGTCCTTGCATTCCTATGTCAGACGACTCTGAATGAACCGACTGCTATTTGCAACTAAACAACTGCTAAAGTTTAGTGTTTGAAACCTAAGTCTAAAAAATGAATTATTTTTATACTACTTTTAGCTTACATACTTGCGAGTTTAAAATCCTCATGAAATTCTCCAATACTTCACGTGGTACTGACAGTGTTTTGCAACAGAATTTTTTATTTTTTTTTATTTTAACGTTCCAGAGTTTAGAAAAAAGGTGAGTAGATCTCGAAGTATTTTAGAGTTCTATGATTCAGTTACTTCCTGCAGCTTTAAAATGTCATCTTGGCTTGCATTAGAGGTAATATACAACTAATTATATCCACTCGAAAAGAAACAACATTTTAAACACCAGCCATTTTCCTAAAGCTGGGCTTTGAAGGGACACACTACACAAGAAAGTCACACGCTAACAAGTAATCAAAGAAACTATCACCTTCTACTTACTGAGAGCGGAACACAGTTTTCTATTATTAACCGGCTATAATTTAAATTCTAGACCTTGGTGTTCGTTTAATGTTACATTTTTAGTCGGACATATTTACGCTTTCCAACCTCGCGTGATACTGTGTGATACCTTACATGATACCACTTGTGATTTTCAATTAAAAAACAGGTAAATTGTAGTTTTTCAAGACTCAACCTATAAAAGTAGGCACTACTTTTAGTTTGAAATCCTCGTGTGATGCTATAACACCTCATTTGCTACTGTTACTGTTTTTCAACAAAAATAATTCATTTTAACCCTTCTGGTGGTTGTATCGACGAGGCATATCGTTTTTAGTAAAATTGACCAGATCTTAAACAAAATTGGTCAGATCTTGATGGACGACATATATCGTCGAAACCACTTGGAAGGTTAACGTCTCTGATGTAAAAAAAGTGGAATGATCTCAAGTATCGTAGTTTAATGATTCAGCGACTAACTTTTGCTTTAAAATGCCATCCTGGCATGCTTTAGCGGTTTGGGATTATGCAACTAACCCCATCCAATTGGAAACGAACAGCCTCTTAAATAATACTGTTCCTCAACTCAGGAGTCACACACACACTATACAAGAAAGGCACACTCAAACACATAATTGAAGAAACCGTCACCTCCTACCTAGAGAGAGAGAGAGAGAAACACAATTTACCGTTATTACGCGGAGGTAATTTAAGTCTCTGGCCCCCGCTGTCGCGGTCATAAAACGTTTAAGAGCTATCGAAAATCCCGATAGGGAATGGTAGGAGAGGGAAAAAAAGAATTAGATAAACCCGCAACAACTTGTACAAGCAAATAACGACGTACCAGGAATCGACCGGGCAGTTTAAAATGTGTTCTGGGCGGTTATTTGGAGACTCATTCCGAAGGGGCAGATAGGACGCATCGAGGGAGGGGCGGAAGGAATGAGAAAAGCAGCAGAAACAGAGATTTACAGCCACTGCGTTCAATCGGCAATCGTTAGGACTCTTAACTGCCGTTGCTGGAGACCAGGAGCAGCAAGCCAATAGGACTGGATCATAGATCTGCTTAAACTATGACTTCTGGGGACGAAGTAGATGTTCGGGAGGCGTTCCGACCTGATCCCAAAGCTTAACTTTTACACAGAACGGTTATATCTATTTTGTGCCATTCGTGAAACAGTGCACAACACAATTTGTATTATGCTGATGCAAAAGTTCATCCCTTTTTATGGCTCTAGATGGCATTGCTTCGCAGAAGTGTTATCTACTTCACTCGTGCAAAGTTTTTATGTTTTTTGAAAGAAGGAATCTCATTGACCCAATACATAAATGTATATTATAATATTTCGTTTTAAATCAGTATTTTTTAACTGACATATATGTGCTTAGATGGAAAAATGTTATGTCACTTTCCCAAAAAACTCACTAAGTCCCATCTTGGAGTCTTTTTGTTAATGTTTAGAAGGTGTAAAAATGTGCAAGTCTTTTTCTTTCAGTTTATGAGAAAATAAAGGTGGGAAAAATGTAATAAATCAAAAACCACAGAACCACAGGTTGAATCTTGAATCTTAAAATTGCTGTCACGAAATGTTAAAAAAAGTGACTTATAACATTTTGCCATCTGAGCACAGATATATAAATCTTATCAATGTAATACCATCTTATCGCGGCAATAATACTGACGAAGGTTTTTATAAACATTCATATTGCTTAAATCATCATATGCTAATTTTGGAAATAATGATATTATCGAGTAGGAATCAAGAATAAGAAATTATTATCGAGTAAGAATCATAAATGAGAAATTATTATCGAATAGGAATCATATGGTATGAGAAATTGTTATAGAATACATATCTTTTCACTATATTGCGCTATTATTCAGAGAAACCTTACTAAACCTATTTAGGAAATCAAGTATCACACATTGCTGAAGAGAACAATTAAGTATTGTTCGTTCACTGAGCTATGATTCATACAGAAAAATATCCTTATAAATTGGTTTGTCATTAAACCACCGTTCTGTGCACATAAAAATCAGTTTGATATTTTACTATTTATAAGAAAATAAAAATCTAATCTAAGTGACTCATAAGTCCATTTGCCTCAATATAATTAAACGTAAAAATCTCAGCTAAAAGTGCTAATTTCATTATTTTACAAAAAATTAATACACTCCGTCAAATCTAACACACTATACAGAAAATATCTACAGTTTTTTTAAGCGTTACACTACATTATCTTATTTTCAAGAACTATTGTAACAATGCACCGAATAGTTTATATTTTTTATTTCTAATAACCGACCTCTGAGACACTACAAGGGTCAAGAACTGACATTAGGTTCGTGAAGATGTAGTTAGGTACCCCTATTAGGAATAATGCCTACTTCCTATTATTCCTAATAGGGGTCCCCTACTACGCCTTACCAGTGGGTAAGCAACCGTTACTCCAAGTAGGACAAACAACAATATCCATGGCCACTAACTCACGGCTATTTGTGTAAGTGTGGTAGGATACCCCCTATTAGGAATGACGGGAAGCAGCCGTTATTCCTAATAGGGGTACCCTTCCAAGCATAACCAGTGGGTAAGGAGCTGTTACTCATAGGACAATCAACAATATCCAAGTGTACAAGCTGACGGTGCACATGTGCTATGACATGCACTATTAGTGAAAGTGTGGTAGGGTACTCCTATTAGGAATAACGGCTACTCTCCGTGATTCCTAACAGACGTACCCTACCACGCCTTACCAGTGGGTAAGTAGTCGATACTCGTAGTAAGACAGTCAACAACATCCCTGTGCTGTTTGAACCATGGTCCTAATGTGTTGCTATGAGCAATAGGCAATCGTTTAATAAAAAATAGAATGGTAATTTTAAAAGACGATTAATCATTACTATCCAAACCAAGGCTCGGATGCAATAGGATTCATAAGCAGTACGGCTCTGATACATATTTCTTACGCGAAAAATAACGAAAATCCGAAGCCACGTGCGTCATATAGGAAGACAGAAACACATATTCTGTTTGCTTGAATACATAAGCGATATTTTTGCATAGAAATAGCCCTCGAAACTAAGTCCTCCCTCCATCAAGATTGAATAAAATATAGAAGCAAAAAAAAATTACATCCATTCCGAACTTTCCCAAGTTCTACAGAATTGAAAGTAAAACGCTCATTTTGAGCTCAATCCCCCTTAAAACTCTTCCACCTTAAATTGGATCGCACAGACAGTAGCGAAACTTTCCGTACGGCTTGCGGGCACAGCTAAGCTTGCGCGGGGGATAGTAGTAACCTAACTTTCTATCTGAGCTTTTAAATCTGTCTCTCTTTGACCCGTCGCTACCCTCCCCCTCTCAAACAGGAAGCGAAACGATCGTCATTAAAAGACTTCCCTCCCCCCTCGTTCCTTTTCTCGCACAGGTTTCCATTCGTCGCTGCTGAAATTGAAAACCTTCGCTTTTCTAAATCGGAAGATTTTATTCTCTGCCGAAATTGCTCCATCGGAGAGGTAGCCGCCGACTTGCTTGCTTAGCGTTTATTTGCAGGAGGCAAAAAAGCGGAAAAAATAGGGAGTTGTAAGACTTGAATGAGTAATGATGGCGAGGAAAAGGGGTTGTGCTGCTTATCGAGGCAGCACAGGTGTGGAGAAGGGACGTCTTTAAGAAGGGAAAATATGTCTTGTGGTTGAGTCGTAATCGCGGTGGCATCAAATTAGAAGGAGAGAGGGAAATTCGCGAATAGTATTGGATAGAAGCATCTTATAAAACTCGCCTGGAGAAGTTAGAATTATTTGCGATGGATATATGTTTCTGGTTGGAGTGTTAGTGCTTTGAAAGGTGTATTCCAATACTTTTATTGCAGAAAAGAAAAGATAAATATTATTTCACTCATGAACTCCGTCGATGATTAGCTCAAATTTTCCACTTGATTTCCGGCGGTAAGGAGAATAGTTTATAGCAATATCAACTAATTTTATTTGAGAAAAATATGTTTTTTTTCCTTTGCAATAGTCATCTTCCTTAACGCACTTGTACCGCAAGTATCTATAACCCATCGAAATACTTCGACGAGGTATCTCGTTCATCAAGAGAAGGAAAGAGTGACATCTGCGAATAGAATCCGATAAAAACCTCGTATAAAACTCGTTTGGAGAAGTTATAAATATGTGATGATACATGTTTCTGTAGGTGTATCCGTGCTTCAAAATGTATTCCAAGAGTTTTACTATACAAAAAAAGGATATGAATACTTTTTACTTGATGATTAGCCCAAATATAGCCCTTGTATAAATTTCGGTAGTAAGGACAAGTTTGCAGAGATTTTAACTATTATAATTTTGCAAAATTGTGTGTTTTTTCATTGGATTAGTCATTGTCCTTTGTCACATACTTGTACCGTACACGTATATAGCTTTCCAAAAGGTTGTTATTCATCGCTTACGATAATCGAAAAGACAAGAAAATGTATTGGAAGTTACATTTATTCCAAGTTGTTTTGATGAGATTTCTCGTCCTCATCAGGATCTTATCAATTTTGCTAATGATGAGATATTCTGTATAGATAACCACCAAGGGGTTAAAAGTAATTTTTCAGCCCTATTAAAAGCTTTGGTTCAAACTGACGGTTTCTAGATGCCAAATACGTTGCGTTAGTCTGCCACACAATTTGGACCTGGGTTCGAATATGAGTTTCTAATCGTATGGATGTTGGTGATTGTCCCTAATTGGTGATTGTCCCCAATTGGTGATTGTCCCCAAAACCCGTCAGTTTCAGCCATCGGCTAAAGAGGTCAGTAGTCGAGATTTTAAAAAAGGGATTCCTAGTAATGGCTTTTATCTAGTTTTCACTGAAAAATTTATCAAAGGGTGAGTTATGAGCTATTTGGTCATTGTTTACTCTTTTGAATAATGGGTACCAAGATATTGAGGCCCTATATCGTATCATAAGTTAGCAGCATGGGGTAGTAGGTAGGTATTTTGATTAACGGTTGCAACACAATGAGCAGTTTGCGAAGGCCCGGAAACATCCCAAGGGCAGCACCTCGTCATATTCAACCACGGTCAGATGACGAGATTACACTCGAGCTGCCGCCTTACCTCTCCACACTTCCTCACCACACTAACCTGAGGACATTTGAGGCAACGACAGATTTCGTGTGAGCCAACCCCCTTCGCACACGACGGCTATCGAATGAATTCCAACTCGCAACCCTGCGGTTGTTGTAGTTGTCGTGTGGGCCATATATGGCCCAATTGGGGGTGCCATTGCCCCGGAGGGTTGGACTTCTTCATACATGACACATCCGTTTTACAGGAAGGTCCCTTTCACACATCCATTCACTCACGCATATCGTAATTTAGATCCCAATCAGAGGCCGATAACCCCCTGATCAGGTACCCCCAGAGGTATTGATTTGGTATGGGAACATGGGGGGGAGTTTGTGACAACGACTTATTTAACGTGCCCCAGCCACCATTAGTGAACACGACGGTCTTTAGCTAGGTCCAAGCGCCGAACCCACAAACCTTTCGATGCGAGTCCGACGCTCTACTTTCAACGGGGCACATCCAGCATCCTGGGAAAACATTCATGAGGAAATGTATCTCATGGTTGATTTGTACGTTGAATAGACGGTTTCTGTTTCAACCGGGCACATCCAGCATCCTGGGAAAACATCCACATTCACTTAGGAAATCTAATATACCCAAAGCTAAGGGTGAGACAGAGGGGTCTTCCTCCTCACAAGAAGAAGAAAAAAGAATGGAAAACATACATGTGGTTTTACGTAGAATAGGATGGGGATAGTTTCTTTGCTTCTAACTATAAATTTTCATTCGAAACTTTAGATGTTGGTTAGCAGTTAGAGCGTGAATACATACCATTATACATATCATCGCCTCTTGGACGATCCTTAGCCACTTGTCGATCATCATAGTGTCTTGCGCAGTCTTGAATTGTAGATCCTATTTAAATGGCAGCCAAAATCCGCCTTTACACAGGAGTTGCAAGTATTTTTCTTCCCCTTTTTGTGACGATGACGTTTAACGACCCCTTTGGCTGACACTTTTTAGACACACTCCCCTGTAAACACTTTGTCGACTTTTATCGGCAACACAATCGGGACAGGCCTCTCTCTAAATAGTTCTATTAATGTTATTACCAGCTCCCTCGTCCACACCATTTTAATCGAATAGGACATTCACTGAGAGTTAGGCGGGAGATGTGGTCAATGTGGTGGAAAATGTCACAAAGAGCGAACAAAAGACAGTGTAACCACAGGGTACCGAAGGACAGAAAGGAGTGGTGTAAACACGACCTAAGTATTCCACTTGCGGTAGAAAATTACCTTCGAACGACTAACTTAACCCTCCAAGTGGTTTCAACGAGATATTTTGTCTATACAAATGACTGATTTTGTTATAGTGACGAAATATCGTAACAACATATCGCCAATATTTTTATGATTACGAGATCAAGATCTGGTCAGTTTTCTTTTAATGATGAGATATATATTCCATCAAGTTTTTGTCAGTTTTCTTTTGAAGGGATAACTCGTCAATCCAGAGATGTCAATACAATCACAAGGAGGTTTAATGTTTTGACCAGTGGGAAAGATGCTTTTCAATAAATGTAATAAATTGTACTTTATTTGAGTTTCGAAACAGTAGAACTCCAATTATCCGAACTCCGACTGTCCAAAACACTGATTATCCGAACCGCTATCAGAATTTCAGAAGAAAATAATTAAGACGGAAATTTACTGCGATTATCAAAATAATGAATCTGTCTATGCGCGCTATTGTCTTTCTCTCCGCTATGTTCAGCAAGCAATGACTTTCATTTACAGTACAGTACGTACATACTGTACTAATGTACAACACTTGTAAGTGCGCTTAACATGCAAAAGTGTTGCCTTTTCATTTAATTAATTAAAAGCTCTTTTTCTTTAAAAATAGTTTTTTTCTCCCATTTTCAACAAACATACATACATACAGTAATTAATTAAAATACATACTAGACCCTTTTTTAGGAAAACATCCAATTATCCGAATTTTTGATTATCCGAATGGGGTCCGGTCCCAATTGATCCGGATAATTGAAGTTCTACTGTACCTTAAATCGCTGATGAAAATTAAAAAAAAATATCTTTAGATAGATGATGAAAATAAATATACTTCAAATACCTGACGACAAGAGACGATGAGAGCTTGATCAACGAATTACCTCGTCCGTCAAGATCTGGTTAGTTTTGCTGATGGCGAGATGCACCGTCCAGACAACCACCAGGAGGTGTACTATAGTAAAATAAAAATAATTAATGTACTGATAGATGCATACTTTAAAAAGGTAATGGCGCCATATTCGTGGGTAAGTGGGAATATATGGTGTGCCGAAATCCGGAAACCGTGTATGTTTTTACTTAGCTGATTAAAGGATCCCGTTGAAGCCCCAGCGGCAATGATTTAAACTGTCGGTCCCGAACACATTCCAGGTCATTTCTCCGGGAGCGGCAATAAAATTAATCCTTTTTGTTTCTTACCGGGAATCTGAAAGCGAGAGGAATTTGTCCATGCCTATATATATATATATATATATATATATATATATATATATAATGATGTGCAACTGGAGTTTTCTCCTGAAAATTTACGTTTCGGAGGCATGGGCATTACTTTAATTAAATAGACACGACGTAGGTGATTCGGCAGCCGCAGGGCAGATTGAAAAATACGAATCTGAAGACTCCATCGTACGTCAGTGTTTGCATTTTGTGATATTTAAATTGCCTCCATCCAGAGACCCCGGATAACTTGCCCCGAATGTTCCTAACGAATGCAAATATGCATTCGCTTTTGAATGTTTAACCTCCGTCTATGCATGGAAGCGCCCATAAATTGCGGCTTACTGTAGAAACAAATGAGGCTGACAGTTCGGAAACATGCTATAAATTTTCATTAGGCATATAGTGGATGATGAATAGAGCTAACTCAACGCTCTTTAAATCCCTTGCCCAAGAATACACGTCAAAGTCGAAACTCGCTCCGGCCTCGGACTATGACTAATGAAGTAATCATATTACCCATAGACGTTCAAATTAATTTTAAGATTAATCTCTTTCGCGTGAAACGGTTCGTCGTAAACAGCGCATTATTTTTGCCCGTGAAACTAATTTGGGTCGACAATTCATTAATGGCAAGAAGTTTTCGTGTGTATTTTTTCAATATTAACATATTGTATATCCCTGTCCCAATAGAGGTAGATACTTAATTAATGACGCATTGGGACATTACAACAATGGAGACGGTCTAGGATCCTTCTCAAAGGGAAAGATTCGAGGACAATACATTCTAATTTTGAACCATGGTGAGATGACGAGGTTAACACCTGAGCTGGCACTCCACCTCTTCAAACTTCCACATTACGCCAAACTGATCCCAAAAGAACAAGTGACGACTGCAAAATTGGTATGAATTTTTGAGATACTTGCATGATTGGTATTATTTGAAAGTTGATAGAGTGGTATTATTTGAAGTTTAAATTTAACCTTTTCTATATTAACACATCCAATGGGCATAAAAGTTTCTGACGTATTGTAACTCACATTATTAATTTCACTCTAATTGTGTACGATAAATATGGTATACAATTTAATACCGTCCAGTATACTGAATACTATTTGGTACCATCTGGAATTTTAGTACCAAATAGTGTACCGGAATTTAGAGCGGCAAGCTTGTGAAACGTTTCCCGAGGTCAACTTTCAAGATGAATGCGGTTCCGAACTACAAGTATCGGCTAAACTGTATAAGGTGGAGGCTCAATTCCTGTAGCTTACCTTGTATGTATTCATCTCTCCACTCAATAAAGTTTCTATGGTATATATGTATCCATTACTTGAAGACTTTTATCTTGTTTTTAGTACATCTTGGACAAAACTTGGGCCTTAAACCTCGACCAATCAAATTCCATAGACAAGGTCAAGAGGTAGAATAGAACTTTATCATGTTTTATAAGAGGGTATCCTCTGAATTTGCATACCTTTTAAGTTTAAACTTAGTTTTTCTCCCTTGGTGCGTAGCGCCTGGCTCTTATCTTAATAATAAATTTAAACCAAGAGAAGAATATTGATAAAAAAGGGGATCCAAAAGATTGAAAATCCTCAAGCATATTTTATTTACCAGTTTCAAGCGTGCAGAATTCGTTCACTTCTGAACTAAACATTTGTATCTTGTAAATTGAACCCAACATGCAACAGCAGGTGAACAGGAAATAAGAAACTAAACTCAACTCGATTTTTACTTATGTTGTGGAACTCAGATTTTCCTAATACATCATTTATCATAATTTTTAATAGATAATTGTGCGCTTATAAAGTTCAGTGTATCAACATAAGCCACCATTGATGAGTTAAATACAAAAACAAAGTTCGTATGAATTGGTATCACATAAATGTAATTTACCGTTATTTCGTATAAGAAACTAAGCAAAAATAAATTGTATACAGCATAAATTTAAAAATTGAAAATATGCTGCACGCTATCGTAGGAAAAAAAATTGTAAAAGGATAATGAATACAAATTTATCTGTATATAGCCTTTGCATAGCGGGGATTATGCATACAGTTGTAACGTTGTGGCCCGAGTGGTGTGCCTTTGAACAAATCGAAACAGCCTAGTTTACAAATAACTTGCATTTATTTTGCAAATAATTGTATATACACTAATTACAATAGAAATTTGCATCCCTAAGTAATGGGTGGTGCAAAACAGGCAAAAACTCAACAGTCACGGCCTCAAATGAGCACCCCAAAAAAAAACCTATGCTCTCTTCGAGCTCTGCAACCAATCTCCCTGTGTCGACAGACACACCCTCCCCCCGTTCAGCCAGTCACAACATACTTGCACCCATAAACAAACAGGACAGCTGTTGCGACATTCATCAGCAGGTCTTGGGCAGAAGGTTTCAGGAATTCTCAATCAAAAGTCAGTGGTGATGTTTGCGACGCCACAGATCCATAAAGTCTATTTACCATTTCAAAAATTTATTACAAAGGCAAATGAAAAGACATATGAGTGGAACTTATTACAAAATGATTCGTATATAAAAAAAGCTTTTTTACCACATTTAATACACCTCTATTTGGGTACCATTAGTTGAACGAAGCACATCAAGATGGTACTCGATTTCTTGCCATGTTCGATGTAGCATACCCTCATCAATGATGGAATTGTCAATGGCAATGACAATGAGATATAGGAAAGCTTTAACTTAACCACATAGAAAGAAGTCGAGGGGAGTGATATCTGGCGAACGAGTTGGCTGGAAATGTTTGATTTAGGAACCCACGAAAGCGCTGTCCCCATTATGTTAGTGTACGAACTAAGGTACGAGACATCAGTAATCTAAAACAAGGGATCACGGATGATGCAATTGCCACCATTGATTAGGGTATGTTACAGCGAACATGGCAGCAAATCGAGTATCGTCTTGACTTGCTTCCTGCAACTAATGGTGCCCCTTTATAGGTGTATTAAATAAGGCAAAAAATATATATATAAACGTCTCATTCTGTAGTAATGTCTATTTAACTGCTTTTTCATTTGCCTATGTAATAAATTTTGGAAATTGTGAAGAGACCTTAGGGACCCCCTGATATTCTTGTATGAGGTAAAGGAATCAACAGTTGTATAGTTTCTAAAGAATACTGTTTTCTATACTTCTTACTTTAGAAGAAAGTGCAGTTTTTAAACATCTTAGTTCTTTAAAATATTTCGTAGGGTTAGAACAGAAACTAATTAACTAACAAAAACAAATTTTCGAAAGATTTATTATTTTCTCGATTAAAAACTACTATTTTTTAGGTCTAAAAATACCAATTATAGTCAGTACCTGCTATATGGTCACCCTGTTATAAGGTCACTCCGCTGATATGGTCAGTTTTCTAAAGTCCCGTCGAACTTAAGAGGGAAACATGTGTTAAAGGGCACCGCTTATATAGTCATTTTATTTTTCTGGTTATCGGTAATACGGTTGGTTTTTCATCTCTTCAATGAGGTTATCGAGGTTTGTTGTTGAAAAATAGTAATTGTAACATTTCTTGATACGGGGAGCAACACCGGGAATGACCAGATCAAAAAAGTCATCGAACGATATGAATCTGCCAACGTCTTCAACGTTTATGAATGTGGACTTTTTTTTATCGGATCTTGTCAGACAGAACTCTTTGTTTCAAAGGTGAAAAATGTGTAGTGGGAAAGAAAATTAAGGAACGCTTAACCGTGTATTGCAGTAAGCCTTGGCGTGGAGCTTACCATGAATTTGGACCAGCGTCCCAGTCCACACCAGGAGATACATCCTCAAACCACAATTCCACCTCTGTGGTCACAATGCATTCTGGCAGGAGGCGTACTCCAGGCAGTCGCCAGACCTTGCCATCCGAACTTTTGAGGGTGAACCTGGATTCGTCGATCCAGAGAACCCGTTTAACAGAATTATTTTTTTAAATGTTCAAAAAAGTTTAATTATTTGTTTATGAACACTATATTCTGATAGGTGAATATAACCTTGCCATAATTAAACAGTGTAGTATTGATCCGCATATAGGGTCACCCCGCTTATAAGGTCTAATTTTTCTGGACCACTGAGCTGACCATATAACCGATACTGACTGTATAAACATTGATAGTTTTATATATTTTTAAAACAGGTTACAACACGACAATGTATTTCCCATCAACATGAAAAAAAGCATTTGTGGTCTCCAATAAATGTTAGTTAAAAAGTTTATGATCCAAGCCTACGATACATATTTAATTCTTAACCCTTTAAGTGGTTTCAATGATATAACTAGCCCATTACGATCTAACATATTTTGCACATTTGCATCCCGCAAATTATCGATTATATCTCATCAGATAGATATGGCTGATGCTTTAATGATGATGTGTTCAAATTTTGGTCAGTTTTTTCCTCATGACGAAATATCTCGTCCATAAAGATCGGATCAGTTTTGCTAATGACGAGATATCTCGTCTTCAGCCACCAGGAGGGTTAAGTATGCGTAGGTTGATTTTTCAAAGCCTATCTGGAGTTTCCCCTTTTAAAAACCCCCTTTGTTCTCTTTAAATTATTAATTTCATGGAATCGCTCCCTTTACAATTTGCTTAAATCATCCTTTTAACAAAAAGAAAAAACTTTTCCCCATTCAGCTTAATTAATAAGCAATTAGTGAAGTATTAGTTCCCTTTAAAACAGCACGTTTGTCGAAAGTGATATATATGACTTCATGATCGCTTCCACAATTCCTTACTCAGCAAAACAGTTTAGCATCTATTTGCGTTTTCGAAACTGAAGCAATGGCTCCATTGTGAACTCTCTCTCTCATCAATTCTAAATCATCCTTAATTTGTTATAGACGGGAAAATGCTGAATGAGCGTTCTTAAAACAAATTCCTATTTCCCACAAAATAATTTATCTTTATCCAATTAGAGGTGAGGCTTTCGTAGAATTCTGCCTAAAAGTACAATGTGCACCTGAAATGAACTTATCACTTTTGATAAAACCGTTTATGCAGACATTCGTAAAAAATGTTCAAAGCTCGTTAAATTTTTAAGGCAGTGTAACAAAGGTTCTCGTGTAATTGTAATCCGTCGTTTTTCTTTAAACCTTTAAAAATTCTAACTAGGTGTAAAAAGCAATTAATGTGAAGGATTTTATCGATGTAATTTCATTTGTAGAGAAGCATTTAAATAAATTTTGGACCCAGCAAACTTCGTTTCGTTTAATTGTAGTGAAAAAAAAAATTCTGTTCGAAAGTGTAGGGGAGTTCATGCCTAATTGATATAGTTTTTGGTTTTTGATTTTTTTTTCAGTAATACTTTCAGCTATATAACTAGTACTGCTGATAGTGGAACTCCTTGGCTATAAGTAAATAAAGAAAATATATCTAAAAATGTTATAGTTTACTTGTTAAATATTGTTTACGAAAGCGTACAAACTGTACCAACTTACCCTTGACGTGGTGTAGTTTGGCATAACGCCTCAATTGACATAGCATATGTGATAGAATCTAAGCAATAATGTGAGTTATTGACTTAAAACTTATATTTTAGTACAAAATGAGGAAAACTAAGAAAATAAAACAAAGAGAACAACGAAATTAAAGCTTCATGCACATCAAAAAAGTAGGCTGAATGTCCATTTGGATTGGTGGCTTTTATTTTCGTACTCATTGAAATACCTTTTCAAACAACATCAAAACTTTACGTGTGAAGTAGATAACACTGTTTTTGCGATGCGAAGCAATATCAAGCACTCGATGCAATGCCATCGAGCGACAAAAACGGAAGAACTTTTGCATCAACCCACTACTTTGACTCTTTTAAGGCATCTGTAGCTGAAACAAATGAACGGAATGGAATCAAATTTGGTACCGAGATTTATAAAGGTACGAGGAGGGGTACTCCGGGAAACAAATTTTAGAATCAAAATTCGCTCTTGGGTAGGAATTGGTGCTGTTGGAGACGAAACTGTTGTTATTTTATGTTGACATGCACTCATATACATTGAAAATAGCTCACAAAGATGGAAGAAAACTACAATCACGAAACTTTGCAAATAAGTACAGTGAGATCCGATATGCAACTGATCGAATTTCAGTGCCAATGCGCATGACCACACACCCTGCAGTGGCGCTGCAATCAGGACGTAGAACCGGCGCATAGTAGAAGATTCATGAACTTGACGATCACATTCCGACTCTAGTAGGACTCTAGTAAGCGAAGAATGCCAGGTAGAAGTGTGAGAAGACATTTCTCACAGCGAGTTTGAGAGGGGCCTCATCAGCGGCAGTGGCATGAAAACCACAGGCTGATCGACGCGCCGTGTTGCTCGCCAGGTCGATCGTTCGGAGTGCACCGTCAGAACATGTTGGGATCAGTGGACACGAGATGGTACTCATGTGATGCGTACCAAGAGGATCGAAGGATCGTGCGGTAAAGCGCTCGTGGATCACACAGTGACTCGTTTCACGATACAATCAGATGTAGGGGTGCCAGTTGTTCCACAAACCATTTCCAGATGCCTTGCGGAGGCGAATCTGGAATCCAAGCGCCCTTTCCGTGTACTGACTTTAACACCGAAACATCGGCGACTCCGTCTACAGTGGTGCCAAGCCAGAGCGACGTGGAATGCCACAGATTTGCAAAACGTGGTGTTTAGTGATGCATCCCTGTTCGTTTTGGGGACAGGTGATAACCACATACGGGTGTGGAGGCACACTGGCGAATGGTACGATTCCACCCACGCTGTCGCGCGACATACTGCCCGCATGCCCGCACAGCAGGCGTAATGGTCATAGCCTATGATAGCCGGCCCACTGTAATTGTGGTACGTGGAACCTTAACGGGCCAGCGTTATGTTGATAACATTCTATGATCCCACGTGGGATTTTTCCTAAATGGTCTTGCTGGGGCAATTTTCCAGCAAGATAATGCTCACAGCTCTAGTTGTTCAAAACTTCCTCAATCATGTTCAGACTATTCTATGGCCGACCCGCTCCTCGAACTTTTCCTTCATAGAGGATATGTGGGACCAGCTGAAACGCCAGATGCCGCCGTGTCACTCTGTACATGATTTGGAGGTGGCTGTTCAATATTTGTGGGCCCATCTGGCTCAGGCCAACATTAGACGTCTAATCAACTCAATGCCGTACCGTGTTACGTCATGTATTGCTGCAGGAGGTGGTCCGACGCACTATTGTAATTACACTATATTTATCTAATTGTACACACTGTATTCGTTTAATTGTCTTGATTTGGGGATCAAGTGAATCTCTCATCTGTGTCATTACGTATATAAAATTTCATTTGAATCCGATGATCCCTTCTTGGTGCGCTATTTTCAATGTTCCTGAGTGTAGTTACTTTATGTCCACCTTGTATTTAACATCACATTAGTTAAGGGAGACCCGTAAGAAAAATCCCAAAATTCTTATTATTTATGTACCCCAATTTTTAAGAGATAATTAAGGACATGTTTAAGCAATAATCAAAAAAATATTTATTTGAAAAAATATTTTTTATTACGATTTAGATATGGTTCTTAGGCCGATATGCGTCTTTTTTATAAACATTACTCATCTGTCAATTTTCAATATTCTCTGTATAACATCAATTTTTACAATAGCGTTATAGAATATGTAAAATACCTAGGGGAGAGAAATTCTAAAATTTATGCATGAGTTTTCATTAAAAAAAATATTTTACTCATTATTCGTAAAAAATTGCAATTTTTTATGTTTATTAATTTTTAATGATTTTTCTGAATTATTTATGCAAAAAAGCTGCCATTGTGTCTGTTTAACAATTATTCAAGATTTAAAAATCTAAACAGTTTAATTCTAAGTGCATATATTACAAAGCCTTATCACTTGAAACTTGGGCAAAATTGCAAAAACACTGATTTTGAGAAAATTGCATTTGAAGTACAAAATGCAACAGATGTTAATGAAAACCATTTAATTTTAGCAAACACAATTTTTTTAGTAATTTCTAATACATACAAGTCAAAACAAGAGCTTGTATAGTAAACACTTATTTTTTTAGCCAGTTTTGTTTCTTACGACGATTTAGTTATTTGTAATAATTCATTGACAAATTATGCATTTCTTGTTTACTAAACTGAAATAAAATAATATATTAAAACAGCATTATTTTAAAAATAACAGCACTATATGTAACACCTTCTTATTTCTACAGCTATTTTTTTCTGTATACGAACCTTTTTATAGTGATACGCAGGCGACGAAATTTAGCGCTATTTCTTTTCAATGTGCTTGTATCAATGGTGTCCCCACATGTTTTAGGAGGACCTTGATTTTTCCCTTTAGCTTTCGCTGATCGATAGAAACACCAGGAGTCTACACCTTTAGGGCATTTAAAATGTTTGGGATTACCATTGGTAGATATACTATTATATAATGTTGCATAAATTGAGGTTTTCATGGAAACCGAAACCCGTGGAAGTTGCAGATATGGTTACCAACTTTTTTCTGAGACAATTCCGGGACATATTGCCCCAAACTGAAATAGATATCACTTCATATAACATCCTAGTTTTCCAAGAAAATGTTTTTTCAAGTACAAAAATATGTAAAAAATAATAATAGTTATTTTTGTGTTGTTTTTTAACTTTTATTTATCATACGAGCCTGATAGACCTATCATGTACATAGTAATAATAATAAATCTAAAACAAAACCTCTTGTGGGATTGAAACGATTAAAAAATAAAAATGGCAGCGTTCGTATACAAAGTAGAGATATGTTTAGTTATTCAGAACTGAGAGTGTACCGAATTCTAGTTTAAGAAAATCGAGTATAAAAATCTGTTTTCGTCTCCAGCCCCAATTTTAAAAATAAATTCAAATACAGTATTCTAGAATAGAAAGGCAGCTAATACCATTTCTTCACAATGCTCTTCCGCTCTGAACAGAATGACACACCCTATCCAACAATAATGAACCGGACAGCAAGATGTGATGGTATAAGGGAAAGAATACATGGGGATTACCCCTAGGGGGATGATCCCTAACGTGCTGCAATTACACTATCAACCCTTCTGGGCATACTTTCAACAAGGTTTTGATACACTATGGGTATCTGTGTCCATTCCTGCTGCAAGAATGTCGCCAGCTCAATTGTAGATATCGGACGTAGTACCCTGGTTCATAAACGTCGCTCTAATTTGTCTCACGAATGTTCTATGGGGTGTAGTCGGGACTATGATCAGGCCAGAGAAGACGTCTTACATCCATATCTAGATACATTTTTATGTAGATGTCGGCGTTCAATTGACCAGGAATAAAAAAAGGATCACAGTCCATACCACTAAAAACACCTCAAAACAAGTAGTCGGATTTTATGCAAATCGGCTGGTGTCCGGTCCATTGTTGTATGGTAGTGTTTATATAGTATTGTCTTCGGATTGTAGTAGAGAAACGGACGTTCAATATATGGACACGAAGTCATATGCGATAAAAATAACTATTTTGGAGTGTAGAAGAGAGAGATATTGAGTTCAATAGCTTTAATTGGAAGGTCAAACAAAAGTTAAAAAGCAACTGTTAGCAATTTCCTTCGACTCTGAAATCGTGTCCACTTCTTCTTGAATATATGATGCATTGTTTTATCCAATAAAGAGAACAAAATGTTCAACGAAATTTTGGGTTCGGGTCTCTCTTATATACTTAAGCTTTTATGCCATTGCCCTCATGACCTGGATGGGCTCAACTGAAATGTCAGTACTGGAAACACCGTTGAGGGATATACATAAATTTGAGTTTTTATTTCAGTTGACTGACGAAGTTAGTACAACAGTGGACGTCAGGATCGACCTGAGTGGCCATTGATTATGTTTGGTGATTTTCAGTATATGTATAAGTTGTGTTTGTAAATATTTATGTAATTAGCAAACTTAACTCCACAGGTAAATTTCAGATAAAGGTAAGTTTTAATACAAAAATACGTGAAAACAAACCATTAAAAGCACAGAAGGGCGTCACAGAAAATTGGAAAGGAAACCTTAGCAACAAGTAAAAGTTTTCTCTGCCTTAGCAAGTTCTGAGTGTCTAGACGATCAAGTCTATCGACAGCTGTCGCGACCACTTACGAAGCCATTCCATTTCTTAAGAAGATTGTACAGTTAAAAGTAGGATGGTTGTCGTTTGAAAGCTATTATTGCAGTCACGCAACACACTCGATGCAAGTTCGAACCTTCGTTTCCAACATTTTGTGTTGATTGTGATCTTACGTACCTATGTCATAGATTGATTCTATAGCTTTTACTTTTACCACTTCTTTTTTTGGGTAATAAAAATAGGAACTGTCGGGAAGATAAAACAAACCTTTCTGTATACTAAAACTATTATATAAGCTTTAAACACAAAAATATCAATTGGACGTTCATTAAATTTGATGGAAATTTCGAAGAGAGATTTTTTTAACATATAGGAAAAATAGTGAAATATATGTTGTAGAGAATTTGTTCATGGAAAAATTTTATTTTAAATCTTAAATGTGTGTGTAAGCGCGTATCCCATTAGCTTATATCAGTTATTATTCATACTAATTATGACTTTGGTACTAAGGTATGTAATTAATGTTGCATTATGCATTAATGTTGCATAATGAAATAAGTATCGTAACACAAAACGAGTTATTATTGACGGTCCGGGATCAAACTCGAAATTTTAATATTGGAAAGAGGTATGAGCGAAAAAAACAAAAGCATAATACAGAAATAAAATGTTCGTTTTGTTGAAAGAATGCTATTTTATTTAAAAAACAATTTGAAATAATATTGATGAATATCTTGAATTCAAATTTCTTCTAATGGTGGAGTGACTATAATTGCAAAATATATTTAAAAGCCAGTACGTTTTTTTTTTTTTTTTCATTTTCAAGTCAGCGATTTAAAATTTGCTTCTGGTATCACACAAAGGCGAACTTGTTTTCATACAAAACGATCATCCATACAAATTTATTCTGTTTTCTTATATGAATTATTATACTAGACATTTTCAATGTGTGTTTTTATAAGTCATCGAAGATACTTCATTTCTTTAAACACTCTGATGCCATATGCATCTAATACGATTATTTCCAATTGAATGCAATTTTCCTCTGTGTTAACCGTCCTGATGTTTATCCCGATTAATTATATCGTCGTTAGCAAAACTGACCAGATCTTGATGGACCAGATATCTCGACATAAGAAAAATCAACCAGATATTATCACCAAATCACGAAAATAGTTGACATCTTGATGACAGATATATCGTTGAAACCACTTGGGTTAAAATTTTATACCATCATTTCGAAACCTAAATCTTGATAAAAATTTAAATATCAGTATCATTATATTGTTCCAGATAGAATACATATTTATTACACCGCATAATCCATTGAAATAAGTGAACTCGAACAATGTAGCTTGAAATACAACAAGTATGGTATTGAACTTCTAGAGTTAAATCTGCACACGATGTGGAAACATTTCACTTTTCTTTTGACTTCCGTTTGAGCTTTCTAAACCTATGCATAAAGACATTTCGTGGAATCAAAATAATAACCCGAATAGTATCATCTTTCCTTGGTTTTCACGGTTATATCCTTTCAGGAAACAAATTTAGTCCATAATCAATACGCATTCAGTGCAACGAGTAGCAAAAAATTGGACACACGTTCTTTATACCATTCCATCTTGCAGAATATTCCCAAGACAATTGGGTACATCCTATCTTGCTATTTCTTTTCCCCCCATCAAATCTGTTTTCTGTTTCGTCTCCCTCGCTCTTTCTATTTTTTAGTTCAATGGAAGAGCGAAAAAATAGATTTCGTCCAACCTTTCTCAGAAACGGGAGCATTGCAAGAATGTCGCACATAATACTGCAATTTTAAATGGAGTCGGATTTGTATTCGGTTGCCGAAGTTATTTCTATTCTTTCGGAAGATTCCAGAACAAAAGACTTAGTAAACCGGTCCGAACAGTAAAGAAATGATTCGTACTTGTATATAAATATGCTAGTATACGAAATAAGTATCGTTTGACAAGTCTAGATTTGTCCTTTTACCTTATAATCGCATTTGAACTGCTTGACCTTCACTTTTAAGTCATCATTTATTCTTTCACATTTATTTTCTTGTTTATATATTTCTTGAGTGCCTATGTGAAAAACTTAAATGTAGTAATTTAAGTGTATTTATTTCATGTTTATATCTTACACACGAAAATGACATATGTACTTCGTCGTCAATTAAATTTTCGTGTACACAATTAATTTTCTTTTCCATATCTTTTCAGTTACAGTACTTAATTAGTTTTTAAAAAATTAAAACTGCTAGAGAGCCAGGATACAAATATTGTAGGTAATCTCAAATTGACAAGAACTGCAGATATTATGTTTCGAATGAAAAATTATGATCAAAGAAGTTTGTTTTTGTTGCATCGACTGCTTATATTACTGAGTGGTGAAACCACTAGTATTCGTATTATGACACTACCTGTGATTACATTACTGTTTCCTGTATGCGTATTTTTATCAGTTAATTTGTGTGATACAATCTTTTATGAGTCCTACAATGAGTGATACAATCTTCATCCAGTTGCCTCGCAGTCTTTACCCTGTACATATCCTTCTATATGATTGTTGTTGTGATGTTTCTTTATAATTATTAAATATCTTGTTGGAGTATACTCTTATTTATACATTACTAGCCACTGTGTGGCCAGCACAGCGTTCAAAAGGAAAATTCGTAGCTTATTGGAAAGAATTCCCTGCGAAATGCAATTTGGTTTGCTTCGCAAACCAAATTATGAATATTATGAACTATGGTTTGCTTTGCAAGCCAACACCACAGGCAACGCCGTGATGACCTCGTCATTGTCGAATGCGGCCAAATTCCCATTGCGAATATATCCTATCGGCGTGACGTCACGATCTCTTGCGAAAATATAAATAGTTAATTGAAAAAATTATTTGTTATAAAAATCAAATGCAACGATCTGGTTCAAATTTTAAGCAGATTTCAAATCCATTGAAATTTTCAATCTATCTTCAACGATTCCGATTTTACGAAAAAGAACTAAACAATGCCAGTCAAAATGTTTTTTGTTTTTGTTTTGCTGACGGTAGGAAATGAAATCTGTGATTTCTAGAATCTCGAATCAAACGAAGGTCATTCTGCGTAGCTACGTTTCTATTGGAAAAAATATAAAATTTCCAATCATATTGTTAGGTATAGATCTTACGTGAAATTTTCTGCAGATTTCAAATCCGTTGAAATTTCTACTCTATCTTTAACGGTCTAGGAGATAGAAAAAAAGAACTACAGTTAGAAGTTTATTTGTTTTTTATCGTCTGCTATAAAATCATTCCTCCGCACAAAACGAAAACGAAACATAATAAATTTAGAATCTTTGATCTCTTATGCTGTTGCATTCTAAGGAAAACGGTACTAATTGCATTTCATTCATTTCATTTAAAATATTCTAGATTCAATTTTAAAATTCGTCAAAACCCAAAAATTACAAAAACTTCGGACTACCTACGATATGCCAAATCCCATTGCTGTAAGTGCTATATATTCGTCAGGACTTTGAGGGCAGAAAACGGACGGACAAAAACTTCCTTTTATAATAGTAGAGACAAGATATAACAGTTTTATTTTTATCTAAGAATATAAATAACCTTAAAATTGTAAAATTAGAAATGTCTGATAATAAATCGACTTCATATTTTCTTCAAAAGTATATTCTATCTTAAACCAATCAAATAGTTTTCTTTCCCGTGATTTTCGTGTTTTCCATCTTAAGTAATAAATATCGCACCCCTTCAAGAATAGTGACACAAGACAAAAAATAAAAATTTTGATGCTATGTCATTGAAAAATATGTATGAGGCCACCCAGCGTGTTATATTACTATTCTATAGAATATAATAGAAGTTGCCACCATAAATACTTACCTAAAATTTAAAAGAAGCTTATACTATTTCAATATAAGTCTCATAGTATCCTTTAAGTTGATGTATCTCAAATTCTGCAATTTTGAGTTGCGTCGCTTTTATTGCCGGGGTGTGATATATTCTATTATTTTTCTACACTTTTTTTCAGTTAGAGTGAATTCAGAACGATATCACGTAATACTTCATTATTGAAATTATCTGAACAAGCAAATCAGTGCATCTTCACTGAAGTATCTTAACGCACCATATGGCTGAAAAATACAGAAAAACATTTTTGTGCTTAAAAAGTTGCCTGTTGAAAGGTTTTGGAAATCTGTTTAAAATGTTGTCCTAGAAAATCAAATTGATTCTTGTATTTTTTTAAAAAGTTATAACGATTTTTGTGAGTGTACACCTGTGTGATCACAGTATTTTGAAACCAAAACTAACTGCATTTGTGCGTCTGCAAAGCCTCAATATTTATTTTTTATCAGTTAAATGAAATAGCTTTGAAGATGAAACGTTTCTTTGTAAATGTTACTGATATCATGGCTTTTTTTATTTACATGACTATTAGCGCTGTACGAGTAAATTATAACGATAATTTGAGAGAAAAAAAGAAGACTTTAGGTTTGTTTTCTGTTTGATATTTGTTATTATGTTGTTTCTTTTTCTGTTATACGTTATTATTAATTATACTAAACGTAAACAACAGAGCTGTGAAGGCTTGGTTTCCAATATACAACTTTACTTTCGGATAGGGTGCCAAAACATTTCATAATAATTATTAAATATACCAGCGTCTTGCTTCTGATAAACTTTTAGAAGGAAGTTCCAAGGTCCATGACAAATGAGAGTCAAAACTGCATAATATGGTCCAAGTGTACAAATGAGAATTTTGTGTTAAAAAAACGTGTCGAAATGGACACATCAGACGCAGTTTGCGAGTATAATATACAGGTACTTTCACCTATTAAACGTATTCAGAAAGCTGTAGGGAATAGGTTATGATCCAATACCTTAAAACGTGGACAGATAATTCATGCTCGAAAGAACTAAAGAGAAAGAACCGTTTAAGTGCCAAATTTAAACACGTTCGAAAATTAGTGAAAACAGCAATCAAAACAAAGGAATTGGCTCTTAAAAAAAAGAAGGGATCACTTATTGCCCAGAGAAGTTTTAAACTTCACTAATATGTAAAAAATAGCTATAGTAAAAATTTGAATAATTTTTATTTATAATTTTATAGCATAATTTTAATTTTAAAATTTTAAACTGCTTTTTCTACTGGTTCATTTTTTGTATTTATCTTATAATTCAAAATGCAAAGGCTTTTTTTAATTTCCTTTCAATTGACATCAATTTTTTTTTTACATTATATCTTGATTCTTATTATGAAATACACGTATGCATTTTTAGTAGTATGGAAAGAATTAAAAAAATATATATAAATGTGCTGCAATTTAACTATCGACTTTCTGAATAACTCAAAAAGAAAATTTATTAAATTGAGATTTGAGTATGTTTTATATTCAACTAGTAACCACTGCCACAGCCTAAGCCGTTCGGTGTATAGAGACGTAATTTTGAACTATGGTCAGATGACGAGGCAACATCCTAGCTGGCATCGCACTTTCCAAACTTCCACACCAACACAAACGTGAGGACTTTCGACCACGACAGATTTAAGGTGCACCTTCCACCTCTACACTATACGTTTTATATAACAACTTTCAACACTAACTTGAAACAGTTTTACGCAATATATTATTTATTATCCTGATGTAATAAGATTATTAAAACTTGCATATCAACACTTTAAAAACTGAATTAATCAACATTTAGTTTTATAACACTTTTAACATGGAGAGCATGTTGTTTTTCAAATTTGAGTTAGAAATTTTACAGAAGAATCAATTGCGATTTCTATGTCTTGATTTCATGGGTTTTCAAGGATGCTTCAAAATTTCACATAATCACCCGCTGAAAACAGAGCTTCTCAGGAGTTACATGTAAAACTAGACACATTGCCGGAGTAGATGAAAAACTATGAAACTGAGTACTCACGGTATATATATATATATATATATATATATATATATATATATATATATATATATATACATATTTTTGTATATATATGTCAGCTTTGGTAAAATTTTAAATGTATTGAAGGAAGGAAGCAGTATAGTATTCAACCTTGTAAACATACATAGAAATGTTTTCTCACCAACAGATATACATTAAATGCATTGCAACTAAGCATCAATAAAATGACACTAGTTTTGATATACAAACATAAATATTATAACGTTAGGTTATAAATGAATATTTTACATAGTGTTATTACTTTACAAACGTATTGTTCGTGTCCTATATCTACGGAACAATTTTTTTCACCACTCTTTAATAGGCATAAATTTTCATGTTCTTCGAACATTGCCAACTTCTCAGAAAGTGTCTGATCTTGTGACAAGGTAAAATATTGCCAGCGTTTTCACATAGGAATCTCACTCTTTATGCATTTACAGTACAAACAAAACAGTACTACATTTTGTGTTTTTATTTGAGACACGACAAATTTCAAACATTACCAGAATTATTTAAGCAAACCATATTTTAAGAAAATAATGAGTGACCTTATGTAAGAAAACTGCTCAATATCTATAGTATCTTCTGTCTTGATACTGCATTTCCATTAAACATCTGTCCTTGGATGTACTTCCATCACTTAAATGAAGTTGGGTATTACTCTGCAAAAAAAATTACAACCAATTAGTCGACACAGGAATTAAAATTCAGAATTTTGAAATTTTTAAGGTTTTTCCACTTATGTACTGTTTACGCCAGAAACGTCGTCTGTTGGAAAGGTTATAACTGTCAGTGCGTGTCCTGAGAAGCCACCAATCGGTTTCAGCTCTCAGACTAAGAAAGAAATAAGCTATAGTCCGAATGAGGTGTTCTTCCTTGTGTTGAGTATCAGGAAGTTTATTTTGTGAAAAGTGGGCACGAGAACCAATACGTAAGCTATCTTACGAATACATGTACTTTCTTTGACTTATAAAGGTAGTGGATTTGAAGTGAGCCCATTACAGTTGGTAGTTTGCAGCGGCATCATTTCGTTTGATTTTATCACTTTCGACAAAGAAATACCTCTTGATGCCATTTGTACCAATACAAATCCACCACAAGAAAATTGAAAATACATTTTACTCAGAAGGTACTTTTCGGTTAACTGGTTTCCAGTTGTAATTGTGCGGTAAAGCTTTCAAAAGTGGAAATTTGTTGGTATTCGTTGCAGTCTCTTTCTTCCAGTGCAGTGGATATTCGGTCTGTGAATCGAAATAATGCTTTCAGTGGCTTTGCCGGTCCGTTCAGCGAAACCTTCGATAGCAAAAAACGTGTCAAAAGTAAGTATAATTTACTCTGACTGTCTAAGTCAGAGGAAACCAAGAAATTTTCAGTCTTTGTTGAAAGTCTAGGTATTGGGGTTGTAATAAGACTTGAACTGAAACCGAAAAACTATCAGTAGAAAATTTTTATGAAGATAATTCTGTTAAAAGTAGCGAACTGAAGCATTTTCGTCACGAAACACCATCACGAGGAATACTGAAGACAAATCTGATCGTTTGTTTAGGTTTCAACGGTGCAAAAGCTATATTTGGCTGCATCAAACACAGGACAGATAATGTCAAGTAATGTACATACTAGGGATGCGACATCGATAGCAAAACATCGATGTTTTGAAACATTGATGTTCAAAATTAAAACAACGATGTTGATACTACATCGACAAAAAACATCGATGTTGTAAACGATGTTTTTAAAATTCAGTGTATTTAAACTCCCCCCCCCCCCCCATTTCTTAAAACTGGTTTAGCAACTTGTGATGCTACATCGTCAGCAAAACATCAATGTTGATAATACATCGCGCCCAAACCATCGATGTTTATAAAATTCAGTGTATCTAAACTTGTTTCACAATTTCTTAAAACTGGTTTATCAACTATTGATGCGACATCGACATCAAATCAACGATGTTGATAATACATCGTCCCCAAACCATCGATGTTTTTAAATTCAGTGTATTTAAACTTGTTTCCCCATTTCTTAAAACTGGCTTACCAACTATTGATGCGACATCGACAGTAAAACATCGATGTTGATAATACATCGTCCCCAAACCATCGATGTTTTTAAAATTTAGTGTATTTATCGCAAACCGGAAGTTTGTTTCCCCATTTCTTAAAACTGTTTTAGCAACTAGTGATGCGACATCGGCTCCAATACATCGATGTTTTTTTCTAAAACATCAATGTTTAGAAAACATCGACATCGATGTTGCATCCCTACTTTTCAGACCCTTCATCCTTGGTCACTTTGGTCTAAAAGTATGTTCAATTTGCTGATTATAAAAATTATGCTACTTGGTTATTTAAAAAATTTTTATAACTTTGCTTTTTTCATTTAAAAATAAAACATCGACAAGTATAAACATCGATGTTGCATCCCTACTTTTCAGACCCTTCATCCTTGGTCACTTTGGTCAAAAAGTATGTTCAATTTGCTGATTATAAAAATTATGCTACTTGGTTATTTAAAAAAAAATTTATAACTTTGCTTTTTTCATTTAAAAATAAAACATCGACAACGTAAAAACATCGACAAGTATAAACATCGATGTTATTAAAACATCGACACCAATACATCGATGTTTTTAAAACATCCATATTTTGAAAACATCGACATCTATGTCGCATCTCTAGTACATACACAAAGGTTTTACTGACACCAAAGAGGGAAACACACCTAGGGAGAAATAGAACCAGGGATGCGAAATCGACAGCAAAACATCGATGTTCAAAATTAAAACATCGATGTTGATAATGCATCGCCCCCATAACATCGATGTTTTTAAAATTTAGTGTATTTAAACTTTTTTACCCATTTCTTAAAATTGGTTTAGTACCTAGGGATGCAACATCGACAGCAAAACATCTATGCTCAAAATTAAAACATCGATGTTGATAATGCATCATCCCCAAACCATCGATGTTTTTAAAATTCAGTGTATTTAAACTTTTTTCTATATAGAATACAAAATATAGACTTATTGCAATGCATAGTAGAGATTAGTGTACATACATGTACTTACAAGGAATCCCCGAGGCCTTTGCAACAGCTGCCCATCCGTTTGTTAAGGGCAGCTGTTGCAAAGGCCTTGGCAATTCCTTGTAAGTACACGTATTTTAACTAATGTCTATTATGCATTGCAATATGTCTATATTTTGTTTGCCCAGATTCATACGAAATAATAAAACCACTTAGTGTATGCTAGTGAAAAATTGTTTTCCAAGTTGATTTGTCGTGTAGCGTTTTTTTCAACGATTATGAGCGATTTTTAAGTTTATTGACAAATTAAAGTGATCGATAGAAAAGCTCTGTAGAAATAGCTGTTTACTTTTTATAACTGAAACTATTGTGTCTTAAACATTTGAGGATGTAGGAAACTTTTGTTGAATAATTATTCCATTCCACCTCCTCTTTTGCATAATAATTGTTACTTTCTCAACCTTACAAACACAACACTTGAACCTCTACAGAAGCGCTTAGTTAAAAGGAAATGTACAAAAACTTCATCAGATTTTCTATACGCAAATGTTATTTCACTGAGATTGAGGATCTTTCGTTTCTCGGAGTTTTTATTCATATTTAGCTATCTGCCAGTTGTAGGCAGCACAGGTTCTATATCTCCCTAGGTGTACTTCCCTCTTTGGTATCAGTAAAGCCTTTGTGTATGTACATTACTTGACATTATCTGTCCTGTGTTTGGTGCTGCCAAATATGGCCCTTGCACCGTTGAAACCTAACCAAACCCTCAGATTTGTTTTCAGTTTTCCTAGTGATGGTGTTTGAAGACCAAAAAGCTTCAGTTCGCTACTTTAAACAGAATTATCTTCATTAATTTTTTCTACTGATAGTTTTTCGGTTTCAGTTCAAGTCTTATGACAACCCCTATACCTAGAATTTCAACAAAGACTGAAAATTTCTTGGTTTCCTCTGACTGGAACGGTAAGAGTAAATTATACTTTCTTTCGCCAGGTTTTTTTTGCATGGCCTGCTATCGAAGATTTTGCTGAACGAACCGGCACAACCACTGAAAGCATTACTTCGATACACAGCCCGGATATCCACTGCACTGGAAAAACGAAACTGCAACGAATACCAAGAAATTTCCACTTTTGAAAGTTTTACCTCACAATTACGACTGGAAAACAGTTAACCGAAAAGTACCTTCCGAGTAAAATGTATTTTCAATTTTCTTGTGGTGGAGTTATATCGGTACAAATGGCATCAAGAGGTATTTCTTGGTCGAAAGTGATAAAATCAAACGAAATGATGCCGCTGCAAACTACCAACTGTAATGGGCTCACTTCAAATCCACTACCTTTATAAGTCAAAGAAAGTACATGTATTCGTAAGATAGCTTACGTATTGGTTCTCGTGCCCACTTTTCACAAAATAAACTTCCTGATACTCAACACAAGGAAGAACACCTCATTCGGACTATAGCTTATTTGTTTCTTAGTCTGAGAGCTGAAACCGATTGGTGGCTTCTCAGGACACGCACTGACAGTTATAACCTTTCCAACAGACGACGTTTCTGGCGTAAACAGTACATAAGTGGAAAAACCTTAAAAATTTCAAAATTCTGAATTTTAATTCCTATGTCGACTAATTGGTTGTAATTTTTTTTGCAGAGTAATACCCAACTTCATTTAAGTGATGGAAGTACATCCAGGGACAGAGGTTCAATGCTTCAGAGGTTCAATACAGTATCAAGACAGAAGATTCTTCAGTACTAAGCAATTCTCTTACATAAGGTCAAACATTATTTTCTTAAAATATGGTTTGTTTAAATACGTCTGGTAATGTTAAAAATCTGTCGTGTCTCTAACAAAAACACAAAATGTAGTACTGTTTTGTTTGTACTGTAAATGCATAAAGAGTGAGATTCCTGTGTGGAAACGCTGGCAATATTTTACCTTGTCACAAGATCAGACACTTTCTGAGAAGTTGGCAATGTTCGAAGAACATGAAAATTTATGCCTATTAAAGAGTGGTGAAAAAAATTGTTCCGTAGATATGGGAAAGATATGAAAGAGAAATATCCATTTGTAACTTAACATTGTTTTAATATTTAAGTTTGTATTTCAAAACTAGTGTCATTTTATTGATGCTTAGTTGCAATGCATTTAATGTATATGTGTTGGTGAGAAAACATTTCTATGTATGTTTACAAGGTTAATTACTATACTGCTTCCTTCAATACATTTAACATTTTACCATAGGTGACAAATATATATTGTGAGAACTCAGTATCATCGTTTTTCATCTATTCCTGTAATGTGTCTAGATTTACATGTAACTCCTTAAAGCTCTGCTTTCAGCGAGTGTTTATGTGCAATTTTGAAACATCCTTGAATATCCATCAAATCAAGACATACAAACCGCAATTGATTCTTCTGTAAAATGTCTAACTCAAATTTGAAAAACAATGTGCTCTACATGTTAAAAGTGATATAAAACTAAATGTTGATTAATTCAGTTTTTAAAGTGTTGGTATGTAAGTTTTAATAATCTTATTACATCAGGATAATAAATAATATATTGCGTAAAACTGTTTCAAGTTAGTGTTGTAAGTTGTTAGATAAAACTTATAGTGTAGAGGTGGTGCACTTTAAATCTGTCGTGGCCGAAAGTCCTCACGTTTGTGTTGGTGTGGAAGTTTGGAGAGTGCGGTGCCAGCTAGGATGTTGCCTCGTCATCTGACCATAGTTCAAAATTACGTGTCTATACACCGAATGGCTTTGGCTGTGGCAGTGGTTACTAGTTGAATAGAAAACATACTCAAATCTCAGTTTAATAAATTTTCTTTTTGACTTATTCAGAAATTCGATAATTAATTTACAGTGTGATTTCATGTTTAATACCATATATATTAAAAAGTTATTATCCATAAGATGAATTTTATGACCAGTGGTAATATTATTTGCATTTTATTTATTTCATTTAGTATTTCAGACTTTATTCTCTAAAGAAGAGAAAGAAGCTAACTTCTGGAAGATATCCGTTGCTCTGTCAATGGCAAAAGAATACACTTGAGCTACATGATAGTTCAGTGAACACCATGTGCATAATTCCATAAAATATATAGTTTATATGAAATATTTGAGTTTATATGCAGTTAGAGTTTATTAAATAGAGTTTATAAGAAATATGCAATTGCATTGTTCTTGTGCCTATTTTCTTATATATTTAAATTACACCAAGTATTAAACAATGCTTACGTATAAAATTGAATATGCAAGATACACAATTCATACCTGAGAGGGCAATAATACTATTTTGAAAAAAACTAAATCTAAAGGATTAAAAGAACATGGTTACCATATACACGTGAAGTATGCATAAATGAATTTCTTGAAATATGAGAAACACTCGGCAATTTTCCTATTGTAGTGAGTTGACACAAGAAACAGATATTCTTAAGTAAAATTAATACCCTCAGCCCAAAATAACATTTCTACTGAAAATAAATTAATTACGTAATATACTATTGGAAAATGTGTCGCTGACAAAAATTCAATACTTCCCAACATTCAAGGTGTGTTTTGTTCATTGATAAAATTCAATCTATCGAGTAATATGCAACAGAATTTGCTAACAATATATAAGGAATTAAAAAATCAAAGAAGAAAATTTTTTTGGAACAAAAAAATAATAACTCGAGTTTAAAAAAATATTTGACAGAAATGGAATGCTGTTAATTTGAATTTATTGCACAAACCAAATGATAAAATATGCATACTCCAATTCATTAAAACTTACTTTATTCTGTTTAATGTGAAAATAAATTAAATGAAATTGTTGTAGATTTTACAAAGGTTGATACAAATTTTCAGGGAAACGAGGTTTATATACATAACTAAAATTTTTGTTTAATGGTTGACTGGATTAAAATATAATAAGTACCTCGAAGATATATTTATTTACATTTAATATCTAGAAAACCTCATCAGATATCAAATTTCGCCTTTTTTTTTCAATTTCACATAAAAGGCTCAAAAAGGAAAAATATTTCAAACAAATTATTCATCTAACTTAATTTTATTTTGGTTTTTAATGCTCTGATTAAATATAACACTTAGTCTCAGTTTAAAGTAGATAGTTCTTTAGGAAAGAAAATAGTTTTAATGTTGATTTATCTGAGTATTCACAATCGATACAATAGTTTTTTAGAAATTGAGATTTACTTGTTTATTAAAATTTTGATTATGTTCGGAGTTAAAAGTTTCCAAAATGATGTTATTTTCGTAATGTTCTCAAGAACCTACAAGAATGTCTTCCGTGGAAAAAGAATAAAACACATGTTCTCAAAATCGTCTTAGTTGAACATAAGACGGTAGAAGAAAACGTTTGTAAAAAATACTACTGAAAATGATCAAGAAAGCGCGTGAAAAGTAAACACGCCATCTAGTGTTAATAGAAGCTGGTTTTCTCGTTCCGACGCAGGCCCCTACGCAAGACTGTAAACGGCTATCCTTTGCGTATGCGTTAAGGCGGAACCTACGCATACGCAGAAGATGCGTTAAGTCGGGAGCCTACGCATACGGACATACGGAGAATCGTAAACGGGACTTAAGCGTCAAGAATTGAAGCTGTAAAAGTAGCGAATTTAGACCTTGCGTTGCTACGGAGAGAGTCTGCGTAATCCCGCCCATTTGCCAATCACGTAGATCTCCACTATCATTGGTTCGACGCATACGGACATACGGAGAATCGTAAACGCTGCCTTCGCATGCAAGACGCCACGTAGTGCAGAGTTATCTGATTTCGAGAAAGGTGTTATCGTTGGGTATCACATAAATGGCAGATCCTTAAGAGACATATCTAGCGAGCTGAATTACCCAAAATCGACAGTGGCGTATATGATTCAGAAGTGGGCGGTGAGCGGTGACTGTCGGAATGTGCCCCGAGACGACAAACCCACGAAACTGGGAGACCGAGACCGACGGATGCTGTCCAGCGAAATTAGGAAGAACCGCATCGAACCGATGGCCTACATACTCCGCGAGTTTCCAACAGGCATCCGGGAATGTTGTTTCAAATAATACCATCCAAAAGGAATCACATCTGTTTGGTTTACATGTTCGGGCTGTCGCCCATAAGCCTTTTATTACTAAGTCCAAACGCGATGCTCGGTTTATGTGGTGCAAAGCACGTCGAAAGTGGACCATAGATCAGAGAAAACAGGATCGTTGGAGCGACGAATCAAGGTTACCCTCCACCATTCGGATGCCAGGGTTTGAGTGGCGTCTGCCTGGAGAACGCATCCTGCCATAATGCATTGTGCCCACAGTAAAGTTCGACTGAGTTGAAATTTTGGTCTGGGTGTGTTTGTCCTGGTATGGACTGGAACACTTGGTCCAAATTCATGGTACGCTCAACGCTGAGGTTTATTGCACTATTTTGGATGACACTGGGCTTCCTACGTTGTGAAAGTTTTGGACCCATATTACTTCCAGGACGACAATGACAGCTGTAATGTAGCGAGGTCCAACATGGATTGGTATGGTGACAATGGGTTAACCGAATGGACTGGGCCTGCGCAGAGCCTAGACCTTAACTTTATCGAGAACCTCTAGGACGAGTTGGATCGCCAAATTAAGGGGTGCAACAGTCGTCCAAAATCGGTGAAGGAACTTACATGTCTTCTCCAAGCCCAGTGGAAGAAATACTACAAGCCGTGTGTACAAAGACTTATGGGAAGCATGCCCCGGAGGATTGAGGCTGTAATTGCCTCTCGTGGAGGCTCTACCAACTATTGAATATGAATAAATTTTGTTTTTCTTTTCTATCACAGGTGTCTAAATACTTATTGGCAGATAGTGTACAATCATATTGCCTACTGTATCGTTACGTAAACCACAGCTATTCAAATACGAACTAGATCTAGTACACTGTACGATAATCGTACGTATTATTAAAACGCATCAATGTATAATAGGAAGTTCGACCCCTAGTGTATATTGAGCTACATGTTAAAACGTCTCATTTGGATATCAAATAGATAACCAATGATAATTTAGATTCGTGTTAGAATAATATGAATGTAAGATTCGTGTTGTTCTGTTTGGTAAGGTCTATATTAAAGACTTCGAATCTTACAGCACATTGACATTTAATGAATAAATATATACAATTATTATGTACAGTTGAGTAAAATGTAAAACAGTTCCGTCATTATCTGCAGCAGTCGTCTCTGCTCGGAAAAAATACGTCAGCTCTCAATGGCGTCGAGGGGAAAAAGTGTCTGTTCTATTAATTTTCTCGTAACTGAATACCAGAATGTGAATGGCTCGTGACAGTCTTGCCTTGCATTCCTACTACAATGCAACTGACTCCTACCAGTCTCGTTGCTCTTATAATGAGTTCTTTCCAGACTAGTAGACAACTACCGTTGTTTAGTATTCCTACAATCGGCCATCCTGATGATCTTTCGTCCTCGAAAGGAACACGACAAACCTAAAAAAAAAACACAAAACAGTATCTGGGAATACATTGATTCAGTATTAGTTATTGAACCACGACTTCATATGGTCAGCTGCTGTCGACGTCAAGTTCGGTCCTTCATGGTTTCCAACTTTCTCAACGTCATAGCGATCATGGGGTTTCACTTTCTTCACTCGATATGGTCCTAAGAATTTCGGTCGTAATTTCATTCCGACACCAAATTGAGTCCGCTGAATAGCAATAAGATCGCCCTCTTTGTATTGATGAGGTTTCTTCCTCTTCTTATCATACGTTCTTTTATTCTCTTCCTGAATTTTTAGGATATTCTCTTTGGCATCGTCTCTTAATTTCTTCCTCTTCTCTAGAAAAACTTCAGTATATTCTTCTTCTAAAAGCTGGACTATCTTGAGATCTTCTTTGTTTCGCATTTTCACACAGTTTCGAAAGTTCCTTCCATCCGTCTTTTCCGTCAACTCGTCTTTTCCGTCTACGCGTTTTTTCGTCTACGCGTTTTTTCGTCTACGCGTTTTTTCGTCTACGCGTTTTTTCGTCTACGCGTTTTTTCGTCTACGCGTTTTTTCGTCTACGCGTTTTTTCGTCTACGCGTTTTCTTTTTTGTCGTTTCAGTCTATCATCAGCACCACGTCAGGAGAAGTCATGAAACTGTTCTTGCAGATGATTAAAACACAAGTCCAGGTTTGCATAGGTAGTCAAAACATTCCGCCGGCCGGTTCAATCGTCACTGCTTTCGGGGTCTGCTAATCCGTCGTTCAAGCCCTCGTACGAAGGAGGAGAATCGTCGCGGTCGTCAACGGTTTTTCACATCCCGGCCGAACCCTCATTTTTTGTAAGATTCGTGTTGTTCTCTTTGGTAAGGTCTATATTAAAGACTTCGAATCTTACAGCACATTGACATTTAATGAATAAATATATACAATTATTATGTACAGTTGAGTAAAATGTAAAACAGTTCCGTCATTATCTGCAGCAGTCGTCTCTGCTCGGAAAAAATACGTCAGCTCTCAATGGCGTCCAGGGGAAAAAGTGTCTGTTCTATTAATTTTCTCGTAACTGAATACCAGAATGTGAATGGCTCGTGACAGTCTTGCCTTGCATTCCTACTACAATGCAACTGACTCCTACCAGTCTCGTTGCTCTTATAATGAGTTCTTTCCAGACTAGTAGACAACTACCGTTGTTTAGTATTCCTACATGAATAATAAATACTGCTCTTATTATATCAGAATGAATAGTAAGAAAATATTGTTCTCATTATAACAGAATGAATAGTAAGAAAGACTATTCGCAGCCTTTTTTAGTGTTTGTGAGGAAATCGCGTTGCTAACTTAGACACCTTTTAGCATTGAATCGAAGTCGATAACTCAACTACAATTGCTGCGCAGAATTAGGTGAGTTATAATTTTGTGCTGGTACATTATTTACTTTGTTGTTTGTCAGTATTTGTATTAGTTCTGGCCATTGTTTAATTATAATTATTCGTGGTTGCTTATGTAATTTTAAAAATATATATAATATTGGTTGCAGTTAATTTATTAATCGAAATTCTAAACAAGCCGTGCATTTTCATATAGAATTGTTTAGGAGGTATGGTGTCTCATTCATGTATTTTGAGACATAATCTTGTAAGCAATTTTTCCCGCAAGCTTTTCAAATGACTCATTCGGAAGTAACTAAAATACCTCTCTACATTTTCCCTTTTCCTGTCCTCTTTTTTTCAAAAATATTTTACCAAATGTTCTTTTTTCTGATATTTATCTTCTGGTAACCCTACTCATTAACCTTCAAAAGAATCAAAAATATAAAACAGTTATTTGTTTACATCTTTAAAATACACTCTTATTGGTATTAACTCTAATTTCCAATGAATTGAATGGAAAAAAGTTCACACTTTGTTCAAGTTATGATCATCCATTTTCCTTGCATCTCATTCACTTGCTTAAAGGCGATTCAACATTGTTTGACCTCCAAAGTCTAATTTCGGATTGGCTCATATTTACTTTTCTATGTTTTTATCTTACAGGTTTCTCATTGCTTTTTGATATCGGACTGCTGAAGAATATAATTAAGCAAACATAGCTCTTCCCTTCAGTTCTAGCAATATCGTACAGCTCCATGAAGTAACCATAGTTAAACTTTCAGGCGAAAATGGCAAATTAATCTCGTAGTGGTTTATTTCATTCGTAGTGGCATTTTTACATTCGTCTGTTGCCATACGCCAATATACATACACCACCTCTTTTTGAATAACATAAATATTGACTGTAGTTGACTATTTCGTCTTAGTATTCAAAAAGAAGCTTTGCTTTGAAACATCATCAAGTTCCAATGCTTATTTTATATTTTTCTGTCTAGTCAAATTCTTCCCAGAACGTGATTTAAAATCCTTGACCACATTTTAAAAGGTGATAGGATGCATTTCCTAAACTCTCAGTGGTTACGAGGAGATACAGAGGCTGTTCACACATTTTTTAGACAGTGTATATTGTATTCACAAAACTAAATTACATAAAATTCTTGTGTTTTGAATGTTTTATTTGATAGCCCTTATTCTGAACTATCTTTCGACACCGTAATTTCCAGGATAATAATGCCTTTTGAAGTGTCAGAAGAGGTATTCTATCCCATTCCTCCTGAACAGCTTTCCAGAGTCCTGTTAGGGTTGTGGGATGACGTTTGGATAATGCAGATTTTAAAAGTCCGAAAGCACGAAAATCCATAGGTGATACATCGGGAGATTTAGTAGGGATATCAGTGAAGGGTATGGCCTTGATACCGGTTTTTTGTTCCATTTCTTTTAGGAAATTTACAGTGGATTTTGATCAGTGATTTTACAGTGGTTGCTCATATAGAATGTGTGACTGCTAGCTTTGTCTTGATGAAGTTCAATAGATTGATGGCACTGTGGGTAAAGCGATGGTATTTCATCCAGAAAAATTAGCGATAAAATATGTTCCTGATAGTATTTGGTGTTATTCTTGACATTTTTTTCCACTCTCTTTTTTTTTAACTTGCCATTATATGAAAAACCAGCAACAATCATGAATCCCTTAGAAAAACTTTCTTTCGATTCTGTGAACCATATACTTAAATTTTTTTCTCCCCTTTTATGATAATAAATGGCTCTTTTTTGCTGCAATCATTTAAATACACCCATGATTCATCTATTGTGACAATTTTTTTTCCATTTTTCTTTGGATAAGTGTTGCTCATATAGAATACGGCAGCGTGTCCTGCGTTCAGCGATATGCTTTGGAGAAAGACGATGCACATTGCGTTGTTTCGCTTCCTTAAGATTTAAATCAACGTTTGTCATTTTCTTTACAGTGGACACCGAGCATTTTAATGATTTTGCAACTGTCCTTTGACTAGGGCAATTTTCTTTTAACATTAAACTACGTACCTTTGCAATAGTCGAAGATGTCCGTTTTTTCCTTGGACACTTGTTCGGAATTTTTTTCCCACTTGAGGCTCCAATTTGCCGTTTTTTTTCCTTTCTTGTTGACGATATTACCTATCGACGCTTTAGATATCACAAAACCATGACTCTCACATCGTTTTTGGATACCGGAATATGAATATTTCTCTTCGGAAAGAGCATAAATATAGCCTTCGAACCACTGCATGGTTAAAAACGCCATTTTGAGTAAAAACAAACCTCTCAAGCCGTAGACGATAATTTTGACTATTAAAAACATAGTACAACTGCAATTATTTCTTTTGCAGCAAGCGATGTTTTATTACCGCTAACCAAATTGTCTAAAAAATGTGCGAACAGCCTCTGTATATCGTTCATCAACCTCTGACTAATTTTGCTAATGAAAAGATATATCGTCTTCAGGATAATTCCGATTTTTTTATGGCAACGAGAGCAAGATCTAGTTCAGTTTGCATTTATTGATGGTGATTTCGTTTTCTTCTAATGACTAGGTATCTCGTTCAACAAGATCTGGTCAGTTTTTCTAACAACGAGATATCCGGTCGAGACAGTCTCTATGACAGTTAAAATAAAAGGTTTTTTTTCGTCAAAGAGTGAAAGAGTCATGTCAGCAACTATTGAGCGTAGATGCTATAGGGCGCTGTTCGGAGCCTTTGCAAATCTATTTTTAATCTGCGTCTTGGTGGAGCTTTCATGCCTACTGACATATATTACTCCGTTGTTTCAGAGCTGGTGGTGTAAACAATCAAGTGATTGACGATTCGGTACTCCCCTACTAGGGAAGAGCTCATAATACAGAATTTCAACAACTCGTCCGTTTCCATTTAACGTTCCATGCGTTAAATGCATGTCAGCCATCTTGGAATTTGTGTAATGCACGTGTGAAACCCGCGTTGCGAATGGGAAAGTTTTTTACGCAAAAAAGAACGCTTTGCAAACGCGTCGAATAAGCACTCTATAGAACCTACATGCAACAGTTAAGTATATACATTATTTGACAAAATAAAATTTATTTTAATGCACCCTTTAAAAGTTTGGCGGAAGAATTTTGAATCGCCTCCTCTGTGATGTCAGAAAGAGTTTAAAAAATAATATAACGAGGTCTTAAATATTTAAAGTGAATCTTTTCCTGCCAGATTTTTCCATTTTAATGGCCGTCTGTTTCCAGACATTTGGCGTCTTGCTACAACAGCTGTCCCCCTGGAGCAAAGAAGTTCTCAACGTTTTATTCTATTGCTATAAGTATTTTTTGATCTGTAAGGGTGTCCAAACGCTATTTCAGATAAATAAATACTTTTACTGACATACGTAACTTTTTAACAAGCGTTTCCCAATGCTATTCATATTTTGTTAGTCCCATTTATGCTTTTCTATCATATTTTATTGCTCATGCGTCAACTCTCAAAATGTAAAATCCGTTTTATTTTGGAATTTGAAGATTTGTGTCACTTTTCGAATTTTGTTAGCACTGAATTTTTCTTTTCATTGGTACGGTCAACACACGAAGATATTTTCCAAGTATATTAATTTAATTTGTACAATGAATATCAGTAGAAAATCTTGAAGCTGATCTTGTTAAAGAATAGAAATGATAACAGTGAAAACAGTATACTGTGACTTTATGAAACAGTGATAAATACAATTTATTTGAACAACAACTATTTTTTAGACTTCTTATTTTAAAGTCCTTTTCTATTAAATTGTGAAACACACTAGTGTATGTGACTTCATAAGAATAGTACTTTAAAGTGTAATGTATGGGATATAATTTTTAATGGGATATAATTCTATTTTTAATCTACAAAATATATAATTAGAAAATTTCATCGATTTTTTTAAAACAATCGCTAGTCTCAACTCTGGTGAAAACGCAATCAAAATATTTTGTTTAAATCCTTTATTGATTCTACGCATAGTTGAAATAATTTTGAGTTTTGACTTAAATGTGTACACTGAAGAGCAATTGAATATGGCATAAGATACGGAGTTCACGGTATTAGTTATAGTCAAAAGCAGTATGGGTAATAGTGCGGATCTAAGTATATTTCATCTTGGGCAAAACATCGGGGCATGACGAATGGGTCACTTCATCTCCGAAGTTGTGTACACTCGGATTTGCGTCAAGGGTGTACCGTGAGTACGTCGATTTTTGTAAAATCCTCCCTGACAGGATCAACTGCCGCGGACAACAGTGTGTGAATGAGCGAAACCGTCTTCGGCTAGCCCAGGGGTAGCCAACCTTTTACATACAATGCGCCAATTTTTTTCACATACGAATTCAGATGCGCCATACAATTGACTCGAATCCTGATTTTCTTACTGAAAGATTAACAGATTTAATGTCATTTTAAATGACTTAATGCTATTTACTAAACTAGGAAATAATTTCTTCTTGCCTTGTAGCGTCGAATTTAGATATTTGAGATGGCTAGTACATCAACTAAAAATGCAAATTCAAATAGTCAGTTGTTATCAAATAATAGGATTCTTTCATCAGGAAAGTTCAATTTCCTGTTCTCAAAAATTAAAAATAACATTTTTTAATTTCTAAAATCTACTCAGAACCTGTCCTCTAGATAGCCAGCGCACCGCACAATAAAGAAAAGGTTCACCAAATTCCAAATCCAATAATTCAACATTCTCTGAATTCTCGGCTGTTTAATGCTCTTGTTTTAATTTTAATCACACATTTCACAAACGGTAACAAAACATGCTGCATTTTTTTTTTAATTTTACATACAGTGCCTCTTGGTGCATAATACATTGATATTTTAGTGCAATAGGATTTAAAAAATTTTCCAAGCAAAGATGTAGTGCCATTTACGGTGTACCGTCAGTACACATACTGATTAGTACAATAATCTAATTTAGATTTTCTTGGCATAAATTTACATTTTAAATATCTCTGATCCTCTTGTTTCATCAATAACTCCAGACTGGCAAGTTCTTCAAAGACATTAAAATTATAATCAATTCCTCTTACAAAAATGCTTATAACTGGACTACATAACATATGTACATTGATTCATCCAAAGCTAGAGTAAAGTCTTACAGTTGTTGAAATACATCCAGTCAGAGTTCCACGATACATCTCGCATTAGTCAGCCTTGGTATAGCAATTTCGTCTGACTTCTTTTCAATACCTTTATAACAAAGATGGCGTGCAAATATTTGGAAACAAGGCTTCTCCGTCAGAATAGCCTTTTTTTTCGCGTAATTTCATAGGACGCTTCGTCATCGCCTCGTCTTCACAACTTATATTAACAAAAATATTTTGTCTTCTGATTTCTTTCTTTTTTTAGTCACATATTCTTTACGTAACTCCGACCCGAGAACAAGTTTAATTTTTCCTTCTATGTTCGCCTGATGCTGTGTTTTATAGTGTTTATTAAGATCATGTCTTCTATTATGTGAAAGAGTAGTTTCACAAAATGCAAAAAAACGATTTTCCTGATGGACTTGCTGTAAAAACTCCTTTTCTTACTGTTCGCTAAATTCATTTTTTCTCTCATACTTTTTGCGCTTCTTTTGCTCATTTTCTTTTGCACAGTGATAAATAACAGGAATGCAAAAAAATAAAAAAATAAAACATTAAAAAGTACAAAAAATCTTGAAAAAGAGCAAAAAGATCACAAAAAGATTGCTCATTTTCTTTTGCACAGTGATAAATAACAGGAATGCAAAAAAATAAAAAAATAAAACATTAAAAAGTACAAAAAATCTTGAAAAAGAGCAAAAAGATCACAAGTACGTCGTATCACACCAGAATATAAATTACAAACTCATAAAATTGCTACGAAATGAGGAGTAAGAAAGCTCTATGATTTGAACCGAGAGTATTATGGTGTTGAAAATATGAAAATATTTTCAGTTATGGCGCCTACTTCAAAAGAATAAGGATGCTCAATAATGTAATGCGCCTCTTGTAATCATCCAATGCGCCAAGTTTGGCGCATGCGCCACAGATTGGCCACCCCTGGGCTAGCCCAAATAACCTTATACGGGCTACAGTTAAACAGATCACCCGTTGATTTAACTCTGGTACACGTGAAAACTGCCACACCATCCGAAACCATCTTCTCTATGGGTTACAGAAATCGTCGTCCCGCGAGAGTCACTCTGTTGACGGCACAACACAGGGCGCAACGATTAGCATGGGCACGGGTACATCACCAATGGACCATCGAGATGTGGAAAAATGTCTGGAGGGATGATGAGATTCACTTTGGTACAAGCAGATGGCAGAATACGTGCACGCGTAAACCACATGAAGCGATGTATAATTTCTGCCAGCAGAGGACACTTCAGGCTGGTGTAGGTGGCATTTTCGTCTGAGGACTGTTTATATGGACTGAAATGGAACCCCTGGTACGTGTGATATCGTCTCTCATAGGTGAACGTTACCAGAATCTCCTTGACGACCATCTGCTCCCGTATGTTCTTTTTCCACAGTCCACGACAGAGATTGTCCTTCAGCCAGACAATGCACAGTGCCATTGCTCTCGAATTGTATCCGAATGGTTGTATAAACATTCCACAGACCTGCAGTGCTTTCCTAACCATCAAGATCACCTGACCTCAATTCAATCGATCATATCTGGAATATAATTGAGAGGAATGTCCGAGCCTCAGACCACCTTTCACTAATCTTCGTGAATTGTAGGCGATTGTTCAGTAGTCGTGGATATGTATGACTTCCCATCGCTTCCAGTGTCTTGTCGAGTCAATGCCAAGACGAATCGCCGCCGTCATCAAGGCGAGAGTTGGTGCTACGTTCTTTTAGACAGGTATTCCTAATTCAATTTATTTTCTGTGCAATTACACGTTCTAGTTTATACACAAAATGTGTTTATATGCATAGAACTCTATCTAAAGCTTTTTCACGTTTTCTTTTTCCGTGGACAGATTCGTCGATTATAGCTGATCTCACGAAGTTAACAAATAATAATCCTACGAGTGGTTCACACGCATATATTCTTTCTGTATCCTTCAGTCTTCCCTGCATGAATTTGATTCGTATTTGCCCTTCTCGGACCAATAGAATGTTTCCTATTAGCCACTGCGTGGCCACCACAGCCAGTGACAGTTCTTTTCGTGGGGTCAGGTGTGACCACTGCTCGTTTACTCCCGGTGAATGCTACGAATTCGTAGCCTATTGGATAACAGCCATCATGGCGTTGATCGCGGTGTTGGTTTGCTTCACAAACCAAATAGAAATTCGTAACTTATTGGAATGAATTCTCTGCGAATTTCCATTTGCATTGATTCGCAAACACGGGCAACGCCGTAATGGCCTCGTCATTGTCAAATTCGGCCAAATTCCACTTGCGACGAGATCCAATCGGCGTGACGTCACAATATCTTGCGAAAATATAAATATTTAATTGAAAAATTATTTATAAAAAGAAAATCAAATGCAAGGTACCGATCAAGTGTAAACGTTTCTGCAGATTTCAGATCCGTTGAAATTTTTAATCTATCTTCAACGATCCCAATTTTACAGAAAAGAACTAAAGAATGCCAGTCAAAATGTTTTTTTTATTTGTTTTGCTGAACGCAAGAAATGAAATCTGTGATTTCTGGAATCCGAATCAAACGAAGGTCATTCTGCGCAGTGGCGTTCGTAATAAACACAATAAACAAATCCGTAGAAATTTTTACTCTATCTTTAACGGTCTAGGTAATTGGTAATTTTTTGGTAACGTCGTAGTAGAGCAACACAACGTGCTATTGACGACGGTCCAGGATCAAACCCTTAAGGGAAAGATCCGAGGACAACACCTCGAAATTTTGAACCACTGTCAGATAAAGAAGCAACACCTGAGCTGGCACCCCACTCTCCAAACTCGGCCACGACAGATTTAAGGTGCACCAGCCGCCTCTATACCATACGCTTACAAACATCCATGACCGGACCCGGATTCGAACCAGGAACATTCCGATCTAGAGGCTAACACCTTAACCACTATAGCGGCTGTTCGGCATAACGGTCTAATACAGTGTTTCTCAAGCTTTTTTCGTTGGCCTGGAAATATCTGGAATTATTTGCGGTCCATCTGAATATAAAAAATGGAAAAGTTTTATGATACAAAAAAAATTATTTATTTAAAAAAGTTATTCAATGAGAGGGCGTAGCCTGACTTCGTGAACAAATTCAATCAAAATGAGGATCCAAACTCGTCAGACAAGTTCGCATTTAACCGTCCCTCAACTTTTAAAAGTCTTTCCCGCTTTTTGGACTTGATTTCTTTCAATGATGAAAATCCAAATTCACAGATCTATGAAGAAGCAATAGGCTGAAGAATTTTAATATCTTTCAAGCGGATTGCAAGGTTCAAATTTCTGACAAAGCCAAAACTCTTCCAAATTTTTTTCGAATAATGTTGAACGGTAAAACGTATCGTTTCTCAAATCAATAAGCTATTCTTGTTCTGTTGTTGTCAAATTTGGTTACTTGCAAATTACAAATGGGTTGATGAACCATTCATATTCGTCAACTGTAGTTTTTAAAGTAGAGAAAGTATTTTTTCGAAAGTAGTTTTTAAGTGAGGTTTGAAGTTCGTTAATTGTGCTTTTAATTTCGCCTGCAATTTTTTTTTTCGACGGACATTCAAAGACACCAGGAAAGCAGTCAAAAATTTACTTTTGAAATTTCAGATTTCCACAGCGCTAATTTTTCTTCAAATTACTTGAGTTTTGATGTTGATATGGCGATTTTCTCGGTGGACCTTGAAGACTTAAATTCAGAGAGTTCGGCTTTTCAAACAAGTCCGAGAGAAATTGAACTTTAAGCCACCATATCTCGTCATGAAGAGAAAATCCAAAATATTTTTTTCGACCTTCAAGAACAAAATCACCTCTGCTTTCAGGTGTATGAGTCGTTTCAAAACATTTCCCTTTAAAGCTAACGTACTTCGGTGTGATATAAAAGAGTTTTGTAGTCGGAATCCATAGCGTCGCACAGCTGAGAGAAAATTCGGGAGTTAAGAGGTCCACTCTTGATAAAATTGACCACTTGGATGACTTGGTTCATTACAATCAACATATATGGAGTTAAAGATTTTGAAACGAGATATTCTCTGTGAATCAGGCAGTTGACGCTTATAATATTTGGATTTTCTTGGCGCACAAGTGTATAAATCCTTTTTAGGTTCCTAACATTGATGGGCATCTGTCTGTGAAAACACCAACCCAGTTTTTCCACGGCAAACCAAAGCTTGAAATATTTGTTTTACAAGCTCACATATGTCTTTTCCTGACGTCGTGCTCTTCAAATCTTAACAGAAAAGATACTCACTCAAGAATTTGTCATCTTTAACAAATCGAATGAAAGCAAGGAGCTGTGCTTTTCACTCATATCTACCGACTCATCAATCTGAAATGACCAGAGTTCACAGTTGTGCGATTCGAAATGCTAGACATGTTTTTTTTTAAGTAACAAGATAAATATTTTATTCTGTGTGATATTGTGTCATGGGATAATGGTACTTTCTTCACCTTTTCTGTCGCTTAATTTTCCAGCCTTGTTTCGACAATAATAGCTAATGATGGTGCAGTAATGGACTCGACATCGGTGTGTTTTTTTTTGCGTTGTGCAATTAATTTTACAACCTTGTAGCTGGCAATCAACCCCTTTTCTAGCATATTCATATAGTTAAAAAAAAAAATTGCGGTTTTATTTTGCTGCGCTGCTAGGTTTTAAAATATTATCTTGGTTTATTTTTTACCTCTAGATGTTAAGTGTTTCCAAATGTGCTTTTATTTACTAGGAACGAGAGCTACATTTGCAAGTTTCTTTTTGAAGACTACACAGAATGGTATTTGAGGGTCTTCCGTTCCAATTGCGATGAATCCGAATTCGATGTAGTCATATTTATACTTCCGTTTGTTTCTTATGTTCATTATGGCTAAATGAATAAAACATTTATTAATTACACCTGTGTCCTAAATTATTTTTACATGCATAAACTCATGGATTTCTCAGAAACTGTGAACTATCATTTTATGAATTTGTCTGGAATGAGTCATAACATCATAACACATAAATACAAAGGAAAAATATTTAAGAACACTGCATATGATATAAAACTAGTATGAAACCATCAAAAAGAACGGAACCAACTTTAGGCAATTGGACAGAATCAACTCTTGGCGATTGGACAGAATCAACTATCAGCTATTGGACGGAACCAACTTTCGGCGATTGGACAAAACCAACTTTCGGCGATAGGACAGAATCAATCTTCGGCGAATGAACGGAACCAACTTTTGATGATTGGACGCAACCAACTTTTGGCGTGTGGATGGAACGAATTTTTGGCGATTGGATAGAACCAACTTTCGGCTATTAGACGAAACCAACTTTCGGCTATTGGACAAAACCAACTTTCGGCTATTGGACAAAACCAACTTTGGAGAATGGTCGGAATAAACTTTCTGCGATCGGACGGAACCAACTTTCGGTAATAGGTCGGAACCAACTTTTGGCAATAGGTTGAAACCAACTTTCGGCAATTGGACGGAACTATTTTTTTTTTTTTTTTTTGTGATTATAGGGAACCAAATTTCGGCGATTGGACGAAACTAACTTTGACTAATGGACGGAACCAACATTCAGTGATTTGAAGAAACCAACTATCATCAACAGATCGGAACAAGCTTTTGACAATTAGTCGGGTAGGAACTAGCTTTAGACAATAGATCGGAACCAGTTTTCGATAATAGGTCGGAACCAGCTTTTGACAATAGATCGAAACCTACTTTCGACAATGGGAAGGAATTAACTTTCGGCAATTGAAATGTATATTGCATATGTTGTTTACATTATTCCACTCTGCAAGTGCTTAATATCTATTTCTCTGACCCATACCAAATCGATCAAGAGTTTGAAGACATCAGACAAAAGGGCTCACCGTTAAAAGCCCGCATCCGACATCACCGGGAGCTGAAAAAAAGGAAACAGTTAAATGGATACCAGAATAATTTACCACCATTATTGAACGATGCTCGAACACTTCAAATGAGTCGGAAAATTGAGAGAATGGGTGAAAATTCACAATCTACGCTTCAATGGACGAATCCACAGCATCAATTTCGAAATCCAGAGCCAGAGCTCTACCATTTACGGCTGCTGATATTCAACATAGTTCACAGCAATGCACTCACATTAAAGAAATTTAAAGACTTATTTAACAAATCTTTTAACTTTAATAAAGACCTAATTTGAATCAACGTCAATTACAATTGGGGAAAAAAATAATATAAAATACAAACGCGGGAAAACTAAATTTAAAATTATTTTTAGTAACCATTGAGGTAATTACAAATACTATTTCAAAGTTACAAAACCCATGCAATTTTAATTATTTGTCAAAAACCCTAGCGGCACTTTTGACAATATCTCGTGGAACACAGGTTAAGAAACACTGGTCTAGAAGATAGAAAAAATAACTATATAACTCCAGTTAAAAGTTTCTTTCTTTTTTATCGTCTGCTGGAAAATCATTCCTCCGCACAAAATGAAAACGGAAACGAAAAAAATAATTTTAGAATCTTTGATCTTTTATGCTGTTGTTTTCTAAAGAAAACAGCAATAATTAAATTTAATTAAATTCCCTTTAAAATGTTCTAGATTGAATTTTAAAATTCGCTGCGACCCAAATATTGCAAAAAAAAATCGGACTACTTGTATGCCAAATCCCATTACTGTAAGTTCCATAGATTCGTCAGGACTTTGCGGGCAGAAAACGAACAAATAAATATTTCCTTTTATAACAGTCTAGGTGATTTTTTCTACCAATAAATAGAATTATTTAGTTATGATGTATATGTTCTGTGTGAGGATCAGTTACACTCGAGACGCTAAGAGGGTTAAATGTATTAGTTTTGATTTTCCTATTTGATTTTGCCATGTAAAAGATTGCTTACGTAAACCTTTGGTACACATATGCGAATATGTTTGAATACAATATAATCAATTTATATTCATCATGTGCCGTTTATAAAAATGCTTTGGAATAACAGTCTGTTTAGGAGAACACAGATCTTTAGATGTTTTGAACGATGTAAACAATGCCGAAATGTAAGGATACAGACAGTAACGATTTAAAATGATTTAAACTTTGATATAATAGCATAGAGGATCTCCAAAAATTTTAAAGTGTTTAATTATTATCGAAAACTTTTGTTGAAATTTCAAAGAGCTTGCTAAAAGTTTGTGTACACCTACATTTTGAAGTATTTCCTAAACGCTCTTCAAAATACCCATATGCATCAACGGTCTATTTTCTTTTGCGTTACAAGTCATTATATACCTACACTGATATCCGTGAAGTGAGAAGGAAATATTTTGAACAAACGATAAAATTTTGAAGAAATGCAATTCAAATCTTAAACTGTGTTTTGAAATGAAACACTGATCACTCTCAGTCAAATAAATTGATAATATTACATATAGATTACTTGACGACATCTCGTGTACAGGAATATTCTCGAAGACATTCAAGACGTAAACTAGTAGATAGCAAACTCAATGAACGTAATCCAGTAGAAATTTTAAACGTCTTCATTTATGGTTTAGCTTATCTCTCTAAGGGCTGTTTTACCTACATGAGGGCTAATAGGATAGTGACTGACAGCTTGCATTGGATTCTGCTCCATTACGAACATGCACGCCAAGACATGGATTGCAGTCCATATCTAGAATACCATTTGGGTACATTAAAGAACAGTTTTTTTAATTTTAAAACGAAAAAGGTGTAATAAATTATTGCTGTTATCATTCAGCTACATCTCAACTCTCCACGTGTTTTCAATGAGATGTCTCGTCCATCAAGATATGCTCAATTTTATTGTTGAGATACCTCGTCATCAAAATATTGCCGGTTTTTTTATGTTGAGGAGATCAAGATCGTATCAGGTTTTTTTTCTTCTGTCGAGATACCTCGCCATCAGACTATAGCCAGCTATGGTACAGCTACAGTCTGCGTTTATGAGCGGTGGCAACAGCCTTGGCAATTATTTTGGCGCACTTCTAAAGTCGCCAAGGAAAGAATTATTTCAAACTCTTTTTCTTTCAACCGTAATAACAGATCTGCTGCCTTAATCTACAGTAACTCATTACTAGAAGTGAGCCAAAAAAATCGCCAAGTTCGTTGCCACCGCTCATAAATGTAGAGTGTAGCTATACCCAGTTATTTGATGATTGCGAGATCACGATCTTGTTAGTTTTATTTTAATAACGCGATAGCTCTACCATCAAGATCTTGTCTACTTTTTGAATGACGGGATGCCTCGTCAAGACAATCAACCGTAGGTTTATTGTTTTGATTTGCGTAATAGATGTCCATAAATGTGTATATTGGAGCAGAAAGTGCTTAAAACTGCTACATGCGTCGCAGAATAAAGTCTTTGCAGGACAATTTTCCCGTAATTTTATCAAAATTTGGGCCAGTTTTTTTTCAATTAGAAGTTACGATGTTCTGCAGTGCATTGTCACACTTTTTCTTTCTTCTCTAGCTGCGGAACCACCTCCCTACACCGAAAAATTACCACAAACACTTTATAAATAACACATGTTTTACGTCAGTGACAAAATATTTAACTTCAAAAGTTATCGACAGAATTGTAAATTCTGAAAGTATGCCTTGGTTTTAAATAAAGTAAGAGTAAATTAATTTTGATATTTTATTATAAATATGTAATACATATTATCCATTAATTGTGTTTTACGTCTGCTTTTGATTTGACTACAGTTTTCAGAATTCGGACAATATGCCTGCTGAGCAATTGCAATTGCTTGGAGTTGAGTTGCACCCATTTTTCATTAAACATAATAAATTGTATTGCATTTGAGCTTCAGAGTATCTTAAATAGCTGATGAAAAAAAGTTTTTGTAGAAATTTAATTTTTAACTTAAGAGGTTTTAACTTAATGCCTTCACAACCGACAAAATCTACTTTCCGCTAGAGACGTGAATCCCTTTGAGTGTTTCTAAAACAATTCGCACTTGTGTCAATACTTAAGATCATTCGATGAAGTCTCCATTTCTTTTCTATTTATAAGGGCGTGTCCCAGAGGCCCTAAGTGAAAATATAGAGCTGACGAGTAATGGTATTTCTTGAAAAAAAAAAGTAACAGGGCGGATTCTTTTGAAGATCCATCTCACATGACCAAAAGGTTTAATACTCCCCTTCTTTCTGATTTCAGAGCGACATCGTGTCACTATTACTCAAGAAACAGAGGGAACCCAGGGGAGAAGATCCCCTCAGATGCCATCCTACTTCTGCGTCGAGGGAATGCAAAAGTTTAGGTAAAGGTGAAGACGGCATCAGCAGATTTTGGGTTTAAAGATTGTGGGTTTCTCCTTTCTTTTCTTACGAGGTAGCGTTGTAGGTGAGATATTTATCTGTTCAATTTGTCGCCTTACGAGCGTTGAAAGATAGCAAGTAAAGGAAAACTAGACAATCAGATTGTGATATTTCACCTAAATTATGGTGCTAGTTAACACAAATATCGATAATCTATGTTATATGAAATATGTATCAAAATTAAAGTGCACAAAAAGCAGAAAATGATGAGTAATTATTCTTTCTGGTGGTTGAAGTACCTCATCATTAGCAAAACTGACCAGATCCACATGGACGAAATAACTCGTCATTGGAAGAAAGTTAAACAGATTTTAGTCTTATCAACATTAAAAAATAGGGTAATTTTGTTAAAGACGATGATCTAATCTCATTAGCTAAATTGGTCAGATCTTAATAAACGAGATATCTCGACTTAAACCTTTTTTGGCGTCATTATGACCTGGCAATCAGGATCTGGCAAATTTTACAAAGACGTGATTCATCATCGAGACCAGACTGCCCTATACTTTCACTGTCTTATGCTGATCCAAATTGTCCCTTTCTGAGCACTGGTGACCATTTTGAGCAGTTTCGTATTAGAGGCTGGCCACTACAGGACAAATTACGACCAGACGGTTAACACCCGCCCAGAGGGTTATTACTATATTTCTGACAAATATTTTAAGTAGTTGATTGTTCTATGGTCTCCAACAACTTATTTAGAGATGGATTCCATTTTCAAGAGTTTTGTTGACGGTCGGATGCCGAGTAGACAACTCTTTTTGGCAATAATAGTGTAGAAATAGAGTTCCAACTTTCAACACTGCAGATATGGATGCAACACTGCTGATTACATCGTACACTTATTTCATTAGCATTTGCTTATGGATCATACTTTTTCAACGTCCAACGTTACCTGTGTATTTACAAATTTTGAAAAGTAAAATCTTAGTTTATGTGGAGAACTGAGACGGATGAACGAACTGTATCCAATATAATTTTTAACTTTATTATGTACACTTAAACACGAAAAATGACAATTAACTACGGACAGAAATCATGCAGATACTACATATAACACAAGTAAATAATACATAAGGATTTGAATCAACCATGAGAATTTATGTCTAAATAATAAGCGCATCTTGACTCACCGAATTCTGCTCAGCAATCATAAAGACTTTATTTCGATTTGCGGCTAATCAATAAGACTGGCTAATTTACAGCACGATTTCTTTTCTAAACAAAAGGCTTTGATATTACGCGTCGTCAGTTTCTGCTTCCTTCTCTCGATTTTTACTTACTATTCTGACTCGAACTAAATTCTTATTGGATGATCGTTCACATTGATATATAGTGCCATCTAGTGGCTAGACAGAGACTGAACATCCTCCGGGCAGGGCAGTAGCAAAGACACCTTTGAGACAGGTCTTCTCACCTCTCCCGAAGAAGTCTTGACCACGCGGATGTAGCCATCTGCTCCAGGAAAGGTTTTGGACACACGCCCCAAATACCATTTTAAAGGTGGCAAAGAGTTCTCGTGAAATGTCACAAGATCTCCAACCTTTAGCCTACGTCAAGTAGTACTCCAGGATTTTGGTCTCTGCTGGAGTTGATTTAGATAGTCACGAGACCAGCGATCCCAAAATTGGGATCTCATTTTTTGGATGAGTTTCCAGCTTTGACTCAGCGTAAAAATAATATGACTGGCGGACTCTGGAATGTCTAGTTTATAAACTGCATACATTGGTATCGCAGATAAGTGTGGCATGTTTCAAAAATCATGACTAAGGCTTGTATGAGATAGAAAAAAACGATGTAATTAATTTTGTTTTCTTTTTTTAACCCTTCTGTTGTACCATTGTGTCGCAAACTTCAGCATACTGTCTAGCCTACGGTTCAAACACCTGTTTCAAACAGTCACCAGTTCTGAGAAAGGGACAATTTGTTTTCCTACTAGGATCTTCAATACCCTTAGAGTAATGGGACACATATTTTTCTCGACGAGATATCTCGTCCTTAGCAAAGCTAACGAGATCTTGATCTCGTCACCAACAAGAAATCGGCTATAACTTCATGACTAGGAAAATTGCTCAAATCTTGGTGGATAGGATATCTCGACGAAACATTTATAGGGTAAAAATGGGTATGTTTCAAAAATAACTTTGTAGACACAAATAATTTAGTAACCACAATGTTGATTCGATGCAAAGTTGGATATAAAATGTCGACTCCAACAATGAAATAAATATGAATTATTTCATACTTCGAACCAACATGTGTCACCCTCAATAACTGCCCTTCCACTCTTCAGATATTACGCCTCTTGACATTTGGCGGGCACGTGTGAAAGATAAAGTTTATTTTTCGGAAGTGCCTGTTGAAGAACTGAAAACACTTCAAGTGGAACCAGCAACGCAGCCGGAATTTCGTTTCGAAGGGGATCCAAAGTTAGAAAATAAAGCGAAATAAAGATGAGACCTTATTAGATTTCTAAAAATGTTTCTTAAAAGTCTCTTATATTTCGTTACCTGCATAAATTTTAGTTTTCAATTGTTGTAAAAATAAAGATACACTCGTATAGATGGTTCATTGTACAGAAATCACTTTAAGATGAAACATTTAGTACATTTTTCGGAGGTACCTGTTGAAGAACTGAAAACTCTTCAAGTGGAACCAGCAACGCAGTCGGAATTTCGTTTCGAAGGGGATCCAAAGTTAGAAAATAAAGCCAAATAAAGACGATCCCTTATTAGATTTCTAAAAATGTGAAGGAGAGCTGACGAATGTTCTCCCAATTTCACGTGTGCACGGTTTTACATGAAAGGACTGACACGACCAGTAGCAGGGAGTTAATAAACATTCCAGCAGACAGGGAGAAGTAACCGAGAAAAGGGGGCACTTTCAGACAGAAGCGCTTCCTAAAGGGGTGCTAAGCGTGGGCACTCGCACGAGGACTCGTTACAAGGGTAAGTCAGCCTTCGTTCCTCCATTCATGAATTCTGTTCCGTCCCTCTTGTTAATTGTATAATTCCGTTAATTTAAATAAATATTAAGTTTAAATCTAGTGATTGTTGTCGTCATGCTTCATTAGTCATGAGTCGGAGCTGAAGATCTTATCAAGTTAATTGCGACCATAAATTAAGACATGTACTGAATCTATACGATCACATCGATTAAACATCAGCTCCGGTTCATCTGGTACCGTGACCTATTATGTGAGATATAACTTGTGAGATATTTTTTTATGTTTAGTGTATTATATTTGTGTATAGTATTGCGTTGGAGAATTCATGCAGCATGTATTTATATCGGAAAGGAATTGGTTCTTATGACACATGTTCTTTGAGTTCGCTAATACATGTGATAAAGTAGAGGTCCTATTGTTTTATTATATCAAATTTTGTGTCGTAAAATTGTACATTTGATTAGAAATAATGGCTCGCAGAGGTAATGGACGAAGACAGCCTGATCCCGTTGAAAATGAGTTAAATCTGCCTGTTCGGCAGACAGCGGCTATGAATATGTCTTTTATTGATTTGATTCCAAAATTCTCGGGTGAAGGTGTTGTAACAATCAGAAGTTTTTTATCGAAATTAAATGAAGTAGCCAGACTGAGTGGTTGGACAGAAATAGAAATGGTCTGCATTGGTAAACTCAAATTGACTGATACCGCAGAAAAATGTTTTCTTTTTGAAGGAAAGGAAATTCAAAATTTCCATGAATTTTCTCAAAAATTAATCGAAAGGTTTGAACGTCCCGTACCTCTAGCGACTCAATTGTAAAAATTAGCTTTGTGTTGTCAGAATAGTACTGAAAAGGTATCGGAATTTGCATCGCGTGTTAGAGCCTTGGGAAATCAAGTTTTTGGCAGTAATGGTGCCGCAGTTTTACCGGAAGTGCGTCAAGCGAACGACCGATTGCTTCAAGCACGGTTTGTGGCAGGTCTTAAATCAGACATTCAACGCTATGTCTTAAGCAAAACCCCTATAAATTTCGAGGAAGCCGTTACAGTTGCCATAATTGAAGAAGCTAATAGTGAAATTGCAGAATGCTCTATCCTTAGACAAAAAATAGCTGCCAGCGGGGATCAAGCCATTTTAAAATTGACAGAACAGCTACAATTATTGACAACTCAGGTCCAAAATTTAAGTGCACAGACGACAATAAACAATGTAAATGCAAATCAAAGTAGGGGTAACAATTTCTAAGCGGCACAGCAAATCTCCCAGAAAAGATGTTCGGACACAAGTGTGCGTGCCGCATTGTTTAAAAGGTAAAGTCCTAACATCAATTCATTCAGAAATAGGTGGACATCTTCGTTTTTTTAAGACGTACAATAGGTTGGCCGAAAGTTTTTTCTGGCCTGATATGTATAAGGATACCAAGAATTTTGTGCGCTCTTGCACCACTTGTCTTTCACGTCGTAGTGCCTTTAAAACTAGCATGGCGCCCAATGAACCCGTAGATCAGAGTGTATTACCAGGAGAACGTTGTCACAAGGACGTATTCGGACCATTAAAGACCACTGGGGCAGGGAATCGCTATGTTTTATCCATGATTGATGCTTTCTCCAAATACATTCACCTTGTACCAATGACGGATCTTAAGTCACAATCTGTATCAAGGGCGTTCTTTGATAACTACATAGTTCACAGAGGTTGTCCACAAACCCTGATTACCGACAATGCAACATATTTTAAAAGCGCAGAATTTTCAGAATTTTGTAGAGTTCATGGTATTGAGAAACGACATATTTCAGCTTATTCAGCTCATGTTAACGGTCGTGTAGAAAAGCCTAATCAGTCAATAGCTAATATTTTGGCCGCGGCCTGTAATAATGTAGATGATTGGGATACGAAATTAACACATACAATGCTGGCATTAAATTCTGCCATTCATGAGACTACTCATACCTCACCATTCTTTTTGGAACATGGCTGAGATATTAGACTACCCTATAGTTTATGCGGTAAAATACAAGGACAGTTTCAATCAGACTATGTACAACAGATGGTTCAATCACTAGATGAAGTTTTTGAGAAGGTTTTGATTAATCTCAGGAGCCATGAAGATAAAAACATAAAACGCAGTAGGATTAACAAAAGAGATGAACAATTCGATTATCCTGTGGGGTCGCTTTGTTTCGTGCGAAATCCTAATTTAAAATCAGAGGTTTCAAACAAACTCAAAAACAAATACCAAGGTCCATTTAGGGTATTAGAGAGATTTTCAAGAGTCAATTATAGGGTGCGGCATGCAGAAAATGCGAGAAAAATACTCAATGTGCATGTTAACCGCATGATTCCCTACACGCAGCGTTTCAGTTACTTGCATTTGACGAATTCTAATGAGGATGTTGACATGGACAAAGAAATTTCGGAGAATGATGGCAATAATGTTTATACACAGGGATCGGAGCCTAGATATAACTTACGCTCGCTAAATTATTAATAAAGTCACGCAAAATTCAATTTTAGATGAATAAATTTTATTTCTGTCTCGATGAGTGTTGTGGAGTCTAATTCCGGTTCGGATTCCAGGGTGGTCAGCGAGACAGAGAAAAAAAAAACGATTACTGTGTTTATGTTGTAACTTTAACTTACATTGTCACCTTCCCCTGTTAACCACATGTTTGGGTTAGAATTTCTAAATGTCCAGCATTTTACATGTCTACCGTAATAGTAATTAGTATTTTATTTTATTTTTTGGTTGCTTAACCCTCTGGTTACGGCAGCCGGCCCAAACGGCCGAGATTTCCATGTCCTTTCGTTACGGAGCAGACGGCCGAAATCCATTACAGTTTCCTTCCCCCTTTTTCTAAGCAACAAAGAGACCTCCTCGTAAATAACCTCTTCACCGATGACAGGGGGATACCGGGGGACCGCTTTACCTCGAGCTATTACGATTCGTGAAAGACAACTTCCCGCGCGCATTTAAGAAAGAATATTAAAGAATCTACGAAAGAAATATACTCTGTAATTTGTCTTATTAACTATCAAGATATGTTCATGCAATCTTTTTTTAAATCATGGTATTTTTACAAGTTTAGAAAGCAATGGTTTTTGCCCAACAATGAAATAGTGAATGTCGTGTAGTACTGCACCATAAACGTTAAGTAAATAAACGAAAATCATAAAAAAAAAACTTATTTTATGTATGGCATCAACACAACCTCCAGAAAAATTGTCAATAACCAAAAATAGTTAACAATGCAAGTATCTCAAATAATGAACATAATTTGAAATATATAATTTACAATGAACAAGTGGAATTTTTTAAAGGTCGTAAACATATAGAAATGTAATTAAAATAATTATCGTTAACTTTACCCGCTCTTAAGAGTGATTTTGTAAATCTAAAAAATTTGCATGTGCTTTTATTTTTTTTTAAAGTACAAATAAAATTGGAAGCCTTCTAAGTTTGTTAAAATTATGTTTGTACTCTTAAAATCCATAAGTATTTTACGCATAAGTTTTCAACTAGAAAAACTCCATAAAATTAGTGCGGTATTTTCAATTAAATTCTATTTTTCTAATAATTTTCTCATTGAGCTCATTTGGTACGAACAAATCTCAAAAAGATTTTTCATTTCCTATCATTTCATAATTTTTGTGATCATTAAAAAAAAAATTACTGATAAAATGGCGGAATTTCCAATGCATCATAATATTCTTTGTTCTTAAGAATGAAGTAATTAGAATTTTATTTCCTTTAACAACTTGGGAAAATAGAATATTTGCGCCTTGCCGTAGCTCAGAGAGTTGATGGAAGAGGTAAGGGTCACAGAGGTAGCATGATTTATGCAACCTGATATAAAGCTTGAGTTTTTCATAGAATTAGATAAATTCTATACAGCCAGAATATTTAGTCAGTAATTTCAATGGTAATTGGTAATTTTTAATTAACGTCGTACTAGAGCAACACAACGGGTTATTGACGATGGTCCAAGATCAATCACCTAGGGGAAAGATCCGAGGACAACACCACGTAATTATGAACCACGGTCAGATGACGAGGCAACACCTGAGCTGGCACCCCACTCTCCAAACTTCCACACCAACCCAACGTCAGGACTTTCGGTCATGACAGATTTTAGGTGCACCAGCCGCCTCTCCACTATACCCTTACAAACATCCATGCCCGAACCGGGATTCGAACCAGGGACCTTCCGATCTAGAGGCTAACACCTTAATTTCAATGGATTATCATCTTAATAATGCACATTATAAAATAATATTCGCTCAGCGCTATTTTATTTGAGGATATTTAATTAATGATGAATGGATTACGAAAAATGCATGTCTAGAAATACTTGCGTGTATTTTGAACTTGTACTAGTATTATGATGTACCAATAATATAGCGTTGTATCAATGTACACATTTCAAAGATAAAACAATTAATATTACATTTAAAAATTTATTTCATCATCTATGATTTTGTTTATATTGGAAAAAAGTGTATCAAACCGATTCCCTCATCAACCAAGGGGATGGTTTATTGATGAATTTCACCTTTTGCAATTAGCTAGGCGGTTTCCCCAAGAGGCATTTTTTATTTCCTTTAATTCAATTCTGCATTGGACAGAGAAGGAGGGTGGGATATATTTATGATTCTTGGAAGCAGGTCTTGCAAAAGCATATTGCACATTCCACACTACCACGAACTCTACTATCCGATTCATTCACGGCATTTGACACAAGATCTTTAACTACCATCTAATTTTCTTCTTTTATGTCTATGTGGAGAGGTGGATGGGCTCAAAAATACTCTCCCTCTTGTTATTCGAATATTTTCTCTCGATATCTGTATTGAAGCAGCACCACCTGCAGTCAGGGAGTAGTCAAGTGCTGAATGCAGCTATTGATAAGCAATCTTTATTTTTGAGTCGCTTTTTCATACAAAGGATCAGTGCTTGAAGGTACAAGAGAGGAATGACCAAAGAAAAATTATCACTTTCTGCAACTCTTCTAAAGATTTCCCACGGTATAAACGACGCCGAGGACAACTCCAGAATCCTTTGAGTTCAAGTGACCATGTCTTAGTTGTTGCCGCCTTTTCAGTGACTCCGGGAAATAATTGCGCCTTACAGGCATACCCCGACCCAACAAAAGAGATCCCCAAACAAGCGGATGGAGAGAGAACGATCAGCAATGTTAAAACTTAGTCGTTTTCAGACCTTTTTAGCAATCCTTCTGCGCTTGCGCAGAAGGGACTGACACAGTTAACCGATAATACATGCTTTTATGGTTAAATCAAACTGTTATTTATTCTATCAGTTTGTTTTGAAAGTTATATGAGTTCGATACGATTTGTTTTATATGTTAGCTCTTTACTTTTATTTAGATTTAGCTTGATCAGATTCAATATTATTTGTTTCGAGCACGATTGTGTTGTTATTTTTCCAAACAACGTTTTGTGATGGATTCCGATCACATCTGTTCGATTTGCGGAAGTCTTTCAAGACAAGTTCTGGAATGTTTCAGCATCAACGGCAAATTCACGGTGTATCATCTGCAGTCACCATTGCTGGTAAAAGTACCCTGGCGTGCCCAATTTGCAGTCTGAAACAAGCTTCAAAAAAGCAGCTAGAAGTCATTTGTTGGATGTACACGAAATATAATTTGACAAAGAAACAAAGCAATTTAATTCTGAGGCTGAATTTCTTGCTTGAATTTTCAAAAATGAAATGGAACAAGCCACAAATTCTCTATGTTTACTCAAGAACTGTTTACCTTTCGAAACCTGCCTGCAACACATGTTCATTATCACAGAGTATCCCTGCTTTCACTCCATCATGCCTTTCAAGAACTGTTTATATATCTGCTGAATCACAAGTTCATGTTCAGTTTATCCATGCTTCTCCTCCATGCTTTTCAAGAACTGTTTACATTTCAAAACCTGACAACATGCCATGAACCTTGTCTGTCGTTGAATTGGATATGGCCTCCTTTACCTTGCTTCGCCACGTAATTGCACTTCCACAGTAGAAAGTAACTACACCTCTGCGAGACCTTGCTTCTGCACAGCTGTTGTTTTCTGCATCACCAAACAACATCAGGCTTCTGTAATCTTCATTATTGTACACAATGCCATGTCCAAAGGTATCTTAATGTTGTCTGCACAATTTCCCAATCAGTCTCTGGGGTTGTCCAACTTACAAGACACTAAACTCACTGCATAAGCAATATATGGTCGAGTCCCCATTGCCAAATAAAGCAAACTGCCAACTCCTGATCGGTATAGAATTTCACTTCTTGGCCGGGCATGATAAAAAATATTACTGAATTTGTCCAGACTTGGAAGGGTTGTCGGCTTCAGAAAATGGAAAAGATTGTCGAAAGAACTCCAATAGTTCGTTCGGAGCTGCCTTTTGAAGTTGTCAATATTGATGTTGTTGAACCTTGAGCCTCTATCCAGTAGAAGCCTCAAAGACATTCTCTGTATGATGGACCAGCACACTCATTGGCCTGAGGCAGTACCTCTTAGGTCACTTTCAACCAAGGCGGCATGCAACGCTTTGCTACAAATATTCCCAAGAACTGGTGTACCCAAAATTGTCGCTAGTGATCAGGTAACAAACTTTAAATCATCCCTAACACAAAAGAGTTTTTGAAGAGATTTGGATTGAGTCTAAGGTTTTCTTGTCCTGGTTACCTATCTAGCAACAGCTTGATGGAGCAATGGAACATAGTGTTGAAGGAAATGCTTCATCGCGCAATTAGAGAATGCGCAATCCAAGATGTTGGGATCAGCAACTACCCTTCCTGCTCGAGAAATGACGAACACAACTACGGGAGTTTCACCTTTTCAACTTCTGTATGGCAGAGAAGCTCGGGGACCGCTCTCCTCAAATCCTCCTGGGAAGGTGAGATACACCTACCAACAAAAATCTCTCAGTCAACCGTCGATTATCTTCAAGAAATGAATGTTAAAATGAAGAAAGCTGCTGAACGTGAATCTTTGACTGCTGCTCAGACAAAAAAGATGGCAATATGATCCATCCAATTGCTTATGCCAGTCAGAAACTGACCACTGCACAACAGGCTTGGTCTACGATTGAATGGGAGGCATTTGCCACCCTTTACCCTACTTTAAAAGTGCTCCTCAATCTTCCGAGATTGCAAAAATGGGCTTTTGCACAACTAAAGTATAATATTAATATAAAATATTGCTCTGGTGCAAAAGCGCCTCATGCTGATGCACTCTTACGCTTATTGTGAAAATTGTAAATATTTTAATTATAAATTTGAAAGAAGTGAAAAATAATTTCATTTCGATTTTGAGTGACATGCTTGGTTAGAATTCTATTCTGAACTTTTTCTGTTCTAAAATGTATTTTTTAATATGTTTTTTTATAAATAAATTTCTAATAAGTGATTAAATTTTTTTTCAATTTATGAAATGTGAATTTTTATAATGGGGATAATTTTATAGCCACAATAATTGTGTACAGTACATTTATTTCTATTTGTATTATCAGTGTGTATATTATTTGTTTACCTATATTGCTATATCATACAAGAAGGTTTAGACTTATTTTGTGTTAAGAGTCGGGCACTGTATATGTGAGCAATATTTTTTGGTTTTATTAATATGAATGTATTTGAATTTCAATATTTTTGTACGATTCCTTCTGGGATTGTCAGATTGTGTATCGTAGGTGATACGTCAATCTTGCATGGGGGTGTAGTGTTAGCCCTACTCTCTAGTTGGTGTGCTATACTCACTTGATGAAAAAGAGTATGTTTAGGAAGAGATAAACGTCTGACTCCGGCGAGCTAGGTCGGTTGTCTGAGGGGTGTGTAATCATTGTTTCTATTAGTCCTTGTTATCTGTTTTTGTTGTGAATAAATTTATATTTTTTTTTAGTACAATAGTATTTTCGTCTGCTGGATCCTTGAGGAAATAACTGTGCATGATAATCACTATTTGGGGCCTTTTCCCACCCTTCTTCCCACTATGTTTTGCATTTGGCATGAATGTATGTGAAAAAGCACTTCCCAAAATACAATATTGCATGAAAAAAATATATTTTGTGGTTCTAACTTTCAATTATTTTTCTTATAAAGTAATAATAATACAGTACTGCACAAAAACTTGAGTTTCTTAAGCAATAACTTATCATTTGAAAATTATTAGGCTTTCAGTATACTTGAAACCCTAAGAGGCTTGATAACTTTGAAGTATTTCATATTTATCAGAAGAAAAAAAACTGATTTTTAAACAATTTTTATTTTGTTGGTAGTGAAAAGGTAACATATATAGAGGGTAGAACTAGACCTTTTTTTTTTTACTTTAATTATGTGTGATTAATTGTCTTTTGAAAAAAAAATTTCTATCTACAACATTTAAAATTCTTTTTGCAAATAAAAGCGTTAATAAAGATTAATTTTTACAAATATATTTTTTATTTTTATAAAAATAACTAAAATGTACTTTTTTAAAGTCAGAAGTATAGGCTAATAAATTTTGCATAGCTACTTAATAAGTTAAATTAAAAAAAATTAGGTTTTAGTAATTTTATCAATAAAATTCAATGAAATAATGGATTTGATGTTTTATATCATGTAAATAATAAAGAAATTTTGTGATTTGGCACATAGTTTAGATTTTTTCCAAGACTTCAATTGTTGAGGGCATACCTGAAATCATTTTACTGTAAGTAAAATATTGTTACATTTGTGTAATAAAATTAAATTAATTCATATTTACTTATTTTTGCTGCCCACCTTCATAATACAGATACACACATCTTTCATATGTTGGTGTTCCAACTAACAGCCAATCAAACTGAAATCATCTAGTCTAACTTATAATGGGAAGAAATAAATCAGAAGTTACTTTATGTTCATTATAAATGCTAGTAAATATAGGACTGAACTAATGTTAAGTTATTAAACTGGTTTTTAATCAATTTGTAGGCAAAAAAAAAAAAAAACCTGTTTTTAATGACCTTCAGTTCATGGAAAATTTTAAGTATAATATAAAATTTTCTCTTATAATAATTTGATAGGACCATTGTCACTAAAGCCTATGCTACGGGCAAAAGAAATCTTAACTCAAATCTATCTCTAAATCCATACAAATATTAGCATTTTTTTCAATGCAGACGTTACAATGGAATTGTACAATTAAAGCTATCTGATTTGCTTAAAGTTTATTATTTATTTTTAATGAAAAGATATTTGATAAAGGCAATTATATCATCAATGTTTTACATTTAAAAAAAAGGTTCAGTCCATTTTATTGTTTTAAATTTATCAAATTTGGCAATACTAATGGCTAGGGAGGGGTCTTGAGCATCCCTGTATGGGTGCCCATGACAAGGATTTGATGAAAAAAAGAATCTGCAAATAAAATCAATACTTTTAAAAAGCATAATTGTATCACTGAACCCTAAGTTCAAAAAAAAAAAATGGTAACTATAACTTACTGCATTTCACATTTTTAAAAATCTCGATTTACTGTATCAAATCATCTGTGCATCAATAAGTAAATTAATTTAAATGTCTTGTATTTACTAGAGGTGCTTTAGCATAGTCAGATTGGATTCTTTTTTCCTGAGTGAATTCCAAAGGAATCAATCATGGCAATGCACAGTTAAATCGTTTAAAAATGTGTTGGATATCTGCATGTTATAAAAAGCAAAGGACATATACAACCAAAATAATGTGTTCCTGAATTCCATGGTATTTATTCATTCATCTTATTGCAACACAAGTCATTGAGATTTAAAATTAATCAGATAAAAATTTTATTTAAAAAAATACACACTAAAATAAACTCAAGAGCTGAAAATTAACTCAAACTTTGTTTCAAATAAGAATTCAGGGAAAAAAGTTGAGAACAATCGGTACAAGTAATGCAAAATGAATTTTTTTTTTCACTTTAAACATATAAAACCCTGTATCTCTATATGCTCAGAAATAAAAGATGCGAGATTCATCACAGTATAAACAAATTGGTGTTTCAATTCTCGAAATAATCACGATAGCGTTCAGAAAACTGCAAATGTATCAAAAGAAGTTCCAAGATAATCTGCAATGCATTACAGTAAAAACAAATTAGTTTTTAAATTCTCGAAATTATCACGAGAGCGTTCAGAAATTTTTGCAAATATATCAGTCTTTTTCAGAAGTTCCGAGATAATCTACAATGCTTGTTACCAAATGGAAAGGAAAATAGACAGAACGATCATGAATGCGATTGTATTGTTTACATGTGAATAAGGATGTTATTTTGTACAGAAAACCATATCCACAAAAAGAACAGCTATTTTATAGAGAAAAACCCATTTAACACGTATGATCGTTCTCTATGATCGTTCTCTCGTTATCGACTAATCATTCCAGGTGCTTCACCAGAACCGCTGAAATTTTCTAAGTTTTTAACATTGCTGATCGTTCTCTCTCCATCCGCTTGTGATCCCCAACACTAAGTGATAAGAATTGGCTCGCTCTCCACGCCTCCTGGGGGAAGGCACTAAGTCGGCCGGTTCGGCCGTCTTCCCGTAACCAAGTGCAAAAACGATATTTCGACCTTCCGTATGTAGAGGGTTTGGGTTATAATTTTTGATTAAACACTATTGAGACATTATGTAAGCTATTGTACTATGGAGATGTAAACAATTATTGCATCACGACTGTATAAACACATGAACAGTTTAATGATCTCATTCCATATCAAGCGTTTTTCTTTTCAAGTGTTATTTAATTGTTCAACAGTTTATTTGCATTTATCAAATTTTAATTTGTATAAGCTGATGACAACAACACTTTCTTAGTTATGGAACACAGTTGGGAAGAAGGTTTGGCTTGCCCTGTACTCGATAAGAAATGTGAAATTTTCTCGTAATATGTGAATGCCAATTACAAAATTAAGAAAATAAAGGAATAGCAGAAAGCTAAGAATTTGTTAATGTTTGTTTTAAGTTCTCTTTACAGTCATGAACAATGCCAAACTTCAGACTGGAAGTCTGATTGCAACTACTTCAAATGGCTTAGTGACGAGCCGAACTCACGTGTTGAGAAAACCAGCAGACGAGTGGGGAAGAGGTCATCCTCCCCTTAACCTTACACCCAAGGGTGTAGTGATGCTGTCCCTTTGAAAGTACCTGATCCGGCATGGCCCTCTTTCCTGAGGTGTATAACGCTCGTTTCTCTAGCCTGGTTGCGTCAAGATAATCGTGCGAGAAGACACAGTGGTTTCCTTCATCGATCCTGAAACTGATTTATCCCGCTCGACTCTATTGCCTAGATGCACAACAGCTTCTAAGTCCTAACGTGATGGTGATAGTGTGAACCCCAGATACTCTTGCATACCTACATCATCGTCCTGATGGTTCTTTCATCGAGGCTCCGGGCCCCCTCCGCATCGTGTCTGCTTCAAGTGAACGGCGGTGTCACTAATATGACCAGACTCTGATTCAGGTAAAGGATGTCTTAAAATTCTTTTCCCACACCTAACAGACGTTCATGTTAGACTTTGGATTGGCTGTTTTATTTACTCCAGACAACTGTTTACCTACTTATTATCGAAGACTTGTAATTTTCGCATTGTATGCTAAAATTTTTTGTAAGGGGGGAGGAATGAAGGAGAGCTGACGAATGTTCTCCCAATTTCACGTGTGCACGGTTTTACATGAAAGGACTGACACGACCAGTCACAGGGAGTTAATAAACATTCCAGCAGACAGGGAGAAGTAACCGAGAAAAGGGGGCACTTTCAGACAGAAGCGCTTCCTAAAGGGGTGCTAAGCGTGGGCACTCGCACGAGGACTCGTTACAAGGGTAAGTCAGCCTTCGTTCCTCCATTCATGAATTCTGTTCCGTCCCTCTTGTTAATTGTATAATTCCGTTAATTTAAATAAATATTAAGTTTAAATCTAGTGATTGTTGTCGTCATGCTTCATTAGTCATGAGTCGGAGCTGAAGATCTTATCAAGTTAATTGCGACCATAAATTAAGACATGTACTGAATCTATACGATCACATCGATTAAACATCAGCTCCGGTTCATGTTTCTTAAAAGTCTATCTTATATTTCGTTACCTGCATACATTTTACTTTTCAATTGTTGTAAAAATAAAGATACACCCATATGGATGGTTCCTAGTACAGAAGTCACTTTACGATGAAAACTTTAGTAAATGATTTATAATAACAATTAAATAATACTAAGCAAATTTTTTTCGTTTTTCCAAATTCACTTTTTATTTTTACATTATTTTTTGAAGAATTGGTAAGAGACTTAGATATCGTTGACTTAAAGCAGAAATGCATAAACTAAAAAATTTTTCGGACACTAGATGCTTATTTTCATGATGATGAGAATTACACAACCATATTGAAACTTATTTAAAAGATATGTAACACTGCTAATCAACAATCAAAATGCTTATAATCTTTATTGTTTGTCTTAAAATCTAATACCTTGTTATTAAATAGTTGTACAGTAAAAAACTCTTTGTTATTTAACGAGTTTTTATTCTAAACCGTATGTGAATATAAGATGGTTTGTTAATTAGAGTTAATTATAAAGTTAAATTATAATCACAGTGACACTTTAATAATTTCTATCGTATTTAAAGAATATTACAACAATATCCTATCAGGTATGCACAAAAGTTCTACCAGCTTTAGGAGATGCAAAGTTTCAGTTGACCTGACGTTGTGATGACCGGAATCGATGGCCTGTAAAACGTGTAGATATCCAGCATATAAATGCACGGTGTTTCTTATGGTTCAGCATTTGTAAAAATATCTGAGACTGTGTAACATGGCAAATGATAAAGCACATTGTTTGTTGTACAAGTTCGACAAAGACAAAAGCTGCAGCTCTAGTATGCATTTGGTATACGTCATTTTCGGAAGAACTCAATTGACGACAGCACATGTCGTCGATGGTTTCGGAATTTAGGGAAGGAGACAGAAGCTGTCAAGATCAGGCACAGTGTGAAAGTCCTTCACTCGTTGGAGATGAGAATTTTGATCAAGTCAAAAAACAGCCCAGATCCAACCTTGCCAGAATGAGCCAAAACCTTCAACGCTCACTGGACAACAGTCGAAAGACAGCTAAAAGCGTTGGGTTTCACCAGAAAGCTGGATTGTTGGGTTCCACATCAGCTTACTACAGATCAACGGGAGCAGCGAAACGCTACCTGTCTTTCGGGTTGTGACAGGAGATGAGAAATAGGTTATGTCCCGTAACTTAAGGCTTGACGGACTGTGTGTCGGCCTTCTGAATCACCTGCATCGACGTCGAAATCAGAACTTCCTCCCAAAAAGGTTTTGATGAGTGTATGGTGGAATGTGCAGGAAATAATTCACTAGAAGGTCCTGCCACCTAACCAAACTATTAATACCATCTTCTACTACCTTCAGTTGGAAACACTGCAATCCGCATTGTTCGCGAAGAGGTCCAGCGTCGTCAATCGGCACGATAATGTTCACGAATAAAAATATAGAATTGCAGGTTGATCCAGACTACATCGTGTTCTTCACTCTTATAAAAGAGCATTTTAATGTTTTGCATTCCTAGGAATATGCTAACATGGTGGTTGGCAAAAGCTGAAATGGGAGATATTTGAATATTGAGTAATATTTTTTTATGTATTACTTTGGAAATTTTTTAAAAAATCGTGGAATTTGTTTGGTACAAATAGCATATACACTCATGTCCATAAATTAAGGATAGTTCAGAATCACTTGGAAATCGAACTCTATAGTAAAAATTGAACCTGTAGAATTATCGCACACATCTTCAAGAATAATATCCAAATTACAGGAAGCCATCAGATGACGCCGATAGTATGTCACAATGTCGAGAGTGTAAGAGAGGTGTATATAAGGAATGGTAGAAAAGAAGTAAAATTGTTAACAAGCGTTTTTTTAAGCTGCTCAGAGCCACAACCGAATAATTATGGCACATAGGACGCATGTCGATTTTTTTTTTTCGTGGTAGAATTATCGGCCGCTTGGATTGTGGGCGTACTCAGACGGAAGTTTTAGTGAAACTTGACATCGCCCAAAGTGTCATCTCTAGGCTTTGACAACGGTTCCAAAATTATGGAAATGTCAGTAGACGTTACAGTACAGGTCTTCCCCGAGTTACAACGAAGAATGACTACCGGTATTTGGCAGTAACTGCAAAAAGAAGCAGACGGAGCACAGCATACGACCTTTCTCGGCAGCTATATTCAGCCACGGGTACGACAGCAAACCGTTAACAGACGTTTAGGACATCTTGGTCTATATGCTCGCAGGCCTGTCAGATGTGTACCGCTTACGGCAACTCACTGTCGCCAGCGGTTAGCTTGGAGTAGTGAACATGCAATGTGGGCATCGTCACAGTGGGCTTGTGTGATGTTTTCCAACGAGTCCAGGTTTAGCTTGCAATCTGATTCACGGCGGATGTTCGTATGGAGAACGCCAGGTACCAGTTACCACTAAGACTACATCATTGAACGACACCGTTACGGTGGTGCAGGATTGCTCATTTGGGGCAGAATTATACTGGGTTCCAAAACAGATCTACATTTTCAAATCGGAACCATGAGAGGCCAAATTTATCGTGACATCATTCTGGAACAACATTTACGTTTGTTTAGGGGTGCCGTGGGCGCAGAATTTGTGTTTATAGATGACGCCTGTCCTCACCATGCAGACATTGTAAACGAATGTATTGAAACTGAGGATATCACCCGTTTGGAATGGCCAGCATTCTCACCTGACTTGAATCCGATAGAGCTAGCGGGACATACTTGGCCAACAAGCTGCAGCCCGTCAACCACCTCCTACATGTGTACCGGAACTTGCTTGCTGGGTAGAGTGATCTTCCCCAAGATCAACTCGATAATTTGATCCTCAGCATGCATAGGCGTTGTACGGACTGTATTTCATTGTCTGGGAGATATACAATATATTAACCTTCATACCAACCATGTCATATTAAGTTTTTGTAAGGTCGATATTTTTTGTAATTGCTCCAGTGAGCAAAAATCGTAGTTTTTATGAATGGAATCATACATACACCATCTTTTTTGTTCTTTATATTTTGTTTAATAAATGGGCTTTATGAATAAGCGACGTTTGTTTTGTTTCTGAACCTTTATTTGCCGGAGCTGGCATTATCCTTAAGTTATGGACATGAGTGTAGTATTAACATAATCTTAAAATAATTATTAAAAATGTATATGTAAAGATTATTTACCTTATTTTTCTAGTTAGGTTTTACATACCTTCAGAATAAAACCTAAATCAATAAAAATGTCTATTGGATAAAATATACTTTTTCTTTTGGTTTGAATCTTGCTTCTGTACTTCAGTCGTTGTTTGACAAGCTCTTAAGCATAATTTCAAGCATAATCTCAATCTGTAGTCATTGAAAACAACACAAACTGTGTGTATTTCGTCAAATATATACCATAACAAATCCTAGGAACGAAACTCAAATTTTTCCTCCCAACAAATTATTCAAATATTTTTCTGTTTGGCAATGCAATCCAACTAGCTCTGATGTGTCTTCTATACAGGTACTTCAAACAAACTGAGTAAATGTTTGGCAAACTGTCAATGACAAATCTGTAGCAAAAATTCAAAGTACTCAAAATTGTAGTCTGTTCATTTAAAGCGTGTCTTTAAAATGCGTCGCAATTTTAGACAAATTGTAAAATTTCGAAGTAAAATAAATTGTGTCAAACCATAATATAACTAGCTCCTTAATACAAGTTATGAAATATGTTAATAAGTCTGAGACGTTGATTAAAATAACATCCAATTACTTTCATCGCCACAGAATAGCTCCTAGTTTTCCTATTTCAATTAAAACCCACTTTCGGATACATTTCTTCCCCCAGATACCCCTAAGTTATCTTGAATCCCCAGTATACGTATGGTGTGGGCTTAAACAGTTCGTCTTCTTGCTTATTTTAACTTCATCTGACTTCCGTCTTATCCCTAACATAACAAAACAGTTTCATATACAAAACTGCCCGGGGCGCTGAGACTCTCGATAATATTGGAAACAATGGCCACTTAATGTTGCACTAATTAGGAATAAAATGTTTACCGAGATAACACTTCGCTTTAATTATGTGCTCAAGTAGGTGGAGGGGAGAGTCCTATTATGTGCTTCGAAAGACGCCTGCAACAAAGAAAACAACGACTAAGTATTTTGAATTTGTTAATTAAACATCTGAAGCATGGAGAAAATGCTTTATTCTCATTTACTATATTTGCGGGCGTCGTTTTTATTGCGTTTTATAATTGTTTACCTTTTTGAAACTCAGGAGTATTTTCTTTGAAGTTTCACGCTGGATTTTTGTTCCAGGCTTTTTATTTTCTCCTTTTTCGCGTTGGAGTGTTGTATCTTTTGGGACTTTTCAATGCTTTAGAAACTTAATAAAGGTTGAAAGTTAGGAAAGTCTAATTGACTTTTTATTCTTTTCGTTTTAATATGCGTTTAACTTCACTACATTGACTTAAAAAATAGACTACCTTTGTTAATTGTTAAACTGGAACTTTCCTTTAAAGACAATTTTTTTTCTTTTCATTCCTTGACTGCGGTTTTTTTAGCGTGGTTACGGCTTGTCGAAATTAATTTGCTAATTTTAATTGGGTGATAGTTTAATTTGTTCTTTTGTTTCGTAATTTCGAGCGAGGTGGAACAAATTGGAAGTTCTATTTTGAATACTATTTCGGTGAATTAACCACCTGGGATCGACGACAAATCGATGAAAAAGGAAAAAGAAGCGCTCTTTGTATAGCGAAGATATTTTCAGAAGTTTGAACCCGTAAAAGGTGAATATGTGATTATGTTGTGGGCATAAAAACTGTTCCAAATCTTATTGAATATTTTCTGCGTTGGGTGATTTAAAATATATTTCCTAGTGATTCCATTTCTAATATTTCTCTTGTAATTAAAACTGTAAAAAAAATCCTTATTATTTGAAAACATCCGTTTATTCTTTTCACAAGGAGTATGACAAACTTCGGGTTAGGTGCTTCCTCTAGTCGTGTCCAAGCGACATTGACAAGTTGGCATTTGAATAACAAGGTTTACTTGTTAAATCAGTAGGATGTGACATTTTAACAATCCTGACTGTCACCTCGTCGATGTATCTAGTTATTATGAAAACAGCAAAATCTCGACGACGAGATTTCTCGTCATTATCAAAACGAGTCTGATCTTGCTGGATGAAATATATCGTCGAAAACACATGGAGGATTAACGTAAACAATGCCTTTCCACAATTGGCAAATTTAACGTAGTTACTGGCTGCGAGTATCGGTGTCGAAAATTGATGGCATTGATTATGTGGGGAATGGTTGACAACTAATCATATATGGCAGTTACTGTACATTATTTTAAGATCCGACCTTTTCTCTGGATAGTTTCATAGGTTCCTAAATAAATTACTCTAGAGAGGAAAATTGATAATTTTTAGTTAACGTAGTACTAGAGCAACACAACGGGCTATTGATGACGGTCCTGGATCGTTACCTTAAGGGAAAGATCCGAGGACAACACCTCGTAATTTTGAACCACGGTCAGATGACGAAGCAACACATGAGCTGGCACCCCACTCTCCAAACTTACACACCACCCCAACGTGAGGACTTTCGGCCACGACAGATTTAAGGTGCACCAGCCGCCTCTACACCATTCGCTTACAAACATCCATGCCCGGACCCGGATTCGATACAGGAACCTTCTAGTCTAAAGGCTAATACCTTAACCATTATACCGGTTGGTCGGCATTACTCTAAAGATGAATTGTAAAATTAGAGCAGCAATGTAACCTTTTTGGGCCCAGGATCACGTGACTACAAACGTTACCCTTAGACTACTTTCGCGGATGAAAACGAACCAAAATCATCTGATCCCGATCATTGTACCCGGAGCCGGTTTAAACACTCATCCATTGATTCATAATCTGATTGGTCCATTGAACATAATAGTAGACTTTGGTGATTTCATCATTTCCGATGCCATAATATAGAAAAGCGCTTACATCTACCCTGTATTAAGATGTTTTACAGAAAACGAGGGAATATGATGTCAAATAGGCCAATAAACATATTGTTTACAGAGCAGTCACGTGAGTACTAGTTGGCATGTTGGTTTTCTTTTAGAAGCTCGTTGTAATAGCAATTCTCAGTCTATTTATGTTTCACATATATGTGCTAATCCATAGTGATCTTTCTTCTACCCTTAGTCACCCTTTTTGTCGATACACAAATCAATGAAAATTCTGTTAATCAGAATAAATACAGCATATGTATGCTTACAGATTTGGGATTATTCTGTTCTAAAGTTTTTGAATTAATTGGTTATTTTTTAGTAACTATAATCCAGGGCTCGAAATACCCGGGTGCACAGGTGCACTGTGCACATGAAAATATAATTGTGTACCTAATTTTTTCCCACTAGGTGCACCTAATTTAAAAACTTAGATGCACAAGGTGCACCTGTATTAAAAAATATATTTCGAGGCCTGCTATAATCAATATTATTAACTTGCTGAGTGTCATTAGGTAGGTAGTTAATTAATTAGTAACACAATGGAGCCACACAGTGGGGTATTGACGACAGTCCAGGATCAATTCGAAGAGAGTGATAGAAGGACATAGCCTCGTAATTTTGAATCACGTTCAGATGACACCCCACTCTCCAAACTTTCACACCACACCAACCTGAGGACATTTGAGCCCACCACAGATGAAACCTACACTAGATCCATCTTCTATGCAACGGTCTTTGGCTGAACCTAGTTTCCAATTCGCAACCCTTCGGTTGCTAAGACGTTGCTATTCCAACCGTTTGAGGCAAGAGTTAATGAGATGGCTTCAGGTTAAAGGTGAAATGGGGTGGAAAGATATATCGACCACACGGCGACAAAGACCACGTAAGGGGAAAGTGGAGCGTTATGGGACTTTTGAGCGTTATTGGACAAACTGTATTTAGGGGGTTAACTTTAGAAAACGTATCATGCACTGGGCATTCCTCGGATGATTAGAAGCATTACAATTTGAATCATAAGACTATAAACTGCTTCGTAATTTATAATTGGCTCACATTTTCAATCATCAAAATCACTCACATCAGTTCAGAAAACTTCAGCTCAACTACAATCACCATAAACAACCCTAATTACTAAGCATAAGGACACAGAGATAATTACTCTGCTATTAAGCAGCATTTACTAAAAGAAAGCACAAAGCATTTGCGCTTACTTTTCCCCAACGGAAAATTCATTACCATTCAAATTCGAACAAAAAGGCGACCGAGGATCTTATGAATTTTAAACAATCGCTTCTGCAACAGCGGATATTCTACTTCCGCGATTTCAATAACACTCGTCCGGATGAATGCGACAGCGGGCTGTTTAAAGAATTCAATCTTTTCCCCTCAATCTGAGTTAAACGACCGAAAGTCTTGTCAAACGAAATGTATCCTACAAATTACCTTCATTTGGAGGGGTTTTTTTCTGTCCCTCCAAAAGTGCTTCGATCGGCGAGTAATTAAACGTGAAAACCCAACAAAAGAAATCGCTGTTCGTTCTGGGGGAAGGACAAAACGTTAATAAGCAGTCTCGTTTCATTATTTAAAGTAATGGCCGATTCAAAACCGAGACGCTGCTTCAAGAAGAGATCTATCATTCAGGGGATGGGAAATTAAAACTTCGCAAAAGGCCGTGGCCATTCGTTCCTCGTTTGCTTCGAAAGATGATTAATGTGACTTAATTTCCTGAGGAGTGCAAGAGATTAGAACCGGCTTTTTCGGCGTAAATTGTGTCCTTGCAATTTTGGGGCTTCGGGTCGATCGAGATCGGCTCAGATGAAGAGATATCGATTATGAAATTAGTTGCAGAATCGCTTTTTAACAAGATTCGGGCTTGTTTGGGATTATTGGGACAGCGTTTCTTGCAAAATTGTGTGAGGGAAACAGTAAAAATAGAACTAATAAACTGTAAGCCATGTCTATAGCGATATTTTAAACAAAATAAATAATAAATTAGAAAAGGAGACAAAATTAGTTTTTTCCCACGACAATCCAGACCGATTGTTGTCCACTCTCTATCTCTCGTCTACCCCTTCGTTAACCCTTCAGGTTATTCGACAAGATATCTCATCCATCAGGTTTTGATAGATTTTGTCGAAGACGAGATAACTCGTCATCAAGATATTACCAATTGTTTATGATAAGATCAAGATCTGCTCAGTTTCTTCTAATAACGCGTTATATCTTCCATTAAGATCTGGCAAGTTTTCCTTTAACGATACAACGTCTCATTCATCTAGATCTGCTCAGTTTTCATCTAACGACGCGTTTTGTGTTTGGCTCAGCTTAGCCAAATATGTGTGACCGTTGTGCCATAAAAATCGAAAATAACCAACCTTTCACTATTTAAGCAAAACAACCTGCGTCTCGTGCTTATAGGGTTAGAAATTTCCTTGACAAGTATAATAGCTGGATGTTCCTTCGAGATTGATAACTCGGGTGTAATCTGTCCTCTCACCGTGGTTCAAAATTACGTGGAGTTGTCTTCGGATCTTCACTTGTGGGTTGCTCCCGGACCGTCGCCAGTAGCCTGCGTATCTCGCACTTCAAGACTCACTAGAAACCATATTCGTCAACTGTAGTAGGCAAAATGGAACACAGACGGCACAAGCCGAACAACTTCACTATCTCTTACCAGACGGATACCAGCATCGGAGATAGACGTCTTTAGTAGTTTGTAACGGGCAATGGCCAATACCCCGGCCATCTACACATATTCGGGTTACATCAAACCAATCATTAATTCCGTGAGAGAGTTACATCAAACCAATCATTAATTCCGTGAGAGAGAACTCCAATGCATTATGCCTTAGAATGGCCCCGCAAAAGCGCACTCCACTTGCGTTGCTCTCTTCCAAGACCTACCCCAGGTTAGCTTAAATTAGCACTAAAGCAAAGGAAGTGCAGAGAAAACATTTTCAAAAAAATTGAGATAATAACACTCTCATCTATAAATTCGTATTGGTTTAAATTTAGAATTTCCTCTTGTTTTAGAAATTATATTGCTTACCATGCTATGACAGCTGCTATCAGCGCGTTTGCATCGTTATTTTTAACTTTCGATTTCACTTTCGTTTTCTCGTTGAATATTCCTGCTTTTTATTTCTCCCTTGCTAATTTACGTATATATATATATCCACTACTCGCATCCGTTACGTTGCTGCGCCTCCGAGTATTTTTTTCACGTGCCTCTTTCAGTTTCGCAGCCCATTGCATCAGAAATAATTAATTTTTGCAATTTAAGCTAAATTCATCTTCCCACGCCGTGATCCATCTGTTCCCATCTATTTACTGTAAGATGTCCAATCAAATGATACCATATGAGGCAATGAAATCTGTCTGAGTATTGCTGATCAAGGAATAATTAATTTGTTGACATGCAACTTGTAACTTTGTGCGCTATCTCTTGATCTCTTGTAGCACTCGTATCATGACTGCGGTCTAATAAAGACGTCTTTTTTATTGCTCTCTGTCCTGCTCGTATTTTATGAGTACTAAGTAGTGAGACTTGTAGAAAGTCGTCATATATATATATATATATATATATATATATATATATATATATATATATATATATATATATATGCTAAAAATAACTCTTGATAATTCTCAATGAATCTCACCAAGTTAATAATTTTAACCCTTGAATTCTTGTTTTACATGCAATGTTCCTGAGCCATACGATTTTAAGGTGGTTGGCAAGCGTCCTTATATGACATGAGGCTGTAAGGGGGCAAACTGTGATATAATGTAGAGTTGTTCCAATTTCACCCCATAATCAGTTTTCAGACTTGATTTTCTTAAACCTTGTTAGGTAGGATGGGAATGGTCCATGCCCTGTGAAGAAGAGCGTCTCGTCCCTGGTCCAACTTAGGGAATCCTAACAGAAACTCTGCAAGTAAGAAACTAATAAACTCCCTAGACTACTAAACCGGTATATCATTAAAAGCATAGGGAACTCCCATGACGGAATGTGCTGCTCCAATGTAACAATAAGTAACTATCTGCCTTCTTTATATTTCACTTCAATGGGTCGATTGTCTAGTCACGGAAGCCGCACTGTAAAATATATTTTAAATATCCAGCCTTCTGTGTTTATACTGACGATATAAATGTAATGTAGATTTTAATCATGAGGTGTAATGAAATATAAATCGTTCGCGACATCCCACTGCTCTCCACATCTCACCCGCAGCGCCACTGTATCACAAATGCGATTACTCAGAAACGGCAGAAGCATTAATAACGCATTAATCTTATTTTAATTGTGATGCGGTCCTGACGGGACGCCGTCCTTCCGGCAGGATCGATCTCCCGTAGAGAGAAACAAAATCCGGAATGGGATGTGATTTTGACTGTCAAATATTTATGTCCCCATCCCTGTGATATCTCATCGAGGAATCACCGAGGGCTAAAACCGAAAACGATGGAATCATTCATCCGGCGCTATTGATATTTCTCCATTTGGGAGAAGATAATGGGTATCGATTGTTTATATCCGACCCGCGGTTACGTAAATGTCACCGGGATCATTTGCTTTGCTGCGTGTTTCAATTGGGGAGTGACGTTCTGGAGGGGACGGAGGTGGGTCGTTTTTGCCGTCGGGCGGATGAGGTTGTGCCGTTTCATGGGGCCGAACTGGGAAGGGTTTGGTGAGAGGTAGGGCACAAAAACTATTAACCAGTTACAAGTTTTGAATTTGCGTCGCACTGGAACATCACGACGGGCCATTGGTGATAGTTCTGGATCGATCAAGAAGGGAAAGTTCCTAGATCAATTGATGTTGGCGTGGTGTGGGAGTTTGGAGAGTGGGGTGCCAGATCAGATGTTTCCCACGTCATTTGATCGTGGTTCAAAATTACGTGGTGTTAATCTCGGACGTGTTCCTTTAGGGTGCTTGATCCAGGACCGTTTCCAATAGACAATTGTGTTGCTCCAGTGCGAAGTTATTTATACACTACCCTACAATAACGGACAGGACAGCAAGATGTGATGCAAAAGGGAATGAATACGTGCTTTAATAGGGAGATGGTCCACGTGCTGCAATTACATTATCAACCCTTCTGGGCATACTTTCAACAAGGTTTTGATGCACAGCTCTGGGCATTTGTGTCCATTCCTGCTGCAAGAATGTCGCCAGCTGACCTGTAGATTTCGGATGTGGTCTCCTGGTCCGTAAGCGTCGCCCTAACTCGTCCCACAAATTTTCTATGTGATTTAGGTCTGAACTCTGAGTAGGCCAGGGAAGACGTTTTACATCCATGTCTTGATATCACTGCTTGATAGAGGCTGCAACATGACACGGAGCGTCGTCGTCCTGGAAGTAACATTTGCCCGTTCCATAAAAATTGCCAGAGCGTAGGAAGAACCTGATTGTCCAACATGTTAATGTAGGCGTCCGTGTTCAATTGACCAGGAGCAACATGTAAAGGTCCCAGGGCATAACACGAAAAACTCTCCCAAACAAGTAGTCGGATTTCATACAAATCCCATGGCGTCTGATACATTAGTGTACAGTTGTGTATTTACGCAATGGATTTTTTATCGGTGGACAATTGGGAAGTGACAGTTATCGCTGAGACATCACTATTCAGATGCGAGGGTTGAAACGGGATGTGAGAAAGTGGAAATGAGAGGTGTAAATAATTAAATACTTTATTTTATCATACAACCGTCTCTTGCTTCTCGACTGAGAATTGACGAGATGCCCATAGGGAAAAAAATATAGCTTAAAAATGTTTCCAACAGTTTTTTAATTCTACTGTCAGGAATTTTTGGGCATACCCTATGATATGATCCCCAGTTATTTCGTCCAGCTCGCAATAGGTACAAATACTGATCTCGATACTCCAATACAGTGTGTAGTTTGGTAGTCATGTCCTGTTAGAAGTCGAAAGCAAGCGAGTCCTATAGCTCTGAGCAAGGTACCTAGCATACGAGCATTATTCCTCAATAAAACATACCAGTTCTTTCCTGTAGACATGTCTGATTGTAAGTCTACTAGTCCTTAAAGACCACCAAATAAGCCTCCAGATTTGATAAAGAGGATTTAGGTTTGGGAAAATACAAAGAGAAATGTTCTATGATGCTTATTTATATTAATTAGCAACTGTTTTTCTGAAACAAAAATATTTAATGAATTTGTAAGAGTATAACTATCAATTATTCTTTAAACGATTTTTCTTGTTTTCGGTGAATCGTATTATCAACTGTTACAATATACATTATGAGAATGTTCAGAACCATCTAGATTCACGGATGGCTGCTTAAAAGTCCTTTCGGAATTAAACATCACAAGTAAGGGATAAGACGCGTAGACAATAAAGCCATTGATCCCATTGTGCCATAGAGAGCTAAAGTATAAATCAGACATTAAACCAACAAAGTAATGCTAGGAGTACATAAAAATGAAATGAAAACAATTATTAATATCAGCTACCTGTCTGAAAGTGGCATTTAAGATTAGGGCTGAATTCAATCACTGTTAGGCTGAATTCAATCACAATATTCTTTTATGTACGAGTTTATGGGTTTACTAGGGGGCATGTACCCTGCTCTCCAACCTCAGGAGTTTTGCTTTGCAATCCTCATAGGTTCACTGCGCGAACATTGCTCGCTTCGCTCGCATTAATGAAGACATGTGTCTCAGCAGAAGGGATTGTTTTAAATATATTTATATTTAGAGAAGAATAGTGCAACGAATACAGGTACACATACATATTCGATCCTCAGAAGAAAGCAAACGATCAATGGAGATGCTTATCAACTCTCAGCCATCATCAATAAGTTGAATTACTTCAGTGGGCAGAGTATCTATCTTAGTATTGTTATTAGAAACATTCTGTCAACCATCCTGGTGATTTAACTTCGCGTAGAAAACTACACTGCAGTAATCACTCTCCGATGCAAAATCTCGTCCCAAATTGTCACTTTTTCAAGGCAAGGAACAATTAAATTTCGCTACTTGGATCTTCATTTTCCCTCGTAGTAATAGGGCAGTTTTGTCTCGACGACATATCTTGTTATAAGATCAGATCTTGGACGAGATATCTCGTTGAAATCACTCGGAGGGTTGAATGTACTTAAGTAACTTCACGACTATGTTTGTTCTTTAACATTGTCCCTTTGATCTTTATAATCTTTAAGTTCATCTAGAAATGCATAGCTGTGTCGAATCTCCTGGTGGTGGTCTATATTAGGTACCTTGTCACTAGAAGAAAGTTGGCCATATCTTAATATCATCATAAAAAAATCGACAGTATCGTGATGTCGAGATATCTCGTCATTAGCAAAATTAGTCGGATTGATTGACGAGGTATGTTGTGTAAACTACTTGGTGGGTTAAGCCATAACACAATAGAGAAAGAATTGTGAATTTGTTAAAAACAATGGATATTTACTCAAGTTCCGCTTACTTTATCTGACTTTACGTAAATCCCTCAGCATGTAAACAAAGTTACAGAACAATGTATATGGGCGTTGCAATACAAATACAGTGAAATTTCTCCCCCAAAAGACACGATTCATTTAAAGAAGCAGTGAGAACAAAGACTATATGCTTTAAAAGAACAAAAATAATGAAAATATATGTGTGACTCATTCAAAAAATCTGGAAAATGTTTTTACATGTATGACACGACCTCTACAAAGTATTATAAATAAATATTTCACAGCGTATAAAGAATGACAGTAAAACATTACTTTCTATGCATGTTTCTATACGATAACCGTTTATTCCAATAAAGTGAAAACTACAAGGAATTCTATTCTTTTGTAAATGTAACGTAGTATATAATGTTTTCAAAAATTTAACAATTTCTCCCAAGTGTGAAACCTTTATCCTTCATTTAAAAATGTATTATATTGCCTTCTTTTATCTATAATGCTTATTATGCATTTCTATCAGCATTTCATTTTGCTAAACAATGGTTTTTGAAAATGGATTTAAATACTACACGTAGTTTTGAATATGAGTGATTCATTATAAAAGGACGATTTCAAATATTATTCAATAGGACTTCAAAGAGTGAAATATGTAAGATCTTGCTATATTCTCAACAGAGTAAAAGTCTTTTAAAACAAAATAATATAGTTTTAATGCACCTAATACATAAATTAATTCCTCTTTTAGCAACTCATTGAGCACATATACCTTTTAGTTGCTTAACCAATTTAATTTCAGAATCAATTCATTTCTAGACGATAGACATAAAATATGAAGTAGAACACTTGGGTTTGACAAGTTTGATCTATCAATAATTTAAGACCATTATATTCTAATTTATACAAGTAATTGCTGAATGCTCGTGATGGAATTCATATTTCCCTAAGTTACAGCTTACGAGATCACATCAATAGATTTTCAATAAGTATCTGCTCATCGATTCTCTTTCCAAATTAATTACTTCCACAATCCAATACTAGGTCGCAGTCTAAACCTCCATTCATGTGAGCATCGTTCCTCGTGTACGTGATCTCGGCACAAGAAAAACAAAAACAAGATGCTAGCTATTCCCAGGTTACATGCATCTTAATCTAAAGTTGTACTACATCAAAATGAACATTCATTTGAAACCGATACAAGTGATTTGACGAGATAGATTGTCCACCAAGATCTGACTAATAATACTAATGACGAGATATTCCGTCATTAAGTTATATAAGATTATTCTATGATGACGAGATCAAGATCTGGTAAGTTTTTTCCTTGTGACGAGATATCTCGTCAGCAAGTTATCGATTATTATTCTATGATGACGAATTGCATGTCAGGTCAGTTTTTTTCTATTGACGAGATATCTCATCATCAAGTTATTCACTACTATCCTATGTTGACGAGATTTACGATATCGTCAATTTTTCTGGTGACGAGATATCTCGTTATCAAATTACGGACGACTATTCTATGTTGACGACATCAAGATGTGGTCAGTTTTTCTAGTGACGAGATATCTCGTCAACAAGGTATAGATGACTACTCTATGATGACGACATTCAGATCTGGTCAGTTTTCTCTAGTGACGAGATATCTTGTTTATCAAGATTTGGTCAGTTTTTGCTCAGACTTGATTACTTGTCGATATAACCATCAGGAGGTTAACCCTCCAAGTGGTTTCGACGAGATAACTATCAAGATGGTTAACCCTCCAATAGATTTCGACGAGATAACTATCAAGATGGTTAACCCTCCAAGTGGTTTCGACGAGATAACTATCAAGATGGTTAACCCTCCAATAGATTTCGACGAGATAACTATCAAGAGGGCTAACCATCTAAGTGGTTTCGACGAGATAACTATCAAGATGGTTAACCCTCCAATAGGTTTAGACGAGATAACTATCAAGATGGTTAACCCTCCAAGTGGTTTCGACGAGATAACTATCAAGATGGTTAACCCTCCAAGTGGTTTCGACGAGATAACTATCAAGATGGTTTATCCTCCAAGTGGTTTCGACGAGATAACTATCAAGATGGTTTACCCTCCAAGTGGTTTCGACAAGATAACTTATCAAGATGGTTTACCCTCCAAGTGGTTTCGATAAGATAACCATCAAGAGGGTTAACCATCCAAGGGGTTTCGACAAGGTATCGCTTCCAACCAAATCTGATAAATTTTATTAGTGATGTGGAGACAAAAGTGGCCAAACACACCAACATAACCAATGGAGATAAATGCGATTTCTTGGCACCTTTTTTTATGTATTTTTATTTATCCACAAAATGATTTGAGGTTCTAAAAATTTGTTTTTCAGTGATCAACAATGTTATTTCACAACACTTGATCCCGCATATTTAAGAAAAGTGTAAGGTGTCTCAATTAAAGGTAATAATACATTTTGGGGGGTTTTGTGGATAAAGTCACTCTTTCTCTGAGAGCTGCAATATCTCGTCATCAAGATATTTACGATTTTTGCATGGTGACGAGATCAGCCATTTATCTGGTCTGTTTTCTTATAATAACGAGAATTCTCATCCGCCATTATCTTGTCAATAGTGCTCATGTCGAAATACCTCATCGAGATAACCTGAAGGAGAGTTAACCTTCCAACTGAAAGCTTGTCCACTTTAAAATTTAGCTTCCTTTAATTATTGACGATTTTAAAGATTACACACAAATAATTTGAGAACATAAATTGCTATACGTAAGAATTTACTAATATCATTTTGGGAAAACTCTTAAAAAACTAAATTCTGTATTTTAATATGCGTATATGAAGCAAAACACATGACACGTTCTCGATGTTAACCTAAATATACTGTAAAAAAATACTTCTGGATAATCAATTTGATTTATCATTATTTTGATTATATATTTTATGACGTTTCTTCCTTAGGTGGATTTCCTAATCATCTGCCTTGTCGTCCCCAAAACAGTAAAACAAACTAGTCCATGAGCATATTTCAACATTTATTTACACATTTCTTGACTATATTACTTACAGGATCATTCAGTCTATGATACAAGGTTGGGAATAATCCCCTTCGATTTCCAGCGCAAAATAACGCGTCACGCTTCCTCGCTGACTTTCGTGCAAGTCCCTTTTCTTTTCAACCCTATACAAACGGGTTCCTTTTCAAAACCCAGAGGTGGGGGGACCCCCGTGAAGTTCCACTCCATGTCCATCGGCCCTACCCAAACCTGGTGAGGCTTCGAGGAACTTCACCTATTTATTTTTTAATCCAAATACATGCTGAAATTATATTTGAGTAATAAATCAAATTTTTCCTCAAAGAGATTACTCAGACATTTGTACAAATTATGTGTTCACCTGTAGTTATTTCAAAGATTTTTATCTCGAAACAACAGAATATAACAATGTCTGATGACGTCTCAATATTATGAATAGCGAAATTCCACAACGGTGAATAGATGAATGTGTCCATATATCCTTTCGACATGGCACGTCGCACTAAGTACAATAAAGTTAAATTTGAGAATGTTGTAATGGCTCAGGGTCATATATCAAAATTAACTTCCCTGACCTCCGGTCGTAAATTTCGATCTATCCATCGAGAATATTTCTTTCCCGTCCAGATGTTCTTAAAGAGGTACAAGTCGACTCCTTCTGAATCAACTGTCCCCCAGTGTCACCTGGGAAACGGCAAGAGAAGGTTTTAACAACTCAAACTTGGTCTGATACATTAATTTGGCACGTAGTCCCCGACTGTTTTGCGCTTATCCCGATTGTCCTTTTTACAGCTCCCACATTCTAAGGACACAAATCCATTATTATTTGGATACATAATGTACAATCTTCATTTAAATAAATAGTATTTTCTCTGCGTAGTCGTTTTTTGGTACACCACTATGTCTTCTACGTTAGTGGATCTTCACTTTCGTACCCAGTTGTGCAAATACGCTTTTAGTGTCTAATTTTGTGTTTATACGTTTCATATCTTCTGTGTAAATATTTTATGTTGATATAAAAAAGCTTCGAACTTCAACTATTCGCACATGCTTTACGTATAGTGTAAAACGTTATATTTACCACGCTTTTATTGGTCTATATATCATATCGAATGTGAAGAGTTGTATTCCCACTTTTGTTTCACTTCGTTTGTTGGATGTTTTGTGTTTTATGTATCCTGTAACCCCTCTCAGCTAACCATTTCTTGCGATTCAACCCTTTGTTGGTATGACGTAGGTGGTACAAAAAGTAGCATCTTCTGCATCCTCGCAGGAACACTCACACATTTACCCAAAAAGCAGTTTGTAAGGTTCTGATGGCGATCTGACAAGACGAGGTCACGCCGTCAGGGCCATCGACCTCCAAGTTGGAGCGGGACGGTTTCTCCCCTAAGACGAGAGGGGTTGAAAGGAATGTGAGGGGTCAAAAGAAGAGTAGAAGCGTCTCTTAGCGGTTGTTACGCTACTCTTGAGCGATGTCTTATCGTGTTTCAAAACTTGTAAATTAAATGTACATAGCTCATTTTAATCCTAAATAAAAGGTTTGGACCTTATGAATTTAGTTGTGCCCTTTATTAAAGATGAAGGGACTTCAGTCATTTTCGATGGGATATCTCGTCTAATAAAAATCCGACCAATTTTGATAATGATGAGATATTTCGTCATCAAGACATTGACAATTTTTTTATGATGATCGGATCAAGATGTGGTCATATTTTTCTAAAGACAGGATTTCTCGTCCATTACGATCTAGTTAATCTTTCCCTAATATCTCAGATACCTCGCCAAGATAACCACCATGAGGTTTAACAACAAATACCCTTTCCCTCACCTTGCTGATTTAAAACTAAAATTAACTCTTTGAAGATGCATTACATTCAATTGTATACCACTCGAACTAGGGATGCGACATCGATGTCGATGTTTTCAAAATATCGATGTTTTTGAAAAAACATCGATGTATTAGAGTCGATGTTTTATTTTTAAATGAAAAAAGTACCGTTATAAAAACTTAAAAAGCAACCAAGTAGCATAATTTTCATAATCAGCAAATTGAACATACTTTTTGACCAAAGTGGCCAAGGGTGAAGGGTCTCAAAAGAAGGGATGCGACAACGATGTCGATGTTTTCAAAACATTGATGTTTTATAAAAAAACATCGATGTATTGGAACCGATGTCGCATCACTAGTTGCTAAACCAATTTTAAGAAATGGGGGGAAAACAGTTTAAATACATTGAATTTTAAAAACATCGATGTTTTTGGGACGATGTTTTATCAACATCGATGTTTTAATTTTGAACATCGATGTTTTGCTGTCGATGTCGCATCCTTAACTCGAACCTGACATTTTTAGTCATTGTGTTTGAATTTATAGTACAAATTCACCAATCAGTTCTCGATATATAATGGATACTTTTCTAACTAACCTATAGCCTCCCATAGCCGATATATTTTCAACAAGCACCCCAGCATCATTTCGTTCCCCAAATTAATTACCTCCATCATCCAAAACAAGACGCCCCCCCCCCTCAGTCTAAACATGCATTCACGTGCGCATTATTCCCCGTGTACGTGACCTTATTCCGTCCACAAGAAAGCAAAGGCGGAGGAGGCTGCTAATTCCCAGCCGCATGCGGCTTAATCTAAAGTTCGGGATGAATCATATTCCGTATCTGTGCTAACGATTAAGTTTCTGCTCCAGATCCTCTCGTCTAACTGCCCAAGGCGCAGATGCAGCTGAGAGCCAATTTGTCTCGTAATTACATTTCGGAGCTTAAGTGATATCCACCCCGCCTAATATCAGCGAGAACGAAGAAACGGTCGGTCTCGAATGTTTTCTCTGGACCCTGAGGGGAAGGATATGTCTCGGTGCGGTTGGTCACTCGGAATCTTCGCCGCGTCTCGCCTAGTGCTGATTTAGAGATCACACGGGGAGTTTGTCCTTGGCTGATTTTGGTTTATGCCAACAGTTGGCGCGGGCAGTTCTCAGCGATGTGCTGATTCAGGCGAATCATGCTGGTTTAAAATTTTACTTGAGAAATGTTGGGGTACTTGAATTCCATACAGGAAATTCGGAAGCCCGGTTGAAACGGATTAGCAACCAGAGGGTAGCGAGTTTGAAACGAGGTTCAACTAAAGACAGCTGTACACGTTAAATCTCTCAACCTCAAATGTTCTTATACGTGGTGTGGAAGTTTAGAGAGTGGGGTACCATCTCCTGTACTGATCTTGTCATCTGACCGAGGTTAATAAATTACAGTGTTGTCCTGAGATCTCTCCCTTTGGGATCGATCCTGGACCGTCACCCGTTTGACGTGAATTCAACTGTCTTCCTACTGTAGTTGGTCTGATGTACTTTTCTGAGTTTTGTAGAAAGAATTGGTGGGCTTTCTCGGCAGTTTCGAGTTTTGTGTCGTGCTGATTGAAATTTCTACAGAAAGAAGGATTGGTTCTATGTTGATTTTGATTTACGGGGATAACAGTCGGAGATATCAGCGCTTGTTTATTTAAAATCCTGGAAATCCTGTTGGTCTAAAATCTCATCTAATAAATGTTACTGCTGAAGTTTCGTGCATAAAATTTCTTTATCAATCGAAATCCTGAAACTTCTTTTGTGAACCACTGACTAAAATCAGGTGACATAACAGCTCAAAATTTGAGCTTTTGAAAAAAATTAAATAATGTTTACAAAAATAACAAAGCAAAACTGCTTGAGTTACCTAACTCCAAGAGCTGGTAACTCCAAGAGTAACCTTAACATTCCTTACTTGGTCTGTCTGTTGTATTTTATCTGCTCTCCAGATGATGCATGCACTATCGAATATTTTTAATTCATGCGGAATTTGAAGCCACATTAGTTTAAACTCTTACCTAATACCATATAAAGTTAAATTAGTTAAAAATGTCGAGTACAAAATTCGATTAAAATCACATTTGGGGAGCCATTTGTGTTTGAACTGTTGACAAAAATCTTCCATTGACCTCAAAGCTGAAATTTTCAATTTGCTTTTTAGAACTGTTGTGTTTTAAAATACATCTTAAAATTGTATCCATCAATTTTATAATTTCATACTGCACAAAAAAAAAATTGTTACGTCAATGCTTGATACTTTTTTAGATACTTTGAAGTATTTCTTCCGACCCTGAAAGAAGTATGGGAAGGAAACTTTACATCTCGTCTTTTGCTGATTTAGTTGTGTCTAAGAGAAGGTGGCTTACTTCATTATTAATGTCGATTTAAGCAGCATTCGGGAATCTATGTAGCACAAGGGATTCTCAACGCAATCTTTATTAGAGACTAGCCACTTCGTGGCCAGCACGGCGTTGCTCGTGACAGTTCTTTTCGTGGGGTCATGTGTGACCACTGCTAGCTAATCCCCGGTGATTGCTACAAATTACCATTTGGTTTGCGAAGCAAACCAACACCACGGGCAACACCGTAATAGCCTCGTCATTGTTAAATGCGGTACTTAACGAATTGAGAAGAATCCAATCGGCGTGACATCACAATCTCTTGCAAAAATATAAATATTCAATTAAAAAATTATTTTCTACTAGCAAATGCGTGGCCATCACGACGTTGCCAGTGACTGTACATTTCGTGGTGTCACGTGGGACCACTGCTCGCTAACCCCCGGTGATTGCTACGAATTACCGTTTGGTTTGAGAAGCAAACCAAATAGGAATTCGTAGCCTATTGGATGACAGCTATAACGGTGTTGCCCGTGGTGTTAGATTGCTTCGCAAACCAAACTGAAATTCGTAGCCTATTGGATAACAGTCATCACGGCGTTATCCGTCATCAAATGCAGCCAAACTCGAATTGCGCACAGATCCAATCGGCGTGACGTTCGCTGAAATAAAAAAGAAAAAACAATAACCCTCGCCAACCCCCTGTGATTGCTACGCAATTCCAAAAAGATCGCATTAACCCATTGTGTTGGACCGGTGCGACGTTAATTAAATACCTACCAAAACAATTATTTTTAGGTATCGATCAAAAGGGAAATCTAGAATCAAACGAAGGTCATTCTGGGCAGCGGCGTTCGTATTGGAAAAAATATAAAACTTTTAATCATATTTTTAGGTATAGATCTTATGTAAAATTTTCTGCAGGTTTTAAACCCGTTGGAATTTTTAACCTATCTTTAACGATCTACGAGTTATAAAAAAAGAACCGCATGACTCAAGTTAAAGCTTTATTTGTATTGTTCGTCCGATGAAATCGTTCCCGAAAAATCAAACGTAAACTGAAAAAATAAATTTAGAATCATTCATCTCTTTATACTGCTGCCATTCTATGGAAAACAATAATTATAAAATTCCAATAAATTAATTTTAAAATGTTCTAGATTCAATTTTAAAACTTGGGCGTGATAGGAAAATTGCAAAAAATTCGGACTACCTGAGTGCCAAATCTCATTTTTGTAAGTGCCATAGATTTGTCAGGACAGTCCACATACACAGACACACTCACAAACACTTCCTTTTATAATACTAGAGATGTGGTTTAATCCTCCTCGTGATTGTCTCGACGATATATCTCTCCATTAGCAAAACTGACCAGATTTTGATGAACTAGATATATTTCCAAAAAAAAAAAAAAAAAACGGATCAGTTATTGACATCGTCATCATCAAAAAATCGGTATTATTTAAATGACGATCTATCGTGAAATTAGCAATACTGGACACATGTTGATGGATGATATATTTTGTCGAAACTACTTGGAGTTTTGAAATCATGCAAGTGTTTGTTTTTAATAAAACCTGTTAAAAAAAATAATCGGTAAATCATTTTTTTCACCGTTTGGTTCAATTCATCGTCATTGATGTGAAAACTTTATGTATCAAATAGTAGATAAAATTAAATAAAATACCAGAACAATTAACACATTTTTCCCAAAACTCATACCTTAAACCTTACGACTCAACCATAGAAATATTTTTCCATCGAAGAAAATGCAGTACATTTTCTTAGAGTTTAATAGAACCTTTTCAACAAACTATATTGTCTATATATTAAATCAACAGTTTAAAAAATATTAGAGTATTTCCCCCTTAAATCAAAAACATTTTAACGCTGCATACATATATTCTATTCTAAATATATTTCGGTTAAAGGTGGAGAAAAGAAATCAGTTTAACATTTCTTTCGAATAAATATATACACTTTTTATCGATTCCAAGTTACATTCATCTGATGAGCTTCCAATTCTATAAAAAGAAACCCCTTGAAACGTTATATGTTTTGAAGTACTTCAAAAGTAGCTGGTGACTGGCATCTACATCGCTTATTTCCAAAGAATGCCAAAAGAAAAAACACAGATTTCACATAAAAACGATACCATGTCACGGTTAAGCCTTTTTCTACTAAATTTCCTTCTCTTGTTACAGCCTCCCCATTGTCAAAGTGTTAATTTAAACTTCGTGCGTCACGATCCAATTTTATATTGCATTCCTAGACCTTCAAAGATGCTTTTTTGGGAACGAAGAAATAAAAACCAGGAGACGTTTAATCAATATATCGAGAATTCCGCTGGGGAATTACTTTTTTAAATGTTTTTTAGGCGGATATATTGTGGTTTTACTTGTGCGTTTTAATAAATATTTTTTTCTGATGGCTAAATACGTTGCTAGGAAAGTTTTTGATAAAATGATAGCAAAAAAAGAGTCTTCACAGTGCCGGTGTTTTTCTTTCATTCTATGTATATAGTTATGCTTTTTTTAATTTGCTAGAAAGCAAAGTAGACTCCGAAGTTGTTAATTTAAGATTATTCGAGTTTAATATTTATTCTTGTTTGAGAAGGTAAGTTGAAACTTGTTAAGGAAATAAAAGATTACGCTTTCAGTTTTTTTCGGGATTTTGTAAATTTGAATGAAGAAAAAAAAAAAAAAAAATACCGCATCTACAAAATATAGTAATTAAAGAATATTGCCTCTAATCACAAATATTTATTGTATAATGTATAAATGTATAATTATTACAAAATTAAAACTAAAAAATTGTTTTAAGTACACATTAGAAATTTTCACTCATACGTGACACTCAATTCCAAGAGTTTGGTAACACAAACACCTAAGAAAACTTTAATTAGTTTTTCACATAAATATTATTGCTTTTAAAAATTGAAGGAACCGAAACTTCTTGTTTCACATCGTATAACATGAGGCTATGTACTTTACATTTTCAATGCAGGGGTAAATCGTTTTTCCAATAAGTTTTTTCGTTTGTGTTTCTCTAAAATGTGTCACGGAAGTTTAATTATGTTCTTGTTAAATAAATATACTACAATACATGTGCAAGTCAAACATTCCCCACTCATTTAAACTTGAACACAATGAAAAAATAAGGATGTGAAGAACAATGCAAAAACTCATGAAAACAATGGAAAAGTTTCTGTAGCGAAAGCTATTGGATTTATGGAAACGCTTGCCCCGTTTTTGTCTTTAGGTGGCATTTCATCGTGGAATCGAAGTTAAATCTACCCCACACCTGTAAAGTTTTGATATTGTTTAAAAAAACGAATTCGTGAGTACGTGCGAAAAAATGTGTTATTGGGTTGTGTATTTTAAAGTTCGTTAAGCATTCACACACACACACACACAAAATGGCAGAAATTAAAGAGCATTTTCGAACTATTATGAGGTTATTTCCGAAAAGGCAAGAATGCTTCGCAGACGCAAAAGAAGGTATGTGTTTTGAAGTGGTGTTGCCGTTGACGATTCATTCCACATATAGCAGTTCCAAAAGTATCAATCGTCAACGGCAACACCACAACAAAACACATACCTTCTAAAGTAGTTCCAAAAGTATCGTCACCTAGAAAAGTTCTTTAGACAGAAACCTCAGAATTTGTGTGAACGCTGGATGATGTAGCTACCATAGATGTTTATAAATGTCATACACAGAACGGCACATACTATACTGATGTCAAAAATTATCTCTCATGCATAGAATCACGGATTATGAATCTGTGCTGAATAAGACATAACATCCTAACACATAGTAAAAAAATTTAAGAACACTGCATATGATATAAAACTGTAGCATGAAACCATAGAAGTGGCAATAATATGCGACAAGGAGGGTTAAGGTAAAAAAAAGAATAACTCAGAAAAAGTAAGACTGATGAATTTAAAATGGAATGTGATCGCTCCTGACTTGTACAAACATATTCAATTGATTTCATGCTGGCAATAATGTTGTTAATCACACTTTGGGGAATCAAGTTCCACTCCTTCAGCAATGCAGTCTTAGAGGCATTTATATCTCTAGGAGGAGGATGTCTCCTGCTTTTCCAAGGTAGTCCCTAAGTTCTCTATCAGGTTCAGATCAGGAGATTTTGTTGGCCACGTTATTCGCTCAATGGCTTCATTTTCAAGGAATTCGTCACTGAGGTTTGCTATATGTGGACGAGTATTATCGTCCATAAATAAAACATTAGATCCATATACACCTTTAAAAAGAATGGCAGTTATTGCCATATATCAAGTTTTGTAAGCAGTTTTTATACATTTACGACCTTGTCCAGGCGTCCTACAACAGTTCCAGAGATCTGAAATTGTTTCTATTACGTAGAGACTGCCTGTCTTTAAATATTTACATATCTCGCTACTTCCATGATTGTTTGTCCTGCTTCTAAACGGCCGATATTGCGCAACTTTACAGAGTCTTGCAAACACTACATCTGAGCTATAACAAACCCTTTTGAGTCCTTACACACTGAAATCAAACGTTGTATTGCAGAAATTCACTCAGATATTCAATTTGCGCTAAGAGCTTGATTCACCGTCGGATGACGTACCGCCTTGATTTGCATATCAGAAACCGTTCGATCACTTTTGATTGGATAATGCTAATTAAACTTCTTTCACACATTCTCTGCAAAAATGGATAACATCGATTGGGTGGAATATAATTGTTTTTGAGTCTGTAAAGATAATTTTGGACATGATGGTATATTGACTCAATGTAATTTTTAGTAAATAAAATAATGTTTCTTCAATTTTTTTTTAACAAAAATGGGATGAACTTTCGTATTAGCCCAATTGTCGAAAAAGGCCTCGTGAATTAAGCTTTTGTTAGTTAACACTAAGCAGCGCTGTCGTCGCATCTTTTTGTTTATACATACTTGATATGTTGGTACTTTTTGTACAACTTGTGCTCCTACCTACGCCGCACCCAATCGGCAAACATGTATCACAGTTCGTCATTAAATTTATTTTAACTTTATGGGCATGCGCCTCGAAGATTTGGATTATTTTTTATTTATTTTCGATGTGCTAAAAAAAGACATAGACAAGCACAGCCCGGATTTGGTCTTTGGAACGAATTTGGAGAAGAAAGGTAAGTGAAACATTACTTGCTTTTCATCGAAAGTTTTTGAATTCAGCTCTGAAAATCCAACACCAATAATTCCGAATATCTGAGAGCGAGTTAATTGAGAGCTGTATTAACTGCTTTCAAAGGGTAAAATCTCCTTTGGGAACATTTATCTGTAGAAGATGGTTATCACCTTGACACAAAACGAGCTCCTCCACATGATATAAGCTTATATCTGTGGAAATAATTTTTGAGGATATCAATGGTACTCTGAGGTAAATAAATATTCTGTTGAAGGATATAGTCAGACTTGACTACGACGTGAAACATTGAATTGTGGCAAATAAAAATCCTCGAGAAATATCTGAAACGATGTTTCTTCAAATTCGGCTTGGTAAAAACTTTATTTATACAAGATATTACTCAGGGATATTTTGTTTAGAAACAAAATTTTCTTTCCGGAAAAATATTTTGCTTCCGAAAAACGCGTTAGTTGATGATGTCATATTTTACAATGCATTGTGAAGAGTCTCGTTCTAAAAATTTAATGCTGTGTTATGCTTTAAAAAATTATTGTGCTCATACATTGTCCTTTACTCTGTATTAAAGCCAATTTCATAAGTTTCATGGACATACAAAAAAGAGTACTTACTTTGTCCTAAAGTACGTATTACCATATATTATATTTTCATTTAATGTATTCACTTTTCTAATAAAAGCATGTAGATTATGGGAGCCATTGTCAAAAGTGTGGTCTGTTATGTTTCAAAATGATAATATGTATAACTATAGCATGTTCTGAAAAATTATTATCTTCTTGTACCGTTTTTTGCGTTAAATTGCAACAAAGTGTAACAGTTTTGTCACAGAGTTGTTATCTCACGTGAGAACTAACACTACACAAAATAGTTTCAACTGAAAGTCATGTATAAAAGTTTCATCTAATGTATTTTTGAAAAGAAAATCATGCACATTATTGTAGCCCGAAGTATTTACATTTCAGATACTTAGACATTGTTGTTGTGTGTTAAAACTTCTGTAGTTTCTAGAGAATAGAACAACAGCGTAATTTATGTACAAATGAGTCAGAAAAGTTTAGATCAAATGGGAAACAACCCGTCAACTCATAATCACGATATATTTATTTCCACATTTATATTACGGTTCATTCATTCATTCATTCATATTGAGTGGGGAGGTCAGGAAAGCCCTAGGTGCTGATTCCACTAGGGAATATTGCACCAAGCCCCATTGTTTTTCGACACTCCTGTCAAAGAAAGCCAGATTCCTTAAGAAAGGCCAAAAGACTTTTGACAGGTTCTTCGTGAATTGTATATATTACGGTTAACAAGGTAACATCTGTCGTTTAAATGAGCAGTTCTTTTTTACCACTTAATTTCCGTTTTATGGTTGGATTTCCCTTGACCTTAAGAAACAGAACCACTAGCCTTACTAATTGCCTGCCTGATGCCACTGTGGTCCTAAGTTATACACGACGTGAGTTCAAATCCTGGTCCAGGGATGGGTGCAACAGTTTGGATTTCACTCTACACCGTTTAATTAGCTCAATTCAATTAACGCATGACTACCAATACAATCCCCGCAGAACGATAAATCCAAACATATATTAGCCTTAACTGAAGTGGGTAAAAAGTTCGGTAAGTGAAGCAAACGCTATTAGGTTAAGCTGTTGGATATGGTTGGTAGCTCGTAGCCTTGTATCTATTCATAAGCAGGAAGGTAGACATTTAATTAACTTCACACTTGAGCAGCACAACGAGCTATTGGTAACGGATCAGGAGCATCCGCAGAAGGAAAAGACCCGAGGACAACACCACGTAATTTTTAACCATGGTTAAATGATGACAGTTCACAAGTAATACAGTATATCTTGATAGTTCTAGGAAATGTTTATCATGTATATTACATACACTTGACTCCCTAAAGGTAAACCAATGGCAAACCATTGTTTTCCAAACTTTCAATTTAAAAATTAAGTGCTAAGTCTTTGAGCTTTGCTGTAAAATCTTCTGTCGAAGAAGTGTGAGTAAAGGAAAGCCGTATCCACAGGTGAACAATTGATTACTACTTTCCAAAGTTTGAAAGCCGCCTTCGAAACGCTCCCCCAACAAGTGCTTTTTTCGGATTCCTTAATTTCAAATTGCATCATGCTCGTAAATCAATTCCCGGATCCATTTTGTTTCAAATAAGTGCGCCGTATCGCTTCCAACAGAGTTTAATTTCGCCAACACGTCGAAGAATTTCTCACGAATCATTGCATCGGCGAGCTCAAATCAGCATATAAAACGATATTCTATTTTTCACGGCAAGAGGGAAAAACTAAAGAAATATTGAGTCTGAAGTAGAAGCAAAAAATAAGACAAAGAATGTTAAAGAACTTATCCTCTGGAGAATTCCATCTCCTTTCCGAATAATAAAACCTTAACGTCTTTTAGGAGGGAAAAACCATTTGCCGGCTGTATGGAGGATGATAAATTCCGACATTTTCTCTGGAAGAAAAATGGGAAAACGACCAGTAGAAAATCAGAAACTCTTTTGTCACAATCAATATGGCTGACTTGTATTTTTTGCTTCTTTCTCTCGAAGTCATTCCTATATTTCCGTCCTTTCGTAAAGGTATTTCTCATTTCTCGGGATAAATTATTTTCCTCAAGTCGTAATATAAAATGTGAGAAAAATCTCTAAATTTGCCGAACCAGAACTTGTTTCGAAGTTTCTCGATTCACTCTCCTGTTGTAAGTTCCGCCATAAGTTATTTTCCTTTTGCAGTGCATGATTCAGTGCCCGTATGATTCCGGGGTTTGGATACTTCAACATTTACTCTTTTCGTTCTGACTGATAATAAAAGGGCAGTTTTGTATTTCACAGGCAATTTCACTTCGATCGCTCCACTAAATTAAATACCTAAAAGCGACGCATTATATTGATTTTGAAGTTTTATTGCGCTGTTTTTAAACTAAAGTAATGATTAGAGAGAACAGGAAATACGAAGACACATATTTCTCATATAGGGGGACCACATATAACCAAAATTACTTTTCGCATTTCAGAACAAATCCGCATCCACTTGAAAATTCCTCTTGCAATTCTTAGAATTTCAATTATAGTTTTGGGGTTCCCATTTAAGAGTACTAAATTGTTTAATCTTCTTTCTACTTATAATTTTTTCGTTTCAAATTTATTCATATTCTTTTAAATTCACTAGTTTTAAATATCTTCAGTTTTAAGTATTATCTTAATGAACACTTGAAACTAAACCCAGTGCAACTTGCCTTCTAGATTGAGTTTCAAAATTCTTAACAGATCAATATATGTAGGATTTTAATTCTTGAGTATAGCAGAATCTTGCAACACACTTGGCTACCGGAATCGGGCAACACACTTTGCTACCGAAATCTGGCGACGTTTTTCATATTTTATAGGCTTACCACGGGTGATCGAGAGAGATGATTCTGGTTGTTATTGGCAAAAAGGGTTCAGTGGTCTTGCTGAGACCGTATTGATGTTTCCTATTGATAGTTGATTGATGTTGCCGGCTGTGTTACTTTATTAATAAATGTTTTGTTAACGAGCGTTCCAGTTCTCGTAATAATATTGAAAAGTAAAACCTTAACCCTAAACGACCGGCCAGGATAGACACTACTACATAATTAAGTACCAACTTTATTATTTTTTATAAATTTAAGGAATTTTTTTAAATGTTACACCTGTTTAAATCCCCCATTCAATTCTTTGAATCTCCCTCTTCATACGTGGGTCGTTCGGAAAGTAATACCCGTTTGAGCATGCGTACCACTATGCCAGTGGCAAGTGTGCACCGTTCAAGGTCTACCAGTTTTATGGACTCGTCTGCCAGCTGTCTACTGAATTACATCGTATTATAACGGTTATTGTTGCTTTGGTATGCGAATAAGATGTCCAAGAAAATCGAGCGTGAAATCAAAGCAATGTATGTTACTATGCCTTTTGGAATATAAAGACACAGTTTGGTAGAAAAAAAACATTTAATTCAACATTAAAAGACGAAACATAACAGGACGACATAAAATGACTAAACAGAAGTACTAAACATAGAAACGCGTCATCACAAAAATTTCGTCATCGTCTTTCGTCTCTGCAATCATCGCGCGGAAGCGATCTCATTCGGCGGAGTTTTTCACTGCAGTCACAGTTAATGATCGCTCGGGCGGCGATGTAATTCGGCAGGAGTTACAGTTACAGCTCGGTGGGAGAATAGTTAATACGAATCCTTCCTCGACATGTATGGTGATGTGATGATTGAATCATTTGTATGTCGTCGGTGCGAAAGTTTAATGACAGGATAGAACGTTCATGATGAGGAGTGATATGACCGTAAAAAGTGTCAGTACAGCTGAGCTTGTTGTCTGTCGACAAATTCATTAAATAAGATCGGCGTGGGACTGGATGAAATTGATGATACATTTTCACATGTAAGTCGTACTATAACTTACGTATTAGTAACACATCACCTCAAATTCAGAAAAATTGTACAATGTGGGTGGCGACGCATGCTCAATGACGATTGCAAAAGCTCAAAGACGTTACTGCTTATCTCAATGGACTGGTGGCAGAGGAGTATGAATCTCGTATTCACAAGGTTACGACAAATTTTTAAATTTGCAAGGGAACTATGTAGAAAAGTAATATAAGGTACTAGGGGGGCCGCCCCCTGCTCGCTGACGATCGCCAACCCCAGGAGGATTGCTTCGCTGCGCGAACCTATGCTCGCTTCGCTCACATCAATGAAGACATGTGGCATAGCAGAAGAAATTGTTTACAAAATATGATATTCCAAAAAAATATTTTTCAAATCGAAATTTGCTGTATTACGGAAAAGTTATATACAGTACCTCTGGAATCAGAATTCAAAGGAAACTTCGAGCAAATTTTGACTCGAAATGTGAGCACTGATTTGGAAATTGAATACCCAGCATGTTGTTTGTGTGTACATTTACCCAGCACTTGAGCCACCCACACTTTTCTATTGTGTTTGTTGTCGAAAGTTGTAGTGCAATAAGCGTCTTGTTGAACTGTAATTGTTGGCCCTAAAAAGGACCATTTTTTAAATGGCCCTATAATGGATCGTTTTTCAAATGGCCTTGAAAAGATCCTCCGCTTTCTTTGATTTCTATTAACTGCCACAACTCGATTAAAATTCTTTTTTTTTCTCAATAAAATTTCATCCGATAACGCTATAAATTCAATTGAAGCACGAGGCTTCGTGATAAACAAACAATCGTACAATGTTGCCATTACAAATTACAAATATCATATTTTTTGCGTGCCACGTAAGAGAGTAATTATATATATAGATAAAAATGTAAACCCAAAAGTGTGCTTGAAAATTTTTAATTGGTCTGTATTTTATTTAAAAGCGGGAGTTACTAACCGTAGTAGTTACTCTCAGTCACGGGTATGACAGTTTCTAGGCAAACCGTTTACAGATGTTTAGGACATCTTGATCTATGTGCTCGCAGGCCTGTCAGATGTGTACCGCTCACGGCAACTCACTGTCTCCAGCGGTTAGCCTGGAGTAGAGAACAGGTAATGTGGACATCGTCACAGTGGGTTTGTGTGATGTTTTCCGACGAGTCCAGGTTTAGCTTGTAGTCTGACTCACGGCGGACGTTCATATGAAGAACGCCAGGTACCCGCTATACCACCAAAACAACATTATTGGATGACACCGTTACAGTGGTGAAGGATTGCTCGTTTGGGGCGGAATTATACTGGGCTCCATAACAGATCTACATGTTCAAATCGGAACCACGAGAGGCCAAATTTATCGGAACATCATTCTGGAACAACATGTACGTATGTTTAGGGTTGCCACGGGCGCATAATTTGTGTTTATGGATTACAACGCCCGTCCTCACCGTGCAAACATTGTAAACGAATGCCTAGAATCTGAGGATATCACTTGTATGGAATGGCCAGCATTCTCACCTAACTTTAATCCGATAGAGCATGTGCAAGACATGCTTGGCCGACTAGTTACAGCCCGTAAACCACCTCCTACATGTGTACCGGAACTTCGGAGAGCATTGCTTGCTGAGTGGAGTGATCTTCCCCAAGATCAGCTAGATAATTTGATCCGTAGCATGCATAGGCGTTGTACGGACTGTATTTCATCGTCAGGAATACATACAATGTATTAATCACTATACCAACCATGTCATGTTACGTTTTTGTAAGGTCGATATTTTTTTGCAATTGCTCCAGTGAGTAAAAATCGTATTTTTTATGAATGGTATCATACATACACCATTTTGTTCTTATCTTTTGTTTAATAAATGGGCTTTATGAATAAGTCACGTTTGTTTTGTTTCTGAACCTTTATTTGCCGGAGCTAGCATTATTCTTAATTTAAGGATATGAGAGTATTTTAGCACACAATCAACACACTTGAAATTTGTTAAACGTTAGTATGCTGTCTAAACAAGCTTCAGCATTTTTCACTTAAATAAGTTAGTTTAACGCTGGTATTCTCACTAAACATGTTTTAACTATTTTTAAAATGTATGAGTCAGTTCAACGTTGATAAAGCTTCAACGAAAATGAGAAATTTCCAGCTTATTTAAAATCCGTGTTCATTACTGCCTTCATTATTAAATTTGCTATTTAATTCACTGTGTGCCTTAAAATATTAAAACTAATGGTCGAGTCAAATTCGTCTAGCCACGTCTGAACTCACCAAGCAATACCCGGGTTTGGGCCAGAAAAAAGATATTTAATGTTGTGAAAGCTAGAATGTTCTCCTTCGCTTTGTAATGAACGAAACTCTTCAAATATATCTGGAATCATATTGAAAGTAAAGTTATACTATCCCTCATTATTTGATTTTGTTTTCCAAAAGTATACCCAGTGATGAAGGAAATTTTTTGACCTTGACTTTTAATTATCAAAATTGTTTGTTTTTTACGTGAAGGTGTTTCTAAACTCATTGCTGCTGACGCAGTCCCAATGCAGACGCTATTGGACAAATGGCTTTAAGGCAGGGATAGAAGAGATACGGAAATATGAATCATCGTAGTTTAATTAATGTCACACTGGAGCAACACAATGGACTATTGGTGGCGGTCCAGCGGTCTATTAAAAGAACTAGAGAAGGCCTTAGAGGCATATTAATGAGAACTTTGGACATTAGATTACAAGAAATGGAAGAGACAGGATATTGAAGTTGATGCAACCTAAAACAAATCATATGCCTATAGACGGAGCGGTGACCAAATCAAACCAAAATGTCGTGAATAGGGAATAAAGAGGGATTGGGGAACAGAGAAGTGGGATGAAAGCAGAAGATGGCTTGGATATTGCAGGAAATGTACATCGGGTCTGTAAAACCTGTACACACATAAAGGTAGGTAGTTAATTAACGTCGCACTAGAGCAACACAGCGGGCTATCGACACCAGTCCGGAAGCAAGCTGGAACGAAAAGATCCGAGGACAACACCTCGTCCTTTTGATCCACGGTAATACCTGAGATGTTACCTTACTCTTCAAACTTCCACACCACACTAACGTAAGGACGCTTGAGGCCAGAACAAATGTAACGTTCACTCCCCTCTTGTACACCGACGGTCTTTGGCTAGACCAAGTTTCATGCTCACAAATCTCCACAAACCTAAAATAGATGCGAGTGAATGAAAGGATGCAGCCTGTTAGTACAACTATTTGCCTTTTGAGACCCCACAAGATTCTGTAGAACGTATGCTAGGAGATAAAGTTAAATTAAAATGTTGGAAAATAAATTATTATACCGATGCATATCCCCAGCAAACGTATAAGAAATATCCACCTTAAGACAGTGACTTTCACGACTGTTAGCCAGCCTTGCTTGAAAACGTTTATCATTATTAATTCCAACAACTCATCTCATATTGCTTTCTGAGTGTCATGTGAATTCCGAGTCTTGAAGTACTGCTTTTGTCCCACAACAAACATGATAAGCAAATAATCATCTATTGTGAACCCTTAAGGTGTATGTACACACTAAAAATCCTGAAAATTCAACAGAAGGTCCAACTTTTTTTTAATGCTTCAAAATATTCTTCAATTTCTTAGCTTTCAAACGATGCCAAGATCTTGAAAATATTCGAAATAGTTTTCTAGTTACAAGGGTTTTCAAAGGTACTGTCACCATAAACAGACGTGTTTCCAAAACTTTAAACTCAATTACTGAAGAAACAAGTTTTTGCAATAGGATGCTTTGTTCAAACAGTGATAACTCAACAATAAATTAATCTATTATAATTATTTTTGTATCATTATAATCTACATAATACAGCGGATGTTTTGACCCTCAATCAGAGTTATTAGTTAAGAAATAAATTTTTAATGGATTTTTAAATCCTCAATTTCCAGAAAAAAATCGTGATTTTTTATGCATTCTTGTCGAAAAAAGTTGTAACAGAAAACCTTTTCTCTCAATAAACTTGATGGAGGGTCAAAACATGAAGAATAATATTGGAAATGATTTCCAACTAGAATTGTCTTTCTAGGCAAATTAGAATTTGAGATATCACTGTTAAAAAAACATACTAATTAGCTCATTATATCTTAATTAGTTAATTAATAATTAGTTTAATATGATTTTTTTCACTGAAATAGTTTTAAGCATAAACCAATGACCTACTGTGAAAAAACTGGATTTTTAAAGTTAAAATTAAAAAAATAAACTTCTAGTGTGTACGTACACCTTAAGAGGAACGTTAAATGAGAAGAAAGCCGACTTTTCGCCCTGTAAACATCTAGCATCTTCCTTCTGCTTTTATGTTTAATCGTACATGCGTTAAAAATGGTTATCCTTATTAAAGAACTTTTACAAACATTAAACCAGGGACCTTTCATGAACAGTTGAAGTACCGCTATATTTCAATCTATTGCACCATTTATTTACAATAAACGTCTTTCCTTACATCCTTCTTTCAACAAGCTTGATTTCAATAATTTCCACGGAAACTGTAGAAGTTACAATATTCGAACACAGTTGCACTAAATTACGAGTCTAGCATATGAATAAAACTTACTAAACGAATCCTGTAAACCACACAAAGACAGGAGCCTCGTGGAAGTATATTTTAATAACACTGAAAAATACGGTACAGGGTACCAACAGGGCTAATTAGCGTTCTTCAATGAGGGACACCCCTTGGAGTCTAACTATTATCTAATTCATACTCCAGTATTTTTTCGTGCGAGAAATTCATGTTGAAATGCATTACTTAACCCAGAAACGTAATCCATTCGTTAATGCTCTTAACCGAAGCGTTACAGGGAAGACTTTTGAAAACGTAACGACTTACACATTTCAAGTAGGCGCAGACTTTCCAAACATTCTTTCCGAAGGAGACGAATTCCGGGGGAATCTTTTTAAGGGATTTGCATAGCGGCCGGAAAATGTTTCTGGAAATTCTAGGAAACTCTTTTCTCCTTTTTTTTTGTTTCCTCGACTACTGCAGTCCGTGGGGATGAAAAATGAGTTTTCGATTCTTTGAGGGCAGAATTTTGAAAATTAATGAGCGACCTCCTCCTCGAGGTTCTCGGCCTCGTGAGGGTCGAACTGTTTTAGCGGGTTAGGAGGGCTTGAATAATTGAGTTTTCAAATGGTGTGCCTAAGATTTTCGCTGAGTTATTTATGTGCTCCGGAACTCGAGGCGGTGATTTAGGAGGAAGGTGACAGCACCTGCTACATGCTAAGGATTGTGGACACTGAATTCTACTGTCATTAATTTCCATAAAGGACAGAAAAAACACGGTCAGGGTGTGTTTAGCCAATAACTCGCGTGCGACTTTAGTACACATGGATTAATTAGATTGTTATTTATTAACTTCATTTTTCGTAGCGTCGACTCGGTGAGTGGAAAGGATAGAACGGGATATATGATGATGGAATTAATGTGGTTGAGTGTTTAAGTTGAAACATAATTATTTTTAATTTAGCGATATTAGTTTTTAGACATAATCATAAATGGAAAGTACGATTTCAGTACACACAGATTAAATAGGTTAATATTAAATTTACTTTCCATGTCGTGGACTCGGTGATTGGAAAGTAGAGAACGTGATAGATGATGATGGAATTAATGTGGTTGAGTGTTTAAGTTGAAACATAATTATTTTTAATTTAGCGATATTAGTTTTTAGACATAATCATAAATGGAAAGTACGATTTCAGTACACACAGATTAAATAGGTTAATATTAACTTCACTTTCCATGTCGTGTACTCGGTGATTGGAAAGTAAAGAACGTGATAGATGATGATGGAATTAATGTGGTTGAGTGTTTAAGTTGAAACATAATTATTTTTAACTAGCAAAATACCCGACCTTACTCGGTTTGAATTCGTTTACTCTAGATTGAAGAGATAATCAAAATATATAATGACTTACGTTTTTTGTAGAGTAAAAATTTATTTTAACATCTTTCGCCATCTTTATATTTTCTACAACATACTTTGTACACAAATCCTACACATGCATATCCATTCATCTAATACATTTCACATACATCGCACAATTGCCGTATGACAAAGCTACAAAAAGACGAAAGGTGATACTAAGGTTACTACTATAAAAGACGATTTATAGGAAGATTTGGAATTCCCTTTCTTAAGTTCTTTTCATATTCAACTCAGTTAATTAAAATTACGATTTACGGCGAGTGCTCTCGCACTCATAGTCAACAAAACAATATTTTTTTACCTGTGGCACTCTTGCCTCCGGTATGCGACATTGTGAAATTTTGCAATCTTCTCCTGTCATTACTACAACGAATTTTTTAATGTTGGAAAAAGTTCTAGTTTGGATTTTTAAACATTATTATTATTTCAATAACGACATTATTCTTTAAATAACGGCATTATTCTTTAAATAACGGCATTATTCTTTAAATAACGGCATTATTCTTTAAATAACGGCATTATTCTTTAAATAACGGCATTATTCTTTCAATAATGGCATAACTACACTTAAAATTTACTGAAAATTTATACTGACTTACCTAACATTTTCAAGTCTAATACTTTCTGGTGCTGTTGGGTGTGATGAGAAGGAAAACAGATTTATTAAAATAATAAATATTTAAAACAGGAAACAGCGAAGTAAAACAAAATAAAAGATGTCGTAAAAAATTGTTGTAAAGATATTAATTTGTGATTCAATTTTATCTCTTGATCTCGCACAGTTGCCACAACTTACAACTAAAAGTGTGCAAAAGTTAGAAATGTGAAATTAATTCAGAGCGAAAGAACCAGAAAAAATATCACTGCTCGCGCGATCGTGTTCATTCTCGTTTCATTGAAAAATATTGTCTGTCCCAAATATTCGGAAATCGTTTTCATTGCGCAAAGAATAAAAATAAGACTCGAAATAAATGACGTATCAGAGATGAAATTCCATTAAAAAAAAAAAAAAAAAATTTTGAAGAATAATTACTTTTTCAGCAGTACTGGTAAAGCAATCGAATTAATCGTAATATTAAATAGACATTCCAATTTTTCCAAAACTACCAAATTATGGTTGATTTAAGTATACTTACTCAGGTGTTTTAGCATGAAACTCATCTAAATATAACAATAAAGAAATGTTTAATGTTGCATTCACTACATTGATAGATAATGTATAAAATAAAATACAACGCAATCAAATATCTGGAATACAATTCATGTGATGCCTACCCAAACACACAAACACAAAATCGAGCATAGAACAGAAAGACGGACAGACAGACTTTCGCAACCAATTCCACTCACTAAATCAAGATAAGTACTCACTGTATGCAAATTTCCATGAAAATATCTTAAACCGCGTGGACGTGTATAGGGCACAACATACAGACAGACAGACAGACAGACACCAAACGAGAAAAAGGCGGATTCGGCATCAGAAGGGTCGAAAACGGATAGAAAACTTGAAATGGGTAGAAAATATTGAATGTACAAACAAACACTCCATTCTTATTTATATAGATTTAGCGATATTAGTTTTTAGACATAATCATAAATGGGAAGTACGATTTCAGTACACACAGATTAAATAGGTTAATATTAACTTCACTTTCCATGTCGTGGACTCGGTGATTGGAAAGTAGAGAACGTGATAGATGATGATGGAATTAATGTGGTTGAGTGTTTATGTTGAAACATAATTATTTTTAATTTAGCGATATTAGTTTTTAGACATAATCATAAATGGGAAGTACGATTTCAGTAAACACAGATTAAATAGGTTAATATTAACTTCACTTTCCATGTCGTGGTCTCGGTGATTGGAAAGTAGAGAACGTGATAGATGATGATGGAATTAATGTGGTTGAGTGTTTAAGTTGAAACATAATTATTTTTAATTTAGCGATATTAGTTTTCAGACATAATCATAAATGGGAAGTACGATTTCAGTACACACAGATTAAATAGGTTAATATTAACTTCACTTTCCATGTCGTGGACTCGGTGATTGGAAAGTAGAGAACGTGATAGATGATGATGGAATTAATGTGGTTGAGTGTTTAAGTTGAAACATAATTATTTTTAATTTAGCGATATTAGTTTTTAGACATAATCATAAATGGGAAGTACGATTTCAGTACACACAGATTAAATAGGTTAATATTAACTTCACTTTCCATGTCGTGGACTCGGTGATTGGAAAGTAGAGAACGTGATAGATGATGACGGAATTAATGTGGTTGAGTGTTTAAGTTGAAACATAATTATTTTTAATTTAGCGATATTAGTTTTTAGACATAATCATAAATGGGAAGTACGATTTCAGTACACACAGATTAAATAGGTTAATATTAACTTCACTTTCCATGTCGTGGACTCGGTGATTGGAAAGTAGAGAACGTGATAGATGATGACGGAATTAATGTGGTTGAGTGTTTAAGTTGAAACATAATTATTTTTAATTTAGCGATATTAGTTTTTAGACATAATCATAAATGGGAAGTACGATTTCAGTACACACAGATTAAATAGGTTAATATTAACTTCACTTTCCATGTCGTGGACTCGGTGATTGGAAAGTAGAGAACGTGATAGATGATGATGGAATTAATGTGGTTGAGTGTTTATGTTGAAACATAATTATTTTTAATTTAGCGACATTAGTTTTTAGACATAATCATAAATGGGAAGTACGATTTCAGTAAACACAGATTAAATAGGTTAATATTAACTTCACTTTCCATGTCGTGGTCTCGGTGATTGGAAAGTAGAGAACGTGATAGATGATGATGGAATTAATGTGGTTGAGTGTTTAAGTTGAAACATAATTATTTTTAATTTAGCGATATTAGTTTTTAGACATAATCATAAATGGGAAGTACGATTTCAGTACACACAGATTAAATAGGTTAATATTAACTTCACTTTCCATGTCGTGGACTCGGTGATTGGAAAGTAGAGAACGTGATAGATGATGACGGAATTAATGTGGTTGAGTGTTTAAGTTGAAACATAATTATTTTTAATTTAGCGATATTAGTTTTTAGACATAATCATAAATGGGAAGTACGATTTCAGTACACACAGATTAAATAGGTTAATATTAACTTCACTTTCCATGTCGTGGACTCGGTGATTGGAAAGTAGAGAACGTGATAGATGATGATGGAATTAATGTGGTTGAGTGTTTAAGTTGAAACATAATTATTTTTAATTTAGCGATATTAGTTTTTAGACATAATCATAAATGGGAAGTACGATTTCAGTACACACAGATTAAATAGGTTAATATTAACTTCACTTTCCATGTCGTGGACTCGGTGATTGGAAAGTAGAGAACGTGATAGATGATGATGGAATTAATGTGTTGAGTGTTTAAGTTGAAACATAATTATTTTTAATTTAGCGATATTAGTTTTTAGACATAATCATAAATGGGAAGTACGATTTCAGTACACACAGATTAAATAGGTTAATATTAACTTCACTTTCCATGTCGTGGACTCGGTGATTGGAAAGTAGAGAACGTGATAGATGATGATGGAATTAATGTGGTTGAGTGTTTAAGTTGAAACATAATTATTTTTAATTTAGCGATATTAGTTTTTAGACATAATCATAAATGGGAAGTACGATTTCAGTACACACAGATTAAATAGGTTAATATTAACTTCACTTTCCATGTCGTGGACTCGGTGATTGGAAAGTAGAGAACGTGATAGATGATGACGGAATTAATGTGGTTGAGTGTTTAAGTTGAAACATAATTATTTTTAATTTAGCGATATTAGTTTTTAGACATAATCATAAATGGGAAGTACGATTTCAGTACACACAGATTAAATAGGTTAATATTAACTTCACTTTCCATGTCGTGGACTCGGTGATTGGAAAGTAGAGAACGTGATAGATGATGACGGAATTAATGTGGTTGAGTGTTTAAGTTGAAACATAATTATTTTTAATTTAGCGATATTAGTTTTTAGACATAATCATAAATGGGAAGTACGATTTCAGTACACATAGATTAAATAGGTTAATATTAACTTCACTTTCCATGTCGTGGACTCGGTGATTGGAAAGTAGAGAACGTGATAGATGATGATGGAATTAATGTGGTTGAGTGTTTATGTTGAAACATAATTATTTTTAATTTAGCGATATTAGTTTTTAGACATAATCATAAATGGGAAGTACGATTTCAGTAAACACAGATTAAATAGGTTAATATTAACTTCACTTTCCATGTCGTGGTCTCGGTGATTGGAAAGTAGAGAACGTGATAGATGATGATGGAATTAATGTGGTTGAGTGTTTAAGTTGAAACATAATTATTTTTAATTTAGCGATATTAGTTTTTAGACATAATCATAAATGGGAAGTACGATTTCAGTACACACAGATTAAATAGGTTAATATTAACTTCACTTTCCATGTCGTGGACTCGGTGATTGGAAAGTAGAGAACGTGATAGATGATGATGGAATTAATGTGGTTGAGTGTTTAAGTTGAAACATAATTATTTTTAATTTAGCGATATTAGTTTTTAGACATAATCATAAATGGGAAGTACGATTTCAGTACACACAGATTAAATAGGTTAATATTAACTTCACTTTCCATGTCGTGGACTCGGTGATTGGAAAGTAGAGAACGTGATAGATGATGATGGAATTAATGTGTTGAGTGTTTAAGTTGAAACATAATTATTTTTAATTTAGCGATATTAGTTTTTAGACATAATCATAAATGGGAAGTACGATTTCAGTACACACAGATTAAATAGGTTAATATTAACTTCACTTTCCATGTCGTGGACTCGGTGATTGGAAAGTAGAGAACGTGATAGATGATGATGGAATTAATGTGGTTGAGTGTTTAAGTTGAAACATAATTATTTTTAATTTAGCGATATTAGTTTTTAGACATAATCATAAATGGGAAGTACGATTTCAGTACACACAGATTAAATAGGTTAATATTAACTTCACTTTCCATGTCGTGGACTCGGTGATTGGAAAGTAGAGAACGTGATAGATGATGACGGAATTAATGTGGTTGAGTGTTTAAGTTGAAACATAATTATTTTTAATTTAGCGATATTAGTTTTTAGACATAATCATAAATGGGAAGTACGATTTCAGTACACACAGATTAAATAGGTTAAGGTATCCGGACACGTTGGAGGTCGTTATTTTTTTTAATGTGATATAGAAACATTTTAATGATATTTTTATGTTTAGTTTTATTAAAAAATAGCATTGGGCTATAAATATTTAAATTATATATTAATAATTTTGTAAAAATTATAAATATGTATGAAAATTTAAGGAAATTTATGAAAAACTTCAATTGTGCTACAGAAAAATCTATTCAATTAATTTGAAAAATAATGCTTCCAAAATAAACTACATGCAATTGTCTAGTGAATGAACTACAATCAAAAATATATTTAAAAAAACAAAAATTCGACAAGCGATCGAAAAATGAATGCAAGATTTTTGACAGTTTTACAGTCAGACTTCTTAAATAAAGAGTCATAATTTAAAAACTCTTCAACTCATCATAATTATCATAGTTTATTCACTAGACAACATTATGAAAAACAAGTTCACAAATTTTTACGAGAATCCATCAATAACTTTTTGTGTTATAACATTTGAAGTGAAGAAATAACGCAAAACTATTAATTCAGAGTAAAAGCAGTTTGAAGTGTATCGTTTGCTCTCTCCTTGCTTTTACTGTTTGCGTAAACAATTTTGTTTTCACTTCTATTTCAAAATGTTCACACTATTTCCAAAAGAAAAACCATTTAAACACTTAAAAAACCTTTCTAAAATTAGATTTGCAATAAAAAGTAAGCTTTAAATTTAAATTTTGAAGGTTTTTGGTCTTTTTATGTCCACTTCCGATGGTTTCCAAACCTACTTCCGGTTTTCCCGCCTTGATTAAAATCGTAATATCTCTTGAACTAATTAACTTAGAGAAAAAACAAAATATTCTTTGGAAAGTCAAATAAATACTCTATCAAATAAGATCCAAAAACTGCTTTTTGAATATTTGGTCAAAAATGACATTTTCAACGTGTTCGGATACCTTAATATTAACTTCACTTTCCATGTCGTGGACTCGGTGATTGGAAAGTAGAGAACGTGATAGATGATGACGGAATTAATGTGGTTGAGTGTTTAAGTTGAAACATAATTATTTTTAATTTAGCGATATTAGTTTTTAGACATAATCATAAATGGGAAGTACGATTTCAGTACACATAGATTAAATAGGTTAATATTAACTTCACTTTCCATGTCGTGGACTCGGTGATTGGAAAGTAGAGAACGTGATAGATGATGATGGAATTAATGTGGTTGAGTGTTTATGTTGAAACATAATTATTTTTAATTTAGCGATATTAGTTTTTAGACATAATCATAAATGGGAAGTACGATTTCAGTAAACACAGATTAAATAGGTTAATATTAACTTCACTTTCCATGTCGTGGTCTCGGTGATTGGAAAGTAGAGAACGTGATAGATGATGATGGAATTAATGTGGTTGAGTGTTTAAGTTGAAACATAATTATTTTTAATTTAGCGATATTAGTTTTTAGACATAATCATAAATGGGAAGTACGATTTCAGTACACACAGATTAAATAGGTTAATATTAACTTCACTTTCCATGTCGTGGACTCGGTGATTGGAAAGTAGAGAACGTGATAGATGATGACGGAATTAATGTGGTTGAGTGTTTAAGTTGAAACATAATTATTTTTAATTTAGCGATATTAGTTTTTAGACATAATCATAAATGGGAAGTACGATTTCAGTACACACAGATTAAATAGGTTAATATTAACTTCACTTTCCATGTCGTGGACTCGGTGATTGGAAAGTAGAGAACGTGATAGATGATGACGGAATTAATGTGGTTGAGTGTTTAAGTTGAAACATAATTATTTTTAATTTAGCGATATTAGTTTTTAGACATAATCATAAATGGGAAGTACGATTTCAGTACACACAGATTAAATAGGTTAATATTAACTTCACTTTCCATGTCGTGGACTCGGTGATTGGAAAGTAGAGAACGTGATAGATGATGACGGAATTAATGTGGTTGAGTGTTTAAGTTGAAACATAATTATTTTTAATTTAGCGATATTAGTTTTTAGACATAATCATAAATGGGAAGTACGATTTCAGTACACATAGATTAAATAGGTTAATATTAACTTCACTTTCCATGTCGTGGACTCGGTGATTGGAAAGTAGAGAACGTGATAGATGATGATGGAATTAATGTGGTTGAGTGTTTATGTTGAAACATAATTATTTTTAATTTAGCGATATTAGTTTTTAGACATAATCATAAATGGGAAGTACGATTTCAGTAAACACAGATTAAATAGGTTAATATTAACTTCACTTTCCATGTCGTGGTCTCGGTGATTGGAAAGTAGAGAACGTGATAGATGATGATGGAATTAATGTGGTTGAGTGTTTAAGTTGAAACATAATTATTTTTAATTTAGCGATATTAGTTTTTAGACATAATCATAAATGGGAAGTACGATTTCAGTACACACAGATTAAATAGGTTAATATTAACTTCACTTTCCATGTCGTGGACTCGGTGATTGGAAAGTAGAGAACGTGATAGATGATGACGGAATTAATGTGGTTGAGTGTTTAAGTTGAAACATAATTATTTTTAATTTAGCGATATTAGTTTTTAGACATAATCATAAATGGGAAGTACGATTTCAGTACACACAGATTAAATAGGTTAATATTAACTTCACTTTCCATGTCGTGGACTCGGTGATTGGAAAGTAGAGAACGTGATAGATGATGATGGAATTAATGTGGTTGAGTGTTTAAGTTGAAACATAATTATTTTTAATTTAGCGATATTAGTTTTTAGACATAATCATAAATGGGAAGTACGATTTCAGTACACACAGATTAAATAGGTTAATATTAACTTCACTTTCCATGTCGTGGACTCGGTGATTGGAAAGTAGAGAACGTGATAGATGATGATGGAATTAATGTGTTGAGTGTTTAAGTTGAAACATAATTATTTTTAATTTAGCGATATTAGTTTTTAGACATAATCATAAATGGGAAGTACGATTTCAGTACACACAGATTAAATAGGTTAATATTAACTTCACTTTCCATGTCGTGGACTCGGTGATTGGAAAGTAGAGAACGTGATAGATGATGATGGAATTAATGTGGTTGAGTGTTTAAGTTGAAACATAATTATTTTTAATTTAGCGATATTAGTTTTTAGACATAATCATAAATGGGAAGTACGATTTCAGTACACACAGATTAAATAGGTTAATATTAACTTCACTTTCCATGTCGTGGACTCGGTGATTGGAAAGTAGAGAACGTGATAGATGATGACGGAATTAATGTGGTTGAGTGTTTAAGTTGAAACACAATTATTTTTAATTTAGCGATATTAGTTTTTAGACATAATCATAAATGGGAAGTACGATTTCAGTACACACAGATTAAGGGGACACTACTGCTTTAAAATATAAGAAAATGACTAAAAAGTGACTATACTTTAAAAACCTGTAAAAAAATATCTATCAAAGATAACTATATACAATTTTCAGAAATGACTAACAAGGAATCATTGTTTTGAAAAATAGAGAAAGTTTAAACTATGTGTTTATAGAAAAATAATTATTAAACTAAATATTTTCAAAAAGTGAAAATTTAGATTTTACATATTATCACGCTGCGCGCAGGATATTTCAGGTAAATTCATTTACATTCAAAAAAAATTTATTTTAAATTAAAGGTAATAGTCAAATTAACATTTTAGACTACAGGATTGTATTTTAAATAAATAGAAAATTTTCTAGGTGGATTTTATAAAGAAAATCAATTTCTCATAAAATTTTCAGCATAATTTTTATCATAAAACTTTTTTTTTTTAAATTAGATTCATAATAATAGTCTATTTATATTATATTAATGTTATACACATTTGCTGAAAATTTCAAGAAAATTGCTTTAGTAGAACAAGAAATATCCAGCGCGCAAAGTGAAAAAATCATGTTCTGAGAAAATCGCATTTAAAGTTAAAATTTAACAACAAGATAATATTTGTATGATATTCAAAGAATATTGTGAATGAAAAATGTATTTAAGTATCATTACAGCTTATTTGAATAATATTTTTGATTATAATTGTCTTTAATGAGAAAAAAAAAACACAAATACCTTGATAATTTGATGTTGAGATTTATATTTTTTAACGTAATAATTCATTAAACAAAGAAAATGCAATATTGCAGCTTTAATATTTGTCAAAATTAAGTATCCTAAAATACAAATTTAATTAAAAGTTAAAAAATTAGACACACAAATAACTTTTATATTATAATTTAATAATAGTTAATAATACGAAACACAAATTTTTTAAAATTTCCCAGCTTCATATAAACACCCTTCTTTTTTTTTTAATTTTTCTTGTTTTAAAATTTTAGTCATGCGCTTTGCACGTCTACACTCTAACGACATTTCTAGAGTTTGCTTTTCTGCTTGTTTTACTCGTGCACTGTCGAGACTTAAAGCTGTATTTATGGAATATTTCCCAATTTTTAATCCCAAATGTCTCATTACTTCTATTCTTCCCAACTGTCCATTATTGAAGGAAATAATAGCCTCGTTCATTGCTATATCTGCAATTTTTCTGCCTGATCCACTTTGTTTCGGACACATTTTCCAAACAAGGGCATTCAATGACTCATTTGGATTTTGTGTCCGACCACCAACACAACGTCTGAGCAACTTGGGATCAGACAGATCCTTAAAAATGTTTTTAACACAGTCCATAACTGCAGCTGGTATAACATTTTTATGTTGATAGACTTTATCAATGTGTTTATGTCGTTGAAATTGACACCAAGAGTTCTCACCTAGAGGACAAAAGTCATGTAACGGTTCATCATCCGTTGAACGAGTGTGGCAATAAATAGCCCATATGGCTTTGCGCATATCGACCCAGGAAGTTTTATTGCTTCTAATGGCATTGCCGTAATATATTGACCATTTTTCAATAATTTTATCAGTCAATCGGCCTTTTCCACTGAGGGGTTTTCCATCACTTAACTTTTTACCACTAAAATGTTTTTTCATTTCGCGAAGACGTCTTCCCATTCTTTTTTGAACATGGCCGACACATTCAATCTTAGTGACTTTCACGTCTGGACCATAAATTTCAGCCTTTTCAATTTCAAGGAAAGTTTTAGTATCACCGTCGCCAATATAATTAATATATTGGCAATTATGATTGGCTTCGGAACGTTGAAACATCCTAACCATTCCGACAACTTCCATTTTTGCCGCTGATCCTTCGTGGTTTTTCACACATGATTTCTTATGGTTTTCTTTCCACAATTCGTATTCCAGTCCAGATTTCGGTTCTTTCCACTGGTCACAGCCTTTGCAAAATGATGCCATGACTTCAGTATCAACGACTTTTCCCGTCTCCGCTCCAATTAGAGTTGCAACACCAATTTGGGAAGAATGTCCTCTGGTCTTCCAAGACCCATCACCACTAACCGTTATTTTTGAATCTCCCGTCAAGTGTACTTCTTCTTCGGCAGCTTGTTTCATAGAAAGTTTAGCAATATTGCCAGAAGAAACAGATATTTTTTTTAAGTTGGTACTATACGTACGTATGCTTGCCAGTGGAGGTAAGTCCATGATCCCCAAAAAAGTTTTCATTCCGGCTAATCCTTGTCCAATACACCGCATGGCGTACACAAACCTCAAGTTTATTGCACTGATATTTCTTTTTTCTCCCATCATATTACTGTTTCTAACTGCAGTTAGCTCTTTGCAGTGATCACAGTTCAGACTGAATTTTGATGATAATCCATATGTGAGAGTTTCTTGAATTGCAATGTTACTCCCACATATTTTACAGCATAAATATTTTGATATTTCAGAAAAAAGCTTGTAATATCAATCAGTCTAAATCCATTGAAGTCTGAAGAAACAGTTGTATCTTCAAAACAAGAGCTTTTCAATTTTTTGTATGAAGAAGAAACATTAGCGACATCTGATTCTTTTGAAAATCGATTGGCATAAAACTTGCGTTTTTTAGGTCTTACACCAGATGCTCGTTTGTTGTTTGAAGAACTCATAATTATCAAGATAATCAAAAGAAACTAGAGCAGTCGAATAGTTCTAAAAAGAACTGTTTTTTTTTTTCAAATATGTTTACAATTGATGTAAAAAAATGTGTCGAAAAATAAAAACGCAAACGCAACTATACAATCGTAAACAAACAATTGAAAGAAAAGTTAAAGTTGCAGTAAGTTCACATTTGAAACGTAAATCAAGAACTGTGAGGCTTTTCAGGTAGCAGATATTTAATTTTATAAAATCTGTATTATTCTTTAAAACTTAAGATACAAATCAGTTTCGGTTTCGGTCGTTTGACAACTTCATTTTTTGGCAGTCATTTTGCAAAAGTGACTTCCGGATAAAAGTAAATATCTCGCGATTGGTTACACGTACATTAAAATGTTTGGTGTCGTTTTATTCAGAAAAATATGCAGTTTAATAATATATCAAAAATGAAAAAAAGATTTTTTGACCTTTTTAAAGCAGTAGTGTCCCCTTAAATAGGTTAATATTAACTTCACTTTCCATGTCGTGGACTCGGTGATTGGAAAGTAGAGAACGTGATAGATGATGATGGAATTAATGTGGTTGAGTGTTTAAGTTGAAACATAATTATTTTTAATTTAGCGATATTAGTTTTTAGACATAATCATAAATGGGAAGTACGATTTCAGTACACACAGATTAAATAGGTTAATATTAACTTCACTTTCCATGTCGTGGACTCGGTGATTGGAAAGTAGAGAACGTGATAGATGATGATGGAATTAATGTGTTGAGTGTTTAAGTTGAAACATAATTATTTTTAATTTAGCGATATTAGTTTTTAGACATAATCATAAATGGGAAGTACGATTTCAGTACACACAGATTAAATAGGTTAATATTAACTTCACTTTCCATGTCGTGGACTCGGTGATTGGAAAGTAGAGAACGTGATAGATGATGATGGAATTAATGTGGTTGAGTGTTTAAGTTGAAACATAATTATTTTTAATTTAGCGATATTAGTTTTTAGACATAATCATAAATGGGAAGTACGATTTCAGTACACACAGATTAAATAGGTTAATATTAACTTCACTTTCCATGTCGTGGACTCGGTGATTGGAAAGTAGAGAACGTGATAGATGATGACGGAATTAATGTGGTTGAGTGTTTAAGTTGAAACATAATTATTTTTAATTTAGCGATATTAGTTTTTAGACATAATCATAAATGGGAAGTACGATTTCAGTACACACAGATTAAATAGGTTAAGGTATCCGGACACGTTGGAGGTCGTTATTTTTTTTAATGTGATATAGAAACATTTTAATGATATTTTTATGTTTAGTTTTATTAAAAAATAGCATTGGGCTATAAATATTTAAATTATATATTAATAATTTTGTAAAAATTATAAATATGTATGAAAATTTAAGGAAATTTATGAAAAACTTCAATTGTGCTACAGAAAAATCTATTCAATTAATTTGAAAAATAATGCTTCCAAAATAAACTACATGCAATTGTCTAGTGAATGAACTACAATCAAAAATATATTTAAAAAAACAAAAATTCGACAAGCGATCGAAAAATGAATGCAAGATTTTTGACAGTTTTACAGTCAGACTTCTTAAATAAAGAGTCATAATTTAAAAACTCTTCAACTCATCATAATTATCATAGTTTATTCACTAGACAACATTATGAAAAACAAGTTCACAAATTTTTACGAGAATCCATCAATAACTTTTTGTGTTATAACATTTGAAGTGAAGAAATAACGCAAAACTATTAATTCAGAGTAAAAGCAGTTTGAAGTGTATCGTTTGCTCTCTCCTTGCTTTTACTGTTTGCGTAAACAATTTTGTTTTCACTTCTATTTCAAAATGTTCACACTATTTCCAAAAGAAAAACCATTTAAACACTTAAAAAACCTTTCTAAAATTAGATTTGCAATAAAAAGTAAGCTTTAAATTTAAATTTTGAAGGTTTTTGGTCTTTTTATGTCCACTTCCGATGGTTTCCAAACCTACTTCCGGTTTTCCCGCCTTGATTAAAATCGTAATATCTCTTGAACTAATTAACTTAGAGAAAAAACAAAATATTCTTTGGAAAGTCAAATAAATACTCTATCAAATAAGATCCAAAAACTGCTTTTTGAATATTTGGTCAAAAATGACATTTTCAACGTGTTCGGATACCTTAATATTAACTTCACTTTCCATGTCGTGGACTCGGTGATTGGAAAGTAGAGAACGTGATAGATGATGACGGAATTAATGTGGTTGAGTGTTTAAGTTGAAACATAATTATTTTTAATTTAGCGATATTAGTTTTTAGACATAATCATAAATGGGAAGTACGATTTCAGTACACATAGATTAAATAGGTTAATATTAACTTCACTTTCCATGTCGTGGACTCGGTGATTGGAAAGTAGAGAACGTGATAGATGATGATGGAATTAATGTGGTTGAGTGTTTATGTTGAAACATAATTATTTTTAATTTAGCGATATTAGTTTTTAGACATAATCATAAATGGGAAGTACGATTTCAGTAAACACAGATTAAATAGGTTAATATTAACTTCACTTTCCATGTCGTGGTCTCGGTGATTGGAAAGTAGAGAACGTGATAGATGATGATGGAATTAATGTGGTTGAGTGTTTAAGTTGAAACATAATTATTTTTAATTTAGCGATATTAGTTTTTAGACATAATCATAAATGGGAAGTACGATTTCAGTACACACAGATTAAATAGGTTAATATTAACTTCACTTTCCATGTCGTGGACTCGGTGATTGGAAAGTAGAGAACGTGATAGATGATGACGGAATTAATGTGGTTGAGTGTTTAAGTTGAAACATAATTATTTTTAATTTAGCGATATTAGTTTTTAGACATAATCATAAATGGGAAGTACGATTTCAGTACACACAGATTAAATAGGTTAATATTAACTTCACTTTCCATGTCGTGGACTCGGTGATTGGAAAGTAGAGAACGTGATAGATGATGACGGAATTAATGTGGTTGAGTGTTTAAGTTGAAACATAATTATTTTTAATTTAGCGATATTAGTTTTTAGACATAATCATAAATGGGAAGTACGATTTCAGTACACACAGATTAAATAGGTTAATATTAACTTCACTTTCCATGTCGTGGACTCGGTGATTGGAAAGTAGAGAACGTGATAGATGATGACGGAATTAATGTGGTTGAGTGTTTAAGTTGAAACATAATTATTTTTAATTTAGCGATATTAGTTTTTAGACATAATCATAAATGGGAAGTACGATTTCAGTACACATAGATTAAATAGGTTAATATTAACTTCACTTTCCATGTCGTGGACTCGGTGATTGGAAAGTAGAGAACGTGATAGATGATGATGGAATTAATGTGGTTGAGTGTTTATGTTGAAACATAATTATTTTTAATTTAGCGATATTAGTTTTTAGACATAATCATAAATGGGAAGTACGATTTCAGTAAACACAGATTAAATAGGTTAATATTAACTTCACTTTCCATGTCGTGGTCTCGGTGATTGGAAAGTAGAGAACGTGATAGATGATGATGGAATTAATGTGGTTGAGTGTTTAAGTTGAAACATAATTATTTTTAATTTAGCGATATTAGTTTTTAGACATAATCATAAATGGGAAGTACGATTTCAGTACACACAGATTAAATAGGTTAATATTAACTTCACTTTCCATGTCGTGGACTCGGTGATTGGAAAGTAGAGAACGTGATAGATGATGACGGAATTAATGTGGTTGAGTGTTTAAGTTGAAACATAATTATTTTTAATTTAGCGATATTAGTTTTTAGACATAATCATAAATGGGAAGTACGATTTCAGTACACACAGATTAAATAGGTTAATATTAACTTCACTTTCCATGTCGTGGACTCGGTGATTGGAAAGTAGAGAACGTGATAGATGATGATGGAATTAATGTGGTTGAGTGTTTAAGTTGAAACATAATTATTTTTAATTTAGCGATATTAGTTTTTAGACATAATCATAAATGGGAAGTACGATTTCAGTACACACAGATTAAATAGGTTAATATTAACTTCACTTTCCATGTCGTGGACTCGGTGATTGGAAAGTAGAGAACGTGATAGATGATGATGGAATTAATGTGTTGAGTGTTTAAGTTGAAACATAATTATTTTTAATTTAGCGATATTAGTTTTTAGACATAATCATAAATGGGAAGTACGATTTCAGTACACACAGATTAAATAGGTTAATATTAACTTCACTTTCCATGTCGTGGACTCGGTGATTGGAAAGTAGAGAACGTGATAGATGATGATGGAATTAATGTGGTTGAGTGTTTAAGTTGAAACATAATTATTTTTAATTTAGCGATATTAGTTTTTAGACATAATCATAAATGGGAAGTACGATTTCAGTACACACAGATTAAATAGGTTAATATTAACTTCACTTTCCATGTCGTGGACTCGGTGATTGGAAAGTAGAGAACGTGATAGATGATGACGGAATTAATGTGGTTGAGTGTTTAAGTTGAAACACAATTATTTTTAATTTAGCGATATTAGTTTTTAGACATAATCATAAATGGGAAGTACGATTTCAGTACACACAGATTAAGGGGACACTACTGCTTTAAAATATAAGAAAATGACTAAAAAGTGACTATACTTTAAAAACCTGTAAAAAAATATCTATCAAAGATAACTATATACAATTTTCAGAAATGACTAACAAGGAATCATTGTTTTGAAAAATAGAGAAAGTTTAAACTATGTGTTTATAGAAAAATAATTATTAAACTAAATATTTTCAAAAAGTGAAAATTTAGATTTTACATATTATCACGCTGCGCGCAGGATATTTCAGGTAAATTCATTTACATTCAAAAAAAATTTATTTTAAATTAAAGGTAATAGTCAAATTAACATTTTAGACTACAGGATTGTATTTTAAATAAATAGAAAATTTTCTAGGTGGATTTTATAAAGAAAATCAATTTCTCATAAAATTTTCAGCATAATTTTTATCATAAAACTTTTTTTTTTTAAATTAGATTCATAATAATAGTCTATTTATATTATATTAATGTTATACACATTTGCTGAAAATTTCAAGAAAATTGCTTTAGTAGAACAAGAAATATCCAGCGCGCAAAGTGAAAAAATCATGTTCTGAGAAAATCGCATTTAAAGTTAAAATTTAACAACAAGATAATATTTGTATGATATTCAAAGAATATTGTGAATGAAAAATGTATTTAAGTATCATTACAGCTTATTTGAATAATATTTTTGATTATAATTGTCTTTAATGAGAAAAAAAAAACACAAATACCTTGATAATTTGATGTTGAGATTTATATTTTTTAACGTAATAATTCATTAAACAAAGAAAATGCAATATTGCAGCTTTAATATTTGTCAAAATTAAGTATCCTAAAATACAAATTTAATTAAAAGTTAAAAAATTAGACACACAAATAACTTTTATATTATAATTTAATAATAGTTAATAATACGAAACACAAATTTTTTAAAATTTCCCAGCTTCATATAAACACCCTTCTTTTTTTTTTAATTTTTCTTGTTTTAAAATTTTAGTCATGCGCTTTGCACGTCTACACTCTAACGACATTTCTAGAGTTTGCTTTTCTGCTTGTTTTACTCGTGCACTGTCGAGACTTAAAGCTGTATTTATGGAATATTTCCCAATTTTTAATCCCAAATGTCTCATTACTTCTATTCTTCCCAACTGTCCATTATTGAAGGAAATAATAGCCTCGTTCATTGCTATATCTGCAATTTTTCTGCCTGATCCACTTTGTTTCGGACACATTTTCCAAACAAGGGCATTCAATGACTCATTTGGATTTTGTGTCCGACCACCAACACAACGTCTGAGCAACTTGGGATCAGACAGATCCTTAAAAATGTTTTTAACACAGTCCATAACTGCAGCTGGTATAACATTTTTATGTTGATAGACTTTATCAATGTGTTTATGTCGTTGAAATTGACACCAAGAGTTCTCACCTAGAGGACAAAAGTCATGTAACGGTTCATCATCCGTTGAACGAGTGTGGCAATAAATAGCCCATATGGCTTTGCGCATATCGACCCAGGAAGTTTTATTGCTTCTAATGGCATTGCCGTAATATATTGACCATTTTTCAATAATTTTATCAGTCAATCGGCCTTTTCCACTGAGGGGTTTTCCATCACTTAACTTTTTACCACTAAAATGTTTTTTCATTTCGCGAAGACGTCTTCCCATTCTTTTTTGAACATGGCCGACACATTCAATCTTAGTGACTTTCACGTCTGGACCATAAATTTCAGCCTTTTCAATTTCAAGGAAAGTTTTAGTATCACCGTCGCCAATATAATTAATATATTGGCAATTATGATTGGCTTCGGAACGTTGAAACATCCTAACCATTCCGACAACTTCCATTTTTGCCGCTGATCCTTCGTGGTTTTTCACACATGATTTCTTATGGTTTTCTTTCCACAATTCGTATTCCAGTCCAGATTTCGGTTCTTTCCACTGGTCACAGCCTTTGCAAAATGATGCCATGACTTCAGTATCAACGACTTTTCCCGTCTCCGCTCCAATTAGAGTTGCAACACCAATTTGGGAAGAATGTCCTCTGGTCTTCCAAGACCCATCACCACTAACCGTTATTTTTGAATCTCCCGTCAAGTGTACTTCTTCTTCGGCAGCTTGTTTCATAGAAAGTTTAGCAATATTGCCAGAAGAAACAGATATTTTTTTTAAGTTGGTACTATACGTACGTATGCTTGCCAGTGGAGGTAAGTCCATGATCCCCAAAAAAGTTTTCATTCCGGCTAATCCTTGTCCAATACACCGCATGGCGTACACAAACCTCAAGTTTATTGCACTGATATTTCTTTTTTCTCCCATCATATTACTGTTTCTAACTGCAGTTAGCTCTTTGCAGTGATCACAGTTCAGACTGAATTTTGATGATAATCCATATGTGAGAGTTTCTTGAATTGCAATGTTACTCCCACATATTTTACAGCATAAATATTTTGATATTTCAGAAAAAAAGCTTGTAATATCAATCAGTCTAAATCCATTGAAGTCTGAAGAAACAGTTGTATCTTCAAAACAAGAGCTTTTCAATTTTTTGTATGAAGAAGAAACATTAGCGACATCTGATTCTTTTGAAAATCGATTGGCATAAAACTTGCGTTTTTTAGGTCTTACACCAGATGCTCGTTTGTTGTTTGAAGAACTCATAATTATCAAGATAATCAAAAGAAACTAGAGCAGTCGAATAGTTCTAAAAAGAACTGTTTTTTTTTTTCAAATATGTTTACAATTGATGTAAAAAAATGTGTCGAAAAATAAAAACGCAAACGCAACTATACAATCGTAAACAAACAATTGAAAGAAAAGTTAAAGTTGCAGTAAGTTCACATTTGAAACGTAAATCAAGAACTGTGAGGCTTTTCAGGTAGCAGATATTTAATTTTATAAAATCTGTATTATTCTTTAAAACTTAAGATACAAATCAGTTTCGGTTTCGGTCGTTTGACAACTTCATTTTTTGGCAGTCATTTTGCAAAAGTGACTTCCGGATAAAAGTAAATATCTCGCGATTGGTTACACTACATTAAAATGTTTGGTGTCGTTTTATTCAGAAAAATATGCAGTTTAATAATATATCAAAAATGAAAAAAAGATTTTTTGACCTTTTTAAAGCAGTAGTGTCCCCTTAAATAGGTTAATATTAACTTCACTTTCCATGTCGTGGACTCGGTGATTGGAAAGTAGAGAACGTGATAGATGATGATGGAATTAATGTGGTTGAGTGTTTAAGTTGAAACATAATTATTTTTAATTTAGCGATATTAGTTTTTAGACATAATCATAAATGGGAAGTACGATTTCAGTACACACAGATTAAATAGGTTAATATTAACTTCACTTTCCATGTCGTGGACTCGGTGATTGGAAAGTAGAGAACGTGATAGATGATGATGGAATTAATGTGTTGAGTGTTTAAGTTGAAACATAATTATTTTTAATTTAGCGATATTAGTTTTTAGACATAATCATAAATGGGAAGTACGATTTCAGTACACACAGATTAAATAGGTTAATATTAACTTCACTTTCCATGTCGTGGACTCGGTGATTGGAAAGTAGAGAACGTGATAGATGATGATGGAATTAATGTGGTTGAGTGTTTAAGTTGAAACATAATTATTTTTAATTTAGCGATATTAGTTTTTAGACATAATCATAAATGGGAAGTACGATTTCAGTACACACAGATTAAATAGGTTAATATTAACTTCACTTTCCATGTCGTGGACTCGGTGATTGGAAAGTAGAGAACGTGATAGATGATGACGGAATTAATGTGGTTGAGTGTTTAAGTTGAAACATAATTATTTTTAATTTAGCGATATTAGTTTTTAGACATAATCATAAATGGGAAGTACGATTTCAGTACACACAGATTAAATAGGTTAATATTAACTTCACTTTCCATGTCGTGGACTCGGTGATTGGAAAGTAGAGAACGTGATAGATGATGACGGAATTAATGTGGTTGAGTGTTTAAGTTGAAACATAATTATTTTTAATTTAGCGATATTAGTTTTTAGACATAATCATAAATGGGAAGTACGATTTCAGTACACATAGATTAAATAGGTTAATATTAACTTCACTTTCCATGTCGTGGAATCGGTGATTGGAAAGTAGAGAACGTGATAGATGATGATGGAATTAATGTGGTTGAGTGTTTATGTTGAAACATAATTATTTTTAATTTAGCGATATTAGTTTTTAGACATAATCATAAATGGGAAGTACGATTTCAGTAAACACAGATTAAATAGGTTAATATTAACTTCACTTTCCATGTCGTGGTCTCGGTGATTGGAAAGTAGAGAACGTGATAGATGATGACGGAATTAATGTGGTTGAGTGTTTAAGTTGAAACATAATTATTTTTAATTTAGCGATATTAGTTTTTAGACATAATCATAAATGGGAAGTACGATTTCAGTACACACAGATTAAATAGGTTAATATTAACTTCACTTTCCATGTCGTGGACTCGGTGATTGGAAAGTAGAGAACGTGATAGATGATGATGGAATTAATGTGGTTGAGTGTTTAAGTTGAAACATAATTATTTTTAATTTAGCGATATTAGTTTTTAGACATAATCATAAATGGGAAGTACGATTTCAGTACACACAGATTAAATAGGTTAATATTAACTTCACTTTCCATGTCGTGGACTCGGTGATTGGAAAGTAGAGAACGTGATAGATGATGATGGAATTAATGTGTTGAGTGTTTAAGTTGAAACATAATTATTTTTAATTTAGCGATATTAGTTTTTAGACATAATCATAAATGGGAAGTACGATTTCAGTACACACAGATTAAATAGGTTAATATTAACTTCACTTTCCATGTCGTGGACTCGGTGATTGGAAAGTAGAGAACGTGATAGATGATGATGGAATTAATGTGGTTGAGTGTTTAAGTTGAAACATAATTATTTTTAATTTAGCGATATTAGTTTTTAGACATAATCATAAATGGGAAGTACGATTTCAGTACACACAGATTAAATAGGTTAATATTAACTTCACTTTCCATGTCGTGGACTCGGTGATTGGAAGTAGAGAACGTGATAGATGATGACGGAATTAATGTGGTTGAGTGTTTAAGTTGAAACATAATTATTTTTAATTTAGCGATATTAGTTTTTAGACATAATCATAAATGGGAAGTACGATTTCAGTACACACAGATTAAATAGGTTAATATTAACTTCACTTTCCATGTCGTGGACTCGGTGATTGGAAAGTAGAGAACGTGATAGATGATGACGGAATTAATGTGGTTGAGTGTTTAAGTTGAAACATAATTATTTTTAATTTAGCGATATTAGTTTTTAGACATAATCATAAATGGGAAGTACGATTTCAGTACACATAGATTAAATAGGTTAATATTAACTTCACTTTCCATGTCGTGGACTCGGTGATTGGAAAGTAGAGAACGTGATAGATGATGATGGAATTAATGTGGTTGAGTGTTTATGTTGAAACATAATTATTTTTAATTTAAACGATATTAGTTTTTAGACATAATCATAAATGGGAAGTACGATTTCAGTAAACACAGATTAAATAGGTTAATATTAACTTCACTTTCCATGTCGTGGTCTCGGTGATTGGAAAGTAGAGAACGTGATAGATGATGATGGAATTAATGTGGTTGAGTGTTTAAGTTGAAACATAATTATTTTTAATTTAGCGATATTAGTTTTTAGACATAATCATAAATGGGAAGTACGATTTCAGTACACACAGATTAAATAGGTTAATATTAACTTCACTTTCCATGTCGTGGACTCGGTGATTGGAAAGTAGAGAACGTGATAGATGATGACGGAATTAATGTGGTTGAGTGTTTAAGTTGAAACATAATTATTTTTAATTTAGCGATATTAGTTTTTAGACATAATCATAAATGGGAAGTACGATTTCAGTACACACAGATTAAATAGGTTAATATTAACTTCACTTTCCATGTCGTGGACTCGGTGATTGGAAAGTAGAGAACGTGATAGATGATGATGGAATTAATGTGGTTGAGTGTTTAAGTTGAAACATAATTATTTTTAATTTAGCGATATTAGTTTTTAGACATAATCATAAATGGGAAGTACGATTTCAGTACACACAGATTAAATAGGTTAATATTAACTTCACTTTCCATGTCGTGGACTCGGTGATTGGAAAGTAGAGAACGTGATAGATGATGATGGAATTAATGTGTTGAGTGTTTAAGTTGAAACATAATTATTTTTAATTTAGCGATATTAGTTTTTAGACATAATCATAAATGGGAAGTACGATTTCAGTACACACAGATTAAATAGGTTAATATTAACTTCACTTTCCATGTCGTGGACTCGGTGATTGGAAAGTAGAGAACGTGATAGATGATGATGGAATTAATGTGGTTGAGTGTTTAAGTTGAAACATAATTATTTTTAATTTAGCGATATTAGTTTTTAGACATAATCATAAATGGGAAGTACGATTTCAGTACACACAGATTAAATAGGTTAATATTAACTTCACTTTCCATGTCGTGGACTCGGTGATTGGAAAGTAGAGAACGTGATAGATGATGACGGAATTAATGTGGTTGAGTGTTTAAGTTGAAACATAATTATTTTTAATTTAGCGATATTAGTTTTTAGACATAATCATAAATGGGAAGTACGATTTCAGTACACACAGATTAAATAGGTTAATATTAACTTCACTTTACATGTCGTGGACTCGGTGATTGGAAAGTAGAGAACGTGATAGATGATGACGGAATTAATGTGGTTGAGTGTTTAAGTTGAAACATAATTATTTTTAATTTAGCGATATTAGTTTTTAGACATAATCATAAATGGGAAGTACGATTTCAGTACACACAGATTAAATAGGTTAATATTAACTTCACTTTCCATGTCGTGGACTCGGTGATTGGAAAGTAGAGAACGTGATAGATGATGATGGAATTAATGTGGTTGAGTGTTTAAGTTGAAACATAATTATTTTTAATTTAGCGATATTAGTTTTTAGACATAATCATAAATGGGAAGTACGATTTCAGTACACACAGATTAAATAGGTTAATATTAACTTCACTTTCCATGTCGTGGACTCGGTGATTGGAAAGTAGAAAACGTGATAGATGATGATGGAATTAATGTGGTTGAGTGTTTAAGTTGAAACATAATTATTTTTAATTTAGCGATATTAGTTTTTAGACATAATCATAAATGGGAAGTACGATTTCAGTACACACAGATTAAATAGGTTAATATTAACTTCACTTTCCATGTCGTGGACTCGGTGATTGGAAAGTAGAGAACGTGATAGATGATGATGGAATTAATGTGTTGAGTGTTTAAGTTGAAACATAATTATTTTTAATTTAGCGATATTAGTTTTTAGACATAATCATAAATGGGAAGTACGATTTCAGTACACACAGATTAAATAGGTTAATATTAACTTCACTTTCCATGTCGTGGACTCGGTGATTGGAAAGTAGAGAACGTGATAGATGATGATGGAATTAATGTGGTTGAGTGTTTATGTTGAAACATAATTATTTTTAATTTAGCGATATTAGTTTTTAGACATAATCATAAATGGGAAGTACGATTTCAGTACACACAGATTAAATAGGTTAATATTAACTTCACTTTCCATGTCGTGGACTCGGTGATTGGAAAGTAGAGAACGTGATAGATGATGATGGAATTAATGTGGTTGAGTGTTTAAGTTGAAACATAATTATTTTTAATTTAGCGATATTAGTTTTTAGACATAATCATAAATGGGAAGTACGATTTCAGTACACACAGATTAAATAGGTTAATATTAACTTCACTTTCCATGTCGTGGACTCGGTGATTGGAAAGTAGAGAACGTGATAGATGATGATGGAATTAATGTGGTTGAGTGTTTAAGTTGAAACATAATTATTTTTAATTTAGCGATATTAGTTTTTAGACATAATCATAAATGGGAAGTACGATTTCAGTACACACAGATTAAATAGGTTAATATTAACTTCACTTTCCATGTCGTGGACTCGGTGATTGGAAAGTAGAGAACGTGATAGATGATGATGGAATTAATGTGGTTGAGTGTTTAAGTTGAAACATAATTATTTTTAATTTAGCGATATTAGTTTTTAGACATAATCATAAATGGGAAGTACGATTTCAGTACACACAGATTAAATAGGTTAATATTAACTTCACTTTCCATGTCGTGGACTCGGTGATTGGAAAGTAGAGAACGTGATAGATGATGATGGAATTAATGTGGTTGAGTGTTTAAGTTGAAACATAATTATTTTTAATTTAGCGATATTAGTTTTTAGACATAATCATAAATGGGAAGTACGATTTCAGTACACACAGATTAAATAGGTTAATATTAACTTCACTTTCCATGTCGTGGACTCGGTGATTGGAAAGTAGAGAACGTGAAAGATGATGATGGAATTAATGTGTTGAGTGTTTAAGTTGAAACATAATTATTTTTAATTTAGCGATATTAGTTTTTAGACATAATCATAAATGGGAAGTACGATTTCAGTACACACAGATTAAATAGGTTAATATTAACTTCACTTTCCATGTCGTGGACTCGGTGATTGGAAAGTAGAGAACGTGATAGATGATGATGGAATTAATGTGGTTGAGTGTTTAAGTTGAAACATAATTATTTTTAATTTAGCGATATTAGTTTTTAGACATAATCATAAATGGGAAGTACGATTTCAGTACACACAGATTAAATAGGTTAATATTAACTTCACTTTCCATGTCGTGGACTCGGTGATTGGAAAGTAGAGAACGTGAAAGGTGATGATGGAATTAATGTGTTGAGTGTTTAAGTTGAAACATAATTATTTTTAATTTAGCGATATTAGTTTTTAGACATAATCATAAATGGGAAGTACGATTTCAGTACACACAGATTAAATAGGTTAATATTAACTTCACTTTCCATGTCGTGGACTCGGTGATTGGAAAGTAGAGAACGTGATAGATGATGATGGAATTAATGTGGTTGAGTGTTTATGTTGAAACATAATTATTTTTAATTTAGCGATATTAGTTTTTAGACATAATCATAAATGGGAAGTACGATTTCAGTACACACAGATTAAATAGGTTAATATTAACTTCACTTTCCATGTCGTGGACTCGGTGATTGGAAAGTAGAGAACGTGATAGATGATGATGGAATTAATGTGGTTGAGTGTTTAAGTTGAAACATAATTATTTTTAATTTAGCGATATTAGTTTTTAGACATAATCATAAATGGGAAGTACGATTTCAGTACACACAGATTAAATAGGTTAATATTAACTTCACTTTCCATGTCGTGGACTCGGTGATTGGAAAGTAGAGAACGTGATATATGATGACGGAATTAATGTGGTTGAGTGTTTAAGTTGAAACATAATTATTTTTAATTTAGCGATATTAGTTTTTAGACATAATCATAAATGGGAAGTACGATTTCAGTACACACAGATTAAATAGGTTAATATTAACTTCACTTTCCATGTCGTGGACTCTGTGATTGGAAAGGAGAGAACGTGATAGATGATGATGGAATTAATGTGGTTGAGTGTTTAAGTTGAAACATAATTATTTTTAATTTAGCGATATTAGTTTTTAGACATAATCATAAATGGGAAGTACGATTTCAGTACACACAGATTAAATAGGTTAATATTAACTTCACTTTCCATGTCGTGGACTCGGTGATTGGAAAGTAGAGAACGTGATAGATGATGATGGAATTAATGTGGTTGAGTGTTTAAGTTGAAACATAATTATTTTTAATTTAGCGATATTAGTTTTTAGACATAATCATAAATGGGAAGTACGATTTCAGTACACACAGATTAAATAGGTTAATATTAACTTCACTTTCCATGTCGTGGACTCGGTGATTGGAAAGTAGAGAACGTGATATATGATGACGGAATTAATGTGGTTGAGTGTTTAAGTTGAAACATAATTATTTTTAATTTAGCGATATTAGTTTTTAGACATAATCATAAATGGGAAGTACGATTTCAGTACACACAGATTAAATAGGTTAATATTAACTTCACTTTCCATGTCGTGGACTCGGTGATTGGAAAGTAGAGAACGTGATAGATGATGATGGAATTAATGTGGTTGAGTGTTTAAGTTGAAACATAATTATTTTTAATTTAGCGATATTAGTTTTTAGACATAATCATAAATGGGAAGTAGGATTTCAGTACACACAGATTAAATAGGTTAATATTAACTTCACTTTCCATGTCGTGGACTCGGTGATTGGAAAGTAGAGAACGTGATAGATGATGACGGAATTAATGTGGTTGAGTGTTTAAGTTGAAACATAATTATTTTTAATTTAGCGATATTAGTTTTTAGACATAATCATAAATGGGAAGTACGATTTCAGTACACACAGATTAAATAGGTTAATATTAACTTCACTTTCCATGTCGTGGACTCGGTGATTGGAAAGTAGAGAACGTGATAGATGATGATGGAATTAATGTGGTTGAGTGTTTAAGTTGAAACATAATTATTTTTAATTTAGCGATATTAGTTTTTAGACATAATCATAAATGGGAAGTAGGATTTCAGTACACACAGATTAAATAGGTTAATATTAACTTCACTTTCCATGTCGTGGACTCGGTGATTGGAAAGTAGAGAACGTGATAGATGATGACGGAATTAATGTGGTTGAGTGTTTAAGTTGAAACATAATTATTTTTAATTTAGCGATATTAGTTTTTAGACATAATCATAAATGGGAAGTACGATTTCAGTACACACAGATTAAATAGGTTAATATTAACTTCACTTTCCATGTCGTGGACTCGGTGATTGGAAAGTAGAGAACGTGATAGATGATGATGGAATTAATGTGTTGAGTGTTTAAGTTGAAACATAATTATTTTTAATTTAGCGATATTAGTTTTTAGACATAATCATAAATGGGAAGTACGATTTCAGTACACACAGATTAAATAGGTTAATATTAACTTCACTTTCCATGTCGTGGACTCGGTGATTGGAAAGTAGAGAACGTGATAGATGATGATGGAATTAATGTGGTTGAGTGTTTAAGTTGAAACATAATTATTTTTAATTTAGCGATATTAGTTTTTAGACATAATCATAAATGGGAAGTACGATTTCAGTACACACAGATTAAATAGGTTAATATTAACTTCACTTTCCATGTCGTGGACTCGGTGATTGGAAAGTAGAGAACGTGATAGATGATGATGGAATTAATGTGTTGAGTGTTTAAGTTGAAACATAATTATTTTTAATTTAGCAATATTAGTTTTTAGACATAATCATAAATGGGAAGTACGATTTCAGTACACACAGATTAAATAGGTTAATATTAACTTCACTTTCCATGTCGTGGACTCGGTGATTGGAAAGTAGAGAACGTGATAGATGATGATGGAATTAATGTGTTGAGTGTTTAAGTTGAAACATAATTATTTTTAATTTAGCAATATTAGTTTTTAGACATAATCATAAATGGGAAGTACGATTTCAGTACACACAGATTAAATAGGTTAATATTAACTTCACTTTCCATGTCGTGGACTCGGTGATTGGAAAGTAGAGAACGTGATAGATGATGATGGAATTAATGTGGTTGAGTGTTTATGTTGAAACATAATTATTTTTAATTTAGCGATATTAGTTTTTAGACATAATCATAAATGGGAAGTACGATTTCAGTACACACAGATTAAATAGGTTAATATTAACTTCACTTTCCATGTCGTGGACTCGGTGATTGGAAAGTAGAGAACGTGATAGATGATGATGGAATTAATGTGGTTGAGTGTTTAAGTTGAAACATAATAATTTTAATTTAGCGATATTAGTTTTTAGACATAATCATAAATGGGAAGTACGATTTCAGTACACACAGATTAAATAGGTTAATATTAACTTCACTTTCCATGTCGTGGACTCGGTGATTGGAAAGTAGAGAACGTGATAGATGATGATGGAATTAATGTGTTGAGTGTTTAAGTTGAAACATAATTATTTTTAATTTAGCGATATTAGTTTTTAGACATAATCATAAATGGGAAGTACGATTTCAGTACACACAGATTAAATAGGTTAATATTAACTTCACTTTCCATGTCGTGGACTCGGTGATTGGAAAGTAGAGAACGTGATAGATGATGATGGAATTAATGTGTTGAGTGTTTAAGTTGAAACATAATTATTTTTAATTTAGCGATATTAGTTTTTAGACATAATCATAAATGGGAAGTACGATTTCAGTACACACAGATTAAATAGGTTAATATTAACTTCACTTTCCATGTCGTGGACTCGGTGATTGGAAAGTAGAGAACGTGATAGATGATGATGGAATTAATGTGGTTGAGTGTTTAAGTTGAAACATAATTATTTTTAATTTAGCGATATTAGTTTTTAGACATAATCATAAATGGGAAGTACGATTTCAGTACACACAGATTAAATAGGTTAATATTAACTTCACTTTCCATGTCGTGGACTCGGTGATTGGAAAGTAGAGAACGTGATAGATGATGATGGAATTAATGTGTTGAGTGTTTAAGTTGAAACATAATTATTTTTAATTTAGCAATATTAGTTTTTAGACATAATCATAAATGGGAAGTACGATTTCAGTACACACAGATTAAATAGGTTAATATTAACTTCACTTTCCATGTCGTGGACTCGGTGATTGGAAAGTAGAGAACGTGATAGATGATGATGGAATTAATGTGGTTGAGTGTTTATGTTGAAACATAATTATTTTTAATTTAGCGATATTAGTTTTTAGACATAATCATAAATGGGAAGTACGATTTCAGTACACACAGATTAAATAGGTTAATATTAACTTCACTTTCCATGTCGTGGACTCGGTGATTGGAAAGTAGAGAACGTGATAGATGATGATGGAATTAATGTGGTTGAGTGTTTAAGTTGAAACATAATAATTTTAATTTAGCGATATTAGTTTTTAGACATAATCATAAATGGGAAGTACGATTTCAGTACACACAGATTAAATAGGTTAATATTAACTTCACTTTCCATGTCGTGGACTCGGTGATTGGAAAGTAGAGAACGTGATAGATGATGATGGAATTAATGTGTTGAGTGTTTAAGTTGAAACATAATTATTTTTAATTTAGCGATATTAGTTTTTAGACATAATCATAAATGGGAAGTACGATTTCAGTACACACAGATTAAATAGGTTAATATTAACTTCACTTTCCATGTCGTGGACTCGGTGATTGGAAAGTAGAGAACGTGATAGATGATGATGGAATTAATGTGTTGAGTGTTTAAGTTGAAACATAATTATTTTTAATTTAGCGATATTAGTTTTTAGACATAATCATAAATGGGAAGTACGATTTCAGTACACACAGATTAAATAGGTTAATATTAACTTCACTTTCCATGTCGTGGACTCGGTGATTGGAAAGTAGAGAACGTGATAGATGATGATGGAATTAATGTGGTTGAGTGTTTAAGTTGAAACATAATTATTTTTAATTTAGCGATATTAGTTTTTAGACATAATCATAAATGGGAAGTACGATTTCAGTACACACAGATTAAATAGGTTAATATTAACTTCACTTTCCATGTCGTGGACTCGGTGATTGGAAAGTAGAGAACGTGATAGATGATGATGGAATTAATGTGTTGAGTGTTTAAGTTGAAACATAATTATTTTTAATTTAGCAATATTAGTTTTTAGACATAATCATAAATGGGAAGTACGATTTCAGTACACACAGATTAAATAGGTTAATATTAACTTCACTTTCCATGTCGTGGACTCGGTGATTGGAAAGTAGAGAACGTGATAGATGATGATGGAATTAATGTGTTGAGTGTTTAAGTTGAAACATAATTATTTTTAATTTAGCAATATTAGTTTTTAGACATAATCATAAATGGGAAGTACGATTTCAGTACACACAGATTAAATAGGTTAATATTAACTTCACTTTCCATGTCGTGGACTCGGTGATTGGAAAGTAGAGAACGTGATAGATGATGATGGAATTAATGTGGTTGAGTGTTTATGTTGAAACATAATTATTTTTAATTTAGCGATATTAGTTTTTAGACATAATCATAAATGGGAAGTACGATTTCAGTACACACAGATTAAATAGGTTAATATTAACTTCACTTTCCATGTCGTGGACTCGGTGATTGGAAAGTAGAGAACGTGATAGATGATGATGGAATTAATGTGGTTGAGTGTTTAAGTTGAAACATAATAATTTTAATTTAGCGATATTAGTTTTTAGACATAATCATAAATGGGAAGTACGATTTCAGTACACACAGATTAAATAGGTTAATATTAACTTCACTTTCCATGTCGTGGACTCGGTGATTGGAAAGTAGAGAACGTGATAGATGATGATGGAATTAATGTGTTGAGTGTTTAAGTTGAAACATAATTATTTTTAATTTAGCGATATTAGTTTTTAGACATAATCATAAATGGGAAGTACGATTTCAGTACACACAGATTAAATAGGTTAATATTAACTTCACTTTCCATGTCGTGGACTCGGTGATTGGAAAGTAGAGAACGTGATAGATGATGATGGAATTAATGTGGTTGAGTGTTTAAGTTGAAACATAATTATTTTTAATTTAGCGATATTAGTTTTTAGACATAATCATAAATGGGAAGTACGATTTCAGTACACACAGATTAAATAGGTTAATATTAACTTCACTTTCCATGTCGTGGACTCGGTGATTGGAAAGTAGAGAACGTGATAGATGATGATGGAATTAATGTGTTGAGTGTTTAAGTTGAAACATAATTATTTTTAATTTAGCAATATTAGTTTTTAGACATAATCATAAATGGGAAGTACGATTTCAGTACACACAGATTAAATAGGTTAATATTAACTTCACTTTCCATGTCGTGGACTCGGTGATTGGAAAGTAGAGAACGTGATAGATGATGATGGAATTAATGTGTTGAGTGTTTAAGTTGAAACATAATTATTTTTAATTTAGCAATATTAGTTTTTAGACATAATCATAAATGGGAAGTACGATTTCAGTACACACAGATTAAATAGGTTAATATTAACTTCACTTTCCATGTCGTGGACTCGGTGATTGGAAAGTAGAGAACGTGATAGATGATGATGGAATTAATGTGGTTGAGTGTTTATGTTGAAACATAATTATTTTTAATTTAGCGATATTAGTTTTTAGACATAATCATAAATGGGAAGTACGATTTCAGTACACACAGATTAAATAGGTTAATATTAACTTCACTTTCCATGTCGTGGACTCGGTGATTGGAAAGTAGAGAACGTGATAGATGATGATGGAATTAATGTGGTTGAGTGTTTAAGTTGAAACATAATAATTTTAATTTAGCGATATTAGTTTTTAGACATAATCATAAATGGGAAGTACGATTTCAGTACACACAGATTAAATAGGTTAATATTAACTTCACTTTCCATGTCGTGGACTCGGTGATTGGAAAGTAGAGAACGTGATAGATGATGACGGAATTAATGTGGTTGAGTGTTTAAGTTGAAACATAATTATTTTTAATTTAGCGATATTAGTTTTTAGACATAATCATAAATGGGAAGTACGATTTCAGTACACACAGATTAAATAGGTTAATATTAACTTCACTTTCCATGTCGTGGACTCGGTGATTGGAAAGTAGAGAACGTGATATATGATGACGGAATTAATGTGGTTGAGTGTTTAAGTTGAAACATAATTATTTTTAATTTAGCGATATTAGTTTTTAGACATAATCATAAATGGGAAGTACGATTTCAGTACACACAGATTAAATAGGTTAATATTAACTTCACTTTCCATGTCGTGGACTCGGTGATTTGAAAGTAGAGAACGTGATAGATGATGATGGAATTAATGTGGTTGAGTGTTTAAGTTGAAACATAATTATTTTTAATTTAGCGATATTAGTTTTTAGACATAATCATAAATGGGAAGTACGATTTCAGTACACACAGATTAAATAGGTTAATATTAACTTCACTTTCCATGTCGTGGACTCGGTGATTGGAAAGTAGAGAACGTGATAGATGATGATGGAATTAATGTGGTTGAGTGTTTAAGTTGAAACATAATTATTTTTAATTTAGCGATATTAGTTTTTAGACATAATCATAAATGGGAAGTACGATTTCAGTACACACAGATTAAATAGGTTAATATTAACTTCACTTTCCATGTCGTGGACTCGGTGATTGGAAAGTAGAGAACGTGATATATGATGACGGAATTAATGTGGTTGAGTTTTTAAGTTGAAACATAATTATTTTTAATTTAGCGATATTAGTTTTTAGACATAATCATAAATGGGAAGTACGATTTCAGTACACACAGATTAAATAGGTTAATATTAACTTCACTTTCTATGTCGTGGACTCGGTGATTGGAAAGTAGAGAACGTGATAGATGATGATGGAATTAATGTGTTGAGTGTTTAAGTTGAAACATAATTATTTTTAATTTAGCAATATTAGTTTTTAGACATAATCATAAATGGGAAGTACGATTTCAGTACACACAGATTAAATAGGTTAATATTAACTTCACTTTCCATGTCGTGGACTCGGTGATTGGAAAGTAGAGAACGTGATAGATGATGATGGAATTAATGTGGTTGAGTGTTTATGTTGAAACATAATTATTTTTAATTTAGCGATATTAGTTTTTAGACATAATCATAAATGGGAAGTAGGATTTCAGTACACACAGATTAAATAGGTTAATATTAACTTCACTTTCCATGTCGTGGACTCGGTGATTGGAAAGTAGAGAACGTGATAGATGATGATGGAATTAATGTGGTTGAGTGTTTAAGTTGAAACATAATTATTTTTAATTTAGCGATATTAGTTTTTAGACATAATCATAAATGGGAAGTACGATTTCAGTACACACAGATTAAATAGGTTAATATTAACTTCACTTTCCATGTCGTGGACTCGGTGATTGGAAAGTAGAGAACGTGATATATGATGACGGAATTAATGTGGTTGAGTGTTTAAGTTGAAACATAATTATTTTTAATTTAGCGATATTAGTTTTTAGACATAATCATAAATGGGAAGTACGATTTCAGTACACACAGATTAAATAGGTTAATATTAACTTCACTTTCCATGTCGTGGACTCGGTGATTGGAAAGTAGAGAACGTGATATATGATGACGGAATTAATGTGGTTGAGTGTTTAAGTTGAAACATAATTATTTTTAATTTAGCGATATTAGTTTTTAGACATAATCATAAATGGGAAGTACGATTTCAGTACACACAGATTAAATAGGTTAATATTAACTTCACTTTCCATGTCGTGGACTCGGTGATTGGAAAGTAGAGAACGTGATAGATGATGATGGAATTAATGTGGTTGAGTGTTTAAGTTGAAACATAATTATTTTTAATTTAGCGATATTAGTTTTTAGACATAATCATAAATGGGAAGTAGGATTTCAGTACACACAGATTAAATAGGTTAATATTAACTTCACTTTCCATGTCGTGGACTCGGTGATTGGAAAGTAGAGAACGTGATAGATGATGACGGAATTAATGTGGTTGAGTGTTTAAGTTGAAACATAATTATTTTTAATTTAGCGATATTAGTTTTTAGACATAATCATAAATGGGAAGTACGATTTCAGTACACACAGATTAAATAGGTTAATATTAACTTCACTTTCCATGTCGTGGACTCGGTGATTGGAAAGTAGAGAACGTGATAGATGATGATGGAATTAATGTGGTTGAGTGTTTAAGTTGAAACATAATTATTTTTAATTTAGCGATATTAGTTTTTAGACATAATCATAAATGGGAAGTAGGATTTCAGTACACACAGATTAAATAGGTTAATATTAACTTCACTTTCCATGTCGTGGACTCGGTGATTGGAAAGTAGAGAACGTGATAGATGATGACGGAATTAATGTGGTTGAGTGTTTAAGTTGAAACATAATTATTTTTAATTTAGCGATATTAGTTTTTAGACATAATCATAAATGGGAAGTACGATTTCAGTACACACAGATTAAATAGGTTAATATTAACTTCACTTTCCATGTCGTGGACTCGGTGATTGGAAAGTAGAGAACGTGATAGATGATGATGGAATTAATGTGTTGAGTGTTTAAGTTGAAACATAATTATTTTTAATTTAGCGATATTAGTTTTTAGACATAATCATAAATGGGAAGTACGATTTCAGTACACACAGATTAAATAGGTTAATATTAACTTCACTTTCCATGTCGTGGACTCGGTGATTGGAAAGTAGAGAACGTGATAGATGATGATGGAATTAATGTGGTTGAGTGTTTAAGTTGAAACATAATTATTTTTAATTTAGCGATATTAGTTTTTAGACATAATCATAAATGGGAAGTACGATTTCAGTACACACAGATTAAATAGGTTAATATTAACTTCACTTTCCATGTCGTGGACTCGGTGATTGGAAAGTAGAGAACGTGATAGATGATGATGGAATTAATGTGTTGAGTGTTTAAGTTGAAACATAATTATTTTTAATTTAGCAATATTAGTTTTTAGACATAATCATAAATGGGAAGTACGATTTCAGTACACACAGATTAAATAGGTTAATATTAACTTCACTTTCCATGTCGTGGACTCGGTGATTGGAAAGTAGAGAACGTGATAGATGATGATGGAATTAATGTGTTGAGTGTTTAAGTTGAAACATAATTATTTTTAATTTAGCAATATTAGTTTTTAGACATAATCATAAATGGGAAGTACGATTTCAGTACACACAGATTAAATAGGTTAATATTAACTTCACTTTCCATGTCGTGGACTCGGTGATTGGAAAGTAGAGAACGTGATAGATGATGATGGAATTAATGTGGTTGAGTGTTTATGTTGAAACATAATTATTTTTAATTTAGCGATATTAGTTTTTAGACATAATCATAAATGGGAAGTACGATTTCAGTACACACAGATTAAATAGGTTAATATTAACTTCACTTTCCATGTCGTGGACTCGGTGATTGGAAAGTAGAGAACGTGATAGATGATGATGGAATTAATGTGGTTGAGTGTTTAAGTTGAAACATAATAATTTTAATTTAGCGATATTAGTTTTTAGACATAATCATAAATGGGAAGTACGATTTCAGTACACACAGATTAAATAGGTTAATATTAACTTCACTTTCCATGTCGTGGACTCGGTGATTGGAAAGTAGAGAACGTGATAGATGATGATGGAATTAATGTGTTGAGTGTTTAAGTTGAAACATAATTATTTTTAATTTAGCGATATTAGTTTTTAGACATAATCATAAATGGGAAGTACGATTTCAGTACACACAGATTAAATAGGTTAATATTAACTTCACTTTCCATGTCGTGGACTCGGTGATTGGAAAGTAGAGAACGTGATAGATGATGATGGAATTAATGTGTTGAGTGTTTAAGTTGAAACATAATTATTTTTAATTTAGCGATATTAGTTTTTAGACATAATCATAAATGGGAAGTACGATTTCAGTACACACAGATTAAATAGGTTAATATTAACTTCACTTTCCATGTCGTGGACTCGGTGATTGGAAAGTAGAGAACGTGATAGATGATGATGGAATTAATGTGGTTGAGTGTTTAAGTTGAAACATAATTATTTTTAATTTAGCGATATTAGTTTTTAGACATAATCATAAATGGGAAGTACGATTTCAGTACACACAGATTAAATAGGTTAATATTAACTTCACTTTCCATGTCGTGGACTCGGTGATTGGAAAGTAGAGAACGTGATAGATGATGATGGAATTAATGTGTTGAGTGTTTAAGTTGAAACATAATTATTTTTAATTTAGCAATATTAGTTTTTAGACATAATCATAAATGGGAAGTACGATTTCAGTACACACAGATTAAATAGGTTAATATTAACTTCACTTTCCATGTCGTGGACTCGGTGATTGGAAAGTAGAGAACGTGATAGATGATGATGGAATTAATGTGTTGAGTGTTTAAGTTGAAACATAATTATTTTTAATTTAGCAATATTAGTTTTTAGACATAATCATAAATGGGAAGTACGATTTCAGTACACACAGATTAAATAGGTTAATATTAACTTCACTTTCCATGTCGTGGACTCGGTGATTGGAAAGTAGAGAACGTGATAGATGATGATGGAATTAATGTGTTGAGTGTTTAAGTTGAAACATAATTATTTTTAATTTAGCAATATTAGTTTTTAGACATAATCATAAATGGGAAGTACGATTTCAGTACACACAGATTAAATAGGTTAATATTAACTTCACTTTCCATGTCGTGGACTCGGTGATTGGAAAGTAGAGAACGTGATAGATGATGATGGAATTAATGTGGTTGAGTGTTTATGTTGAAACATAATTATTTTTAATTTAGCGATATTAGTTTTTAGACATAATCATAAATGGGAAGTACGATTTCAGTACACACAGATTAAATAGGTTAATATTAACTTCACTTTCCATGTCGTGGACTCGGTGATTGGAAAGTAGAGAACGTGATAGATGATGATGGAATTAATGTGGTTGAGTGTTTAAGTTGAAACATAATAATTTTAATTTAGCGATATTAGTTTTTAGACATAATCATAAATGGGAAGTACGATTTCAGTACACACAGATTAAATAGGTTAATATTAACTTCACTTTCCATGTCGTGGACTCGGTGATTGGAAAGTAGAGAACGTGATAGATGATGATGGAATTAATGTGTTGAGTGTTTAAGTTGAAACATAATTATTTTTAATTTAGCGATATTAGTTTTTAGACATAATCATAAATGGGAAGTACGATTTCAGTACACACAGATTAAATAGGTTAATATTAACTTCACTTTCCATGTCGTGGACTCGGTGATTGGAAAGTAGAGAACGTGATAGATGATGATGGAATTAATGTGTTGAGTGTTTAAGTTGAAACATAATTATTTTTAATTTAGCGATATTAGTTTTTAGACATAATCATAAATGGGAAGTACGATTTCAGTACACACAGATTAAATAGGTTAATATTAACTTCACTTTCCATGTCGTGGACTCGGTGATTGGAAAGTAGAGAACGTGATAGATGATGATGGAATTAATGTGGTTGAGTGTTTAAGTTGAAACATAATTATTTTTAATTTAGCGATATTAGTTTTTAGACATAATCATAAATGGGAAGTACGATTTCAGTACACACAGATTAAATAGGTTAATATTAACTTCACTTTCCATGTCGTGGACTCGGTGATTGGAAAGTAGAGAACGTGATAGATGATGATGGAATTAATGTGTTGAGTGTTTAAGTTGAAACATAATTATTTTTAATTTAGCAATATTAGTTTTTAGACATAATCATAAATGGGAAGTACGATTTCAGTACACACAGATTAAATAGGTTAATATTAACTTCACTTTCCATGTCGTGGACTCGGTGATTGGAAAGTAGAGAACGTGATAGATGATGATGGAATTAATGTGTTGAGTGTTTAAGTTGAAACATAATTATTTTTAATTTAGCAATATTAGTTTTTAGACATAATCATAAATGGGAAGTACGATTTCAGTACACACAGATTAAATAGGTTAATATTAACTTCACTTTCCATGTCGTGGACTCGGTGATTGGAAAGTAGAGAACGTGATAGATGATGATGGAATTAATGTGGTTGAGTGTTTATGTTGAAACATAATTATTTTTAATTTAGCGATATTAGTTTTTAGACATAATCATAAATGGGAAGTACGATTTCAGTACACACAGATTAAATAGGTTAATATTAACTTCACTTTCCATGTCGTGGACTCGGTGATTGGAAAGTAGAGAACGTGATAGATGATGATGGAATTAATGTGGTTGAGTGTTTAAGTTGAAACATAATAATTTTAATTTAGCGATATTAGTTTTTAGACATAATCATAAATGGGAAGTACGATTTCAGTACACACAGATTAAATAGGTTAATATTAACTTCACTTTCCATGTCGTGGACTCGGTGATTGGAAAGTAGAGAACGTGATAGATGATGATGGAATTAATGTGTTGAGTGTTTAAGTTGAAACATAATTATTTTTAATTTAGCGATATTAGTTTTTAGACATAATCATAAATGGGAAGTACGATTTCAGTACACACAGATTAAATAGGTTAATATTAACTTCACTTTCCATGTCGTGGACTCGGTGATTGGAAAGTAGAGAACGTGATAGATGATGATGGAATTAATGTGGTTGAGTGTTTAAGTTGAAACATAATTATTTTTAATTTAGCGATATTAGTTTTTAGACATAATCATAAATGGGAAGTACGATTTCAGTACACACAGATTAAATAGGTTAATATTAACTTCACTTTCCATGTCGTGGACTCGGTGATTGGAAAGTAGAGAACGTGATAGATGATGATGGAATTAATGTGTTGAGTGTTTAAGTTGAAACATAATTATTTTTAATTTAGCAATATTAGTTTTTAGACATAATCATAAATGGGAAGTACGATTTCAGTACACACAGATTAAATAGGTTAATATTAACTTCACTTTCCATGTCGTGGACTCGGTGATTGGAAAGTAGAGAACGTGATAGATGATGATGGAATTAATGTGTTGAGTGTTTAAGTTGAAACATAATTATTTTTAATTTAGCAATATTAGTTTTTAGACATAATCATAAATGGGAAGTACGATTTCAGTACACACAGATTAAATAGGTTAATATTAACTTCACTTTCCATGTCGTGGACTCGGTGATTGGAAAGTAGAGAACGTGATAGATGATGATGGAATTAATGTGGTTGAGTGTTTATGTTGAAACATAATTATTTTTAATTTAGCGATATTAGTTTTTAGACATAATCATAAATGGGAAGTACGATTTCAGTACACACAGATTAAATAGGTTAATATTAACTTCACTTTCCATGTCGTGGACTCGGTGATTGGAAAGTAGAGAACGTGATAGATGATGATGGAATTAATGTGGTTGAGTGTTTAAGTTGAAACATAATAATTTTAATTTAGCGATATTAGTTTTTAGACATAATCATAAATGGGAAGTACGATTTCAGTACACACAGATTAAATAGGTTAATATTAACTTCACTTTCCATGTCGTGGACTCGGTGATTGGAAAGTAGAGAACGTGATAGATGATGACGGAATTAATGTGGTTGAGTGTTTAAGTTGAAACATAATTATTTTTAATTTAGCGATATTAGTTTTTAGACATAATCATAAATGGGAAGTACGATTTCAGTACACACAGATTAAATAGGTTAATATTAACTTCACTTTCCATGTCGTGGACTCGGTGATTGGAAAGTAGAGAACGTGATATATGATGACGGAATTAATGTGGTTGAGTGTTTAAGTTGAAACATAATTATTTTTAATTTAGCGATATTAGTTTTTAGACATAATCATAAATGGGAAGTACGATTTCAGTACACACAGATTAAATAGGTTAATATTAACTTCACTTTCCATGTCGTGGACTCGGTGATTTGAAAGTAGAGAACGTGATAGATGATGATGGAATTAATGTGGTTGAGTGTTTAAGTTGAAACATAATTATTTTTAATTTAGCGATATTAGTTTTTAGACATAATCATAAATGGGAAGTACGATTTCAGTACACACAGATTAAATAGGTTAATATTAACTTCACTTTCCATGTCGTGGACTCGGTGATTGGAAAGTAGAGAACGTGATAGATGATGATGGAATTAATGTGGTTGAGTGTTTAAGTTGAAACATAATTATTTTTAATTTAGCGATATTAGTTTTTAGACATAATCATAAATGGGAAGTACGATTTCAGTACACACAGATTAAATAGGTTAATATTAACTTCACTTTCCATGTCGTGGACTCGGTGATTGGAAAGTAGAGAACGTGATATATGATGACGGAATTAATGTGGTTGAGTTTTTAAGTTGAAACATAATTATTTTTAATTTAGCGATATTAGTTTTTAGACATAATCATAAATGGGAAGTACGATTTCAGTACACACAGATTAAATAGGTTAATATTAACTTCACTTTCTATGTCGTGGACTCGGTGATTGGAAAGTAGAGAACGTGATAGATGATGATGGAATTAATGTGTTGAGTGTTTAAGTTGAAACATAATTATTTTTAATTTAGCAATATTAGTTTTTAGACATAATCATAAATGGGAAGTACGATTTCAGTACACACAGATTAAATAGGTTAATATTAACTTCACTTTCCATGTCGTGGACTCGGTGATTGGAAAGTAGAGAACGTGATAGATGATGATGGAATTAATGTGGTTGAGTGTTTATGTTGAAACATAATTATTTTTAATTTAGCGATATTAGTTTTTAGACATAATCATAAATGGGAAGTAGGATTTCAGTACACACAGATTAAATAGGTTAATATTAACTTCACTTTCCATGTCGTGGACTCGGTGATTGGAAAGTAGAGAACGTGATAGATGATGATGGAATTAATGTGGTTGAGTGTTTAAGTTGAAACATAATTATTTTTAATTTAGCGATATTAGTTTTTAGACATAATCATAAATGGGAAGTACGATTTCAGTACACACAGATTAAATAGGTTAATATTAACTTCACTTTCCATGTCGTGGACTCGGTGATTGGAAAGTAGAGAACGTGATATATGATGACGGAATTAATGTGGTTGAGTGTTTAAGTTGAAACATAATTATTTTTAATTTAGCGATATTAGTTTTTAGACATAATCATAAATGGGAAGTACGATTTCAGTACACACAGATTAAATAGGTTAATATTAACTTCACTTTCCATGTCGTGGACTCGGTGATTGGAAAGTAGAGAACGTGATAGATGATGATGGAATTAATGTGGTTGAGTGTTTAAGTTGAAACATAATTATTTTTAATTTAGCGATATTAGTTTTTAGACATAATCATAAATGGGAAGTACGATTTCAGTACACACAGATTAAATAGGTTAATATTAACTTCACTTTCCATGTCGTGGACTCGGTGATTGGAAAGTAGAGAACGTGATAGATGATGATGGAATTAATGTGTTGAGTGTTTAAGTTGAAACATAATTATTTTTAATTTAGCAATATTAGTTTTTAGACATAATCATAAATGGGAAGTACGATTTCAGTACACACAGATTAAATAGGTTAATATTAACTTCACTTTCCATGTCGTGGACTCGGTGATTGGAAAGTAGAGAACGTGATAGATGATGATGGAATTAATGTGGTTGAGTGTTTATGTTGAAACATAATTATTTTTAATTTAGCGATATTAGTTTTTAGACATAATCATAAATGGGAAGTACGATTTCAGTACACACAGATTAAATAGGTTAATATTAACTTCACTTTCCATGTCGTGGACTCGGTGATTGGAAAGTAGAGAACGTGATAGATGATGATGGAATTAATGTGGTTGAGTGTTTAAGTTGAAACATAATTATTTTTAATTTAGCGATATTAGTTTTTAGACATAATCATAAATGGGAAGTACGATTTCAGTACACACAGATTAAATAGGTTAATATTAACTTCACTTTCCATGTCGTGGACTCGGTGATTGGAAAGTAGAGAACGTGATATATGATGACGGAATTAATGTGGTTGAGTGTTTAAGTTGAAACATAATTATTTTTAATTTAGCGATATTAGTTTTTAGACATAATCATAAATGGGAAGTACGATTTCAGTACACACAGATTAAATAGGTTAATATTAACTTCACTTTCCATGTCGTGGACTCGGTGATTGGAAAGTAGAGAACGTGATAGATGATGATGGAATTAATGTGGTTGAGTGTTTAAGTTGAAACATAATTATTTTTAATTTAGCGATATTAGTTTTTAGACATAATCATAAATGGGAAGTACGATTTCAGTACACACAGATTAAATAGGTTAATATTAACTTCACTTTCCATGTCGTGGACTCGGTGATTGGAAAGTAGAGAACGTGATAGATGATGATGGAATTAATGTGTTGAGTGTTTAAGTTGAAACATAATTATTTTTAATTTAGCAATATTAGTTTTTAGACATAATCATAAATGGGAAGTACGATTTCAGTACACACAGATTAAATAGGTTAATATTAACTTCACTTTCCATGTCGTGGACTCGGTGATTGGAAAGTAGAGAACGTGATAGATGATGATGGAATTAATGTGGTTGAGTGTTTATGTTGAAACATAATTATTTTTAATTTAGCGATATTAGTTTTTAGACATAATCATAAATGGGAAGTACGATTTCAGTACACACAGATTAAATAGGTTAATATTAACTTCACTTTCCATGTCGTGGACTCGGTGATTGGAAAGTAGAGAACGTGATAGATGATGATGGATTTAATGTGGTTGAGTGTTTAAGTTGAAACATAATTATTTTTAATTTAGCGATATTAGTTTTTAGACATAATCATAAATGGGAAGTACGATTTCAGTACACACAGATTAAATAGGTTAATATTAACTTCACTTTCCATGTCGTGGACTCGGTGATTGGAAAGTAGAGAACGTGATAGATGATGATGGAATTAATGTGGTTGAGTGTTTAAGTTGAAACATAATTATTTTTAATTTAGCGATATTAGTTTTTAGACATAATCATAAATGGGAAGTACGATTTCAGTACACACAGATTAAATAGGTTAATATTAACTTCACTTTCCATGTCGTGGACTCGGTGATTGGAAAGTAGAGAACGTGATAGATGATGATGGAATTAATGTGGTTGAGTGTTTATGTTGAAACATAATTATTTTTAATTTAGCGATATTAGTTTTTAGACATAATCATAAATGGGAAGTACGATTTCAGTACACACAGATTAAATAGGTTAATATTAACTTCACTTTCCATGTCGTGGACTCGGTGATTGGAAAGTAGAGAACGTGATAGATGATGATGAAATTAATGTGGTTGAGTGTTTAAGTTGAAACATAATTATTTTTAATTTAGCGATATTAGTTTTTAGACATAATCATAAATGGGAAGTACGATTTCAGTACACACAGATTAAATAGGTTAATATTAACTTCACTTTCCATGTCGTGGACTCGGTGATTGGAAAGTAGAGAACGTGATATATGGTGACGGAATTAATGTGGTTGAGTGTTTAAGTTGAAACATAATTATTTTTAATTTAGCGATATTAGTTTTTAGACATAATCATAAATGGGAAGTACGATTTCAGTACACACAGATTAAATAGGTTAATATTAACTTCACTTTCCATGTCGTGGACTCGGTGATTGGAAAGTAGAGAACGTGATAGATGATGATGGAATTAATGTGGTTGAGTGTTTAAGTTGAAACATAATTATTTTTAATTTAGCGATATTAGTTTTTAGACATAATCATAAATGGGAAGTACGATTTCAGTACACACAGATTAAATAGGTTAATATTAACTTCACTTTCCATGTCGTGGACTCGGTGATTGGAAAGTAGAGAACGTGATAGATGATGATGGAATTAATGTGTTGAGTGTTTAAGTTGAAACATAATTATTTTTAATTTAGCAATATTAGTTTTTAGACATAATCATAAATGGGAAGTACGATTTCAGTACACACAGATTAAATAGGTTAATATTAACTTCACTTTCCATGTCGTGGACTCGGTGATTGGAAAGTAGAGAACGTGATAGATGATGATGGAATTAATGTGGTTGAGTGTTTATGTTGAAACATAATTATTTTTAATTTAGCGATATTAGTTTTTAGACATTATCATAAATGGGAAGTACGATTTCAGTACACACAGATTAAATAGGTTAATATTAACTTCACTTTCCATGTCGTGGACTCGGTGATTGGAAAGTAGAGAACGTGATAGATGATGATGGAATTAATGTGGTTGAGTGTTTAAGTTGAAACATAATTATTTTTAATTTAGCGATATTAGTTTTTAGACATAATCATAAATGGGAAGTACGATTTCAGTACACACAGATTAAATAGGTTGATATTAACTTCACTTTCCATGTCGTGGACTCGGTGATTGGAAAGTAGAGAACGTGATATATGATGACGGAATTAATGTGGTTGAGTGTTTAAGTTGAAACATAATTATTTTTAATTTAGCGATATTAGTTTTTAGACATAATCATAAATGGGAAGTACGATTTCAGTACACACAGATTAAATAGGTTAATATTAACTTCACTTTCCATGTCGTGGACTCGGTGATTGGAAAGTAGAGAACGTGATATATGATGACGGAATTAATGTGGTTGAGTGTTTAAGTTGAAACATAATTATTTTTAATTTAGCGATATTAGTTTTTAGACATAATCATAAATGGGAAGTACGATTTCAGTACACACAGATTAAATAGGTTAATATTAACTTCACTTTCTATGTCGTGGACTCGGTGATTGGAAAGTAGAGAACGTGATAGATGATGATGGAATTAATGTGTTGAGTGTTTAAGTTGAAACATAATTATTTTTAATTTAGCAATATTAGTTTTTAGACATAATCATAAATGGGAAGTACGATTTCAGTACACACAGATTAAATAGGTTAATATTAACTTCACTTTCCATGTCGTGGACTCGGTGATTGGAAAGTAGAGAACGTGATAGATGATGATGGAATTAATGTGGTTGAGTGTTTAAGTTGAAACATAATAATTTTAATTTAGCGATATTAGTTTTTAGACATAATCATAAATGGGAAGTACGATTTCAGTACACACAGATTAAATAGGTTAATATTAACTTCACTTTCCATGTCGTGGACTCGGTGATTGGAAAGTAGAGAACGTGATAGATGATGACGGAATTAATGTGGTTGAGTGTTTAAGTTGAAACATAATTATTTTTAATTTAGCGATATTAGTTTTTAGACATAATCATAAATGGGAAGTACGATTTCAGTACACACAGATTAAATAGGTTAATATTAACTTCACTTTCCATGTCGTGGACTCGGTGATTGGAAAGTAGAGAACGTGATAGATGATGATGGAATTAATGTGGTTGAGTGTTTAAGTTGAAACATAATTATTTTTAATTTAGCGATATTAGTTTTTAGACATAATCATAAATGGGAAGTACGATTTCAGTACACACAGATTAAATAGGTTGATATTAACTTCACTTTCCATGTCGTGGACTCGGTGATTGGAAAGTAGAGAACGTGATATATGATGACGGAATTAATGTGGTTGAGTGTTTAAGTTGAAACATAATTATTTTTAATTTAGCGATATTAGTTTTTAGACATAATCATAAATGGGAAGTACGATTTCAGTACACACAGATTAAATAGGTTAATATTAACTTCACTTTCCATGTCGTGGACTCGGTGATTGGAAAGTAGAGAACGTGATATATGATGACGGAATTAATGTGGTTGAGTGTTTAAGTTGAAACATAATTATTTTTAATTTAGCGATATTAGTTTTTAGACATAATCATAAATGGGAAGTACGATTTCAGTACACACAGATTAAATAGGTTAATATTAACTTCACTTTCTATGTCGTGGACTCGGTGATTGGAAAGTAGAGAACGTGATAGATGATGATGGAATTAATGTGTTGAGTGTTTAAGTTGAAACATAATTATTTTTAATTTAGCAATATTAGTTTTTAGACATAATCATAAATGGGAAGTACGATTTCAGTACACACAGATTAAATAGGTTAATATTAACTTCACTTTCCATGTCGTGGACTCGGTGATTGGAAAGTAGAGAACGTGATAGATGATGATGGAATTAATGTGGTTGAGTGTTTAAGTTGAAACATAATAATTTTAATTTAGCGATATTAGTTTTTAGACATAATCATAAATGGGAAGTACGATTTCAGTACACACAGATTAAATAGGTTAATATTAACTTCACTTTCCATGTCGTGGACTCGGTGATTGGAAAGTAGAGAACGTGATAGATGATGACGGAATTAATGTGGTTGAGTGTTTAAGTTGAAACATAATTATTTTTAATTTAGCGATATTAGTTTTTAGACATAATCATAAATGGGAAGTACGATTTCAGTACACACAGATTAAATAGGTTAATATTAACTTCACTTTCCATGTCGTGGACTCGGTGATTGGAAAGTAGAGAACGTGATATATGATGACGGAATTAATGTGGTTGAGTGTTTAAGTTGAAACATAATTATTTTTAATTTAGCGATATTAGTTTTTAGACATAATCATAAATGGGAAGTACGATTTCAGTACACACAGATTAAATAGGTTAATATTAACTTCACTTTCCATGTCGTGGACTCGGTGATTTGAAAGTAGAGAACGTGATAGATGATGATGGAATTAATGTGGTTGAGTGTTTAAGTTGAAACATAATTATTTTTAATTTAGCGATATTAGTTTTTAGACATAATCATAAATGGGAAGTACGATTTCAGTACACACAGATTAAATAGGTTAATATTAACTTCACTTTCCATGTCGTGGACTCGGTGATTGGAAAGTAGAGAACGTGATAGATGATGATGGAATTAATGTGGTTGAGTGTTTAAGTTGAAACATAATTATTTTTAATTTAGCGATATTAGTTTTTAGACATAATCATAAATGGGAAGTACGATTTCAGTACACACAGATTAAATAGGTTAATATTAACTTCACTTTCCATGTCGTGGACTCGGTGATTGGAAAGTAGAGAACGTGATATATGATGACGGAATTAATGTGGTTGAGTTTTTAAGTTGAAACATAATTATTTTTAATTTAGCGATATTAGTTTTTAGACATAATCATAAATGGGAAGTACGATTTCAGTACACACAGATTAAATAGGTTAATATTAACTTCACTTTCTATGTCGTGGACTCGGTGATTGGAAAGTAGAGAACGTGATAGATGATGATGGAATTAATGTGTTGAGTGTTTAAGTTGAAACATAATTATTTTTAATTTAGCAATATTAGTTTTTAGACATAATCATAAATGGGAAGTACGATTTCAGTACACACAGATTAAATAGGTTAATATTAACTTCACTTTCCATGTCGTGGACTCGGTGATTGGAAAGTAGAGAACGTGATAGATGATGATGGAATTAATGTGGTTGAGTGTTTATGTTGAAACATAATTATTTTTAATTTAGCGATATTAGTTTTTAGACATAATCATAAATGGGAAGTAGGATTTCAGTACACACAGATTAAATAGGTTAATATTAACTTCACTTTCCATGTCGTGGACTCGGTGATTGGAAAGTAGAGAACGTGATAGATGATGATGGAATTAATGTGGTTGAGTGTTTAAGTTGAAACATAATTATTTTTAATTTAGCGATATTAGTTTTTAGACATAATCATAAATGGGAAGTACGATTTCAGTACACACAGATTAAATAGGTTAATATTAACTTCACTTTCCATGTCGTGGACTCGGTGATTGGAAAGTAGAGAACGTGATATATGATGACGGAATTAATGTGGTTGAGTGTTTAAGTTGAAACATAATTATTTTTAATTTAGCGATATTAGTTTTTAGACATAATCATAAATGGGAAGTACGATTTCAGTACACACAGATTAAATAGGTTAATATTAACTTCACTTTCCATGTCGTGGACTCGGTGATTGGAAAGTAGAGAACGTGATAGATGATGATGGAATTAATGTGGTTGAGTGTTTAAGTTGAAACATAATTATTTTTAATTTAGCGATATTAGTTTTTAGACATAATCATAAATGGGAAGTACGATTTCAGTACACACAGATTAAATAGGTTAATATTAACTTCACTTTCCATGTCGTGGACTCGGTGATTGGAAAGTAGAGAACGTGATAGATGATGATGGAATTAATGTGTTGAGTGTTTAAGTTGAAACATAATTATTTTTAATTTAGCAATATTAGTTTTTAGACATAATCATAAATGGGAAGTACGATTTCAGTACACACAGATTAAATAGGTTAATATTAACTTCACTTTCCATGTCGTGGACTCGGTGATTGGAAAGTAGAGAACGTGATAGATGATGATGGAATTAATGTGGTTGAGTGTTTATGTTGAAACATAATTATTTTTAATTTAGCGATATTAGTTTTTAGACATAATCATAAATGGGAAGTACGATTTCAGTACACACAGATTAAATAGGTTAATATTAACTTCACTTTCCATGTCGTGGACTCGGTGATTGGAAAGTAGAGAACGTGATAGATGATGATGGAATTAATGTGGTTGAGTGTTTAAGTTGAAACATAATTATTTTTAATTTAGCGATATTAGTTTTTAGACATAATCATAAATGGGAAGTACGATTTCAGTACACACAGATTAAATAGGTTAATATTAACTTCACTTTCCATGTCGTGGACTCGGTGATTGGAAAGTAGAGAACGTGATATATGATGACGGAATTAATGTGGTTGAGTGTTTAAGTTGAAACATAATTATTTTTAATTTAGCGATATTAGTTTTTAGACATAATCATAAATGGGAAGTACGATTTCAGTACACACAGATTAAATAGGTTAATATTAACTTCACTTTCCATGTCGTGGACTCGGTGATTGGAAAGTAGAGAACGTGATAGATGATGATGGAATTAATGTGGTTGAGTGTTTAAGTTGAAACATAATTATTTTTAATTTAGCGATATTAGTTTTTAGACATAATCATAAATGGGAAGTACGATTTCAGTACACACAGATTAAATAGGTTAATATTAACTTCACTTTCCATGTCGTGGACTCGGTGATTGGAAAGTAGAGAACGTGATAGATGATGATGGAATTAATGTGTTGAGTGTTTAAGTTGAAACATAATTATTTTTAATTTAGCAATATTAGTTTTTAGACATAATCATAAATGGGAAGTACGATTTCAGTACACACAGATTAAATAGGTTAATATTAACTTCACTTTCCATGTCGTGGACTCGGTGATTGGAAAGTAGAGAACGTGATAGATGATGATGGAATTAATGTGGTTGAGTGTTTATGTTGAAACATAATTATTTTTAATTTAGCGATATTAGTTTTTAGACATAATCATAAATGGGAAGTACGATTTCAGTACACACAGATTAAATAGGTTAATATTAACTTCACTTTCCATGTCGTGGACTCGGTGATTGGAAAGTAGAGAACGTGATAGATGATGATGGATTTAATGTGGTTGAGTGTTTAAGTTGAAACATAATTATTTTTAATTTAGCGATATTAGTTTTTAGACATAATCATAAATGGGAAGTACGATTTCAGTACACACAGATTAAATAGGTTAATATTAACTTCACTTTCCATGTCGTGGACTCGGTGATTGGAAAGTAGAGAACGTGATAGATGATGATGGAATTAATGTGGTTGAGTGTTTAAGTTGAAACATAATTATTTTTAATTTAGCGATATTAGTTTTTAGACATAATCATAAATGGGAAGTACGATTTCAGTACACACAGATTAAATAGGTTAATATTAACTTCACTTTCCATGTCGTGGACTCGGTGATTGGAAAGTAGAGAACGTGATAGATGATGATGGAATTAATGTGGTTGAGTGTTTATGTTGAAACATAATTATTTTTAATTTAGCGATATTAGTTTTTAGACATAATCATAAATGGGAAGTACGATTTCAGTACACACAGATTAAATAGGTTAATATTAACTTCACTTTCCATGTCGTGGACTCGGTGATTGGAAAGTAGAGAACGTGATAGATGATGATGAAATTAATGTGGTTGAGTGTTTAAGTTGAAACATAATTATTTTTAATTTAGCGATATTAGTTTTTAGACATAATCATAAATGGGAAGTACGATTTCAGTACACACAGATTAAATAGGTTAATATTAACTTCACTTTCCATGTCGTGGACTCGGTGATTGGAAAGTAGAGAACGTGATATATGGTGACGGAATTAATGTGGTTGAGTGTTTAAGTTGAAACATAATTATTTTTAATTTAGCGATATTAGTTTTTAGACATAATCATAAATGGGAAGTACGATTTCAGTACACACAGATTAAATAGGTTAATATTAACTTCACTTTCCATGTCGTGGACTCGGTGATTGGAAAGTAGAGAACGTGATAGATGATGATGGAATTAATGTGGTTGAGTGTTTAAGTTGAAACATAATTATTTTTAATTTAGCGATATTAGTTTTTAGACATAATCATAAATGGGAAGTACGATTTCAGTACACACAGATTAAATAGGTTAATATTAACTTCACTTTCCATGTCGTGGACTCGGTGATTGGAAAGTAGAGAACGTGATAGATGATGATGGAATTAATGTGTTGAGTGTTTAAGTTGAAACATAATTATTTTTAATTTAGCAATATTAGTTTTTAGACATAATCATAAATGGGAAGTACGATTTCAGTACACACAGATTAAATAGGTTAATATTAACTTCACTTTCCATGTCGTGGACTCGGTGATTGGAAAGTAGAGAACGTGATAGATGATGATGGAATTAATGTGGTTGAGTGTTTATGTTGAAACATAATTATTTTTAATTTAGCGATATTAGTTTTTAGACATTATCATAAATGGGAAGTACGATTTCAGTACACACAGATTAAATAGGTTAATATTAACTTCACTTTCCATGTCGTGGACTCGGTGATTGGAAAGTAGAGAACGTGATAGATGATGATGGAATTAATGTGGTTGAGTGTTTAAGTTGAAACATAATTATTTTTAATTTAGCGATATTAGTTTTTAGACATAATCATAAATGGGAAGTACGATTTCAGTACACACAGATTAAATAGGTTGATATTAACTTCACTTTCCATGTCGTGGACTCGGTGATTGGAAAGTAGAGAACGTGATATATGATGACGGAATTAATGTGGTTGAGTGTTTAAGTTGAAACATAATTATTTTTAATTTAGCGATATTAGTTTTTAGACATAATCATAAATGGGAAGTACGATTTCAGTACACACAGATTAAATAGGTTAATATTAACTTCACTTTCCATGTCGTGGACTCGGTGATTGGAAAGTAGAGAACGTGATATATGATGACGGAATTAATGTGGTTGAGTGTTTAAGTTGAAACATAATTATTTTTAATTTAGCGATATTAGTTTTTAGACATAATCATAAATGGGAAGTACGATTTCAGTACACACAGATTAAATAGGTTAATATTAACTTCACTTTCTATGTCGTGGACTCGGTGATTGGAAAGTAGAGAACGTGATAGATGATGATGGAATTAATGTGTTGAGTGTTTAAGTTGAAACATAATTATTTTTAATTTAGCAATATTAGTTTTTAGACATAATCATAAATGGGAAGTACGATTTCAGTACACACAGATTAAATAGGTTAATATTAACTTCACTTTCCATGTCGTGGACTCGGTGATTGGAAAGTAGAGAACGTGATAGATGATGATGGAATTAATGTGGTTGAGTGTTTATGTTGAAACATAATTATTTTTAATTTAGCGATATTAGTTTTTAGACATAATCATAAATGGGAAGTACGATTTCAGTACACACAGATTAAATAGGTTAATATTAACTTCACTTTCCATGTCGTGGACTCGGTGATTGGAAAGTAGAGAACGTGATAGATGATGATGGAATTAATGTGGTTGAGTGTTTAAGTTGAAACATAATTATTTTTAATTTAGCGATATTAGTTTTTAGACATAATCATAAATGGGAAGTACGATTTCAGTACACACAGATTAAATAGGTTAATATTAACTTCACTTTCCATGTCGTGGACTCGGTGATTGGAAAGTAGAGAACGTGATATATGATGACGGAATTAATGTGGTTGAGTGTTTAAGTTGAAACATAATTATTTTTAATTTAGCGATATTAGTTTTTAGACATAATCATAAATGGGAAGTACGATTTCAGTACACACAGATTAAATAGGTTAATATTAACTTCACTTTCCATGTCGTGGACTCGGTGATTGGAAAGTAGAGAACGTGATAGATGATGATGGAATTAATGTGGTTGAGTGTTTAAGTTGAAACATAATTATTTTTAATTTAGCGATATTAGTTTTTAGACATAATCATAAATGGGAAGTACGATTTCAGTACACACAGATTAAATAGGTTAATATTAACTTCACTTTCCATGTCGTGGACTCGGTGATTGGAAAGTAGAGAACGTGATAGATGATGATGGAATTAATGTGTTGAGTGTTTAAGTTGAAACATAATTATTTTTAATTTAGCAATATTAGTTTTTAGACATAATCATAAATGGGAAGTACGATTTCAGTACACACAGATTAAATAGGTTAATATTAACTTCACTTTCCATGTCGTGGACTCGGTGATTGGAAAGTAGAGAACGTGATAGATGATGATGGAATTAATGTGGTTGAGTGTTTATGTTGAAACATAATTATTTTTAATTTAGCGATATTAGTTTTTAGACATAATCATAAATGGGAAGTACGATTTCAGTACACACAGATTAAATAGGTTAATATTAACTTCACTTTCCATGTCGTGGACTCGGTGATTGGAAAGTAGAGAACGTGATAGATGATGATGGAATTAATGTGGTTGAGTGTTTAAGTTGAAACATAATTATTTTTAATTTAGCGATATTAGTTTTTAGACATAATCATAAATGGGAAGTACGATTTCAGTACACACAGATTAAATAGGTTAATATTAACTTCACTTTCCATGTCGTGGACTCGGTGATTGGAAAGTAGAGAACGTGATATATGATGACGGAATTAATGTGGTTGAGTGTTTAAGTTGAAACATAATTATTTTTAATTTAGCGATATTAGTTTTTAGACATAATCATAAATGGGAAGTACGATTTCAGTACACACAGATTAAATAGGTTAATATTAACTTCACTTTCCATGTCGTGGACTCGGTGATTGGAAAGTAGAGAACGTGATAGATGATGATGGATTTAATGTGGTTGAGTGTTTAAGTTGAAACATAATTATTTTTAATTTAGCGATATTAGTTTTTAGACATAATCATAAATGGGAAGTACGATTTCAGTACACACAGATTAAATAGGTTAATATTAACTTCACTTTCCATGTCGTGGACTCGGTGATTGGAAAGTAGAGAACGTGATAGATGATGATGGAATTAATGTGGTTGAGTGTTTAAGTTGAAACATAATTATTTTTAATTTAGCGATATTAGTTTTTAGACATAATCATAAATGGGAAGTACGATTTCAGTACACACAGATTAAATAGGTTAATATTAACTTCACTTTCCATGTCGTGGACTCGGTGATTGGAAAGTAGAGAACGTGATAGATGATGATGGAATTAATGTGGTTGAGTGTTTATGTTGAAACATAATTATTTTTAATTTAGCGATATTAGTTTTTAGACATAATCATAAATGGGAAGTACGATTTCAGTAAACACAGATTAAATAGGTTAATATTAACTTCACTTTCCATGTCGTGGTCTCGGTGATTGGAAAGTAGAGAACGTGATAGATGATGATGGAATTAATGTGGTTGAGTGTTTAAGTTGAAACATAATTATTTTTAATTTAGCGATATTAGTTTTTAGACATAATCATAAATGGGAAGTACGATTTCAGTACACACAGATTAAATAGGTTAATATTAACTTCACTTTCCATGTCGTGGACTCGGTGATTGGAAAGTAGAGAACGTGATAGATGATGACGGAATTAATGTGGTTGAGTGTTTAAGTTGAAACATAATTATTTTTAATTTAGCGATATTAGTTTTTAGACATAATCATAAATGGGAAGTTCGATTTCAGTACACACAGATTAAATAGGTTAATATTAACTTCACTTTCCATGTCGTGGACTCGGTGATTGGAAAGTAGAGAACGTGATAGATGATGATGGAATTAATGTGGTTGAGTGTTTAAGTTGAAACATAATTATTTTTAATTTAGCGATATTAGTTTTTAGACATAATCATAAATGGGAAGTACGATTTCAGTACACACAGATTAAATAGGTTAATATTAACTTCACTTTCCATGTCGTGGACTCGGTGATTGGAAAGTAGAGAACGTGATAGATGACGATGGAATTAATGTGGTTGAGTGTTTAAGTTGAAACATAATTATTTTTAATTTAGCGATATTAGTTTTTAGATATAATCATAAATGGGAAGTACGATTTCAGTACACACAGATTAAATAGGTTAATATTAACTTCACTTTCCATGTCGTGGACTCGGTGATTGGAAAGTAGAGAACGTGATAGATGATGATGGAATTAATGTGGTTGAGTGTTTAAGTTGAAACATAATTATTTTTAATTTAGCGATATTAGTTTTTAGACATAATCATAAATGGGAAGTACGATTTCAGTACACACAGATTAAATAGGTTAATATTAACTTCACTTTCCATGTCGTGGACTCGGTGATTGGAAAGTAGAGAACGTGATAGATGATGATGGAATTAATGTGGTTGAGTGTTTAAGTTGAAACATAATTATTTTTAATTTAGCGATATTAGTTTTTAGACATAATCATAAATGGGAAGTACGATTTCAGTACACACAGATTAAATAGGTTAATATTAACTTCACTTTCCATGTCGTGGACTCGGTGATTGGAAAGTAGAGAACGTGATAGATGATGATGGAATTAATGTGGTTGAGTGTTTAAGTTGAAACATAATTATTTTTAATTTAGCGATATTAGTTTTTAGACATAATCATAAATGGGAAGTACGATTTCAGTACACACAGATTAAATAGGTTAATATTAACTTCACTTTCCATGTCGTGGACTCGGTGATTGGAAAGTAGAGAACGTGATAGATGATGATGGAATTAATGTGGTTGAGTGTTTAAGTTGAAACATAATTATTTTTAATTTAGCGATATTAGTTTTTAGACATAATCATAAATGGGAAGTACGATTTCAGTACACACAGATTAAATAGGTTAATATTAACTTCACTTTCCATGTCGTGGACTCGGTGATTGGAAAGTAGAGAACGTGATATATGATGACGGAATTAATGTGGTTGAGTGTTTAAGTTGAAACATAATTATTTTTAATTTAGCGATATTAGTTTTTAGACATAATCATAAATGGGAAGTACGATTTCAGTACACACAGATTAAATAGGTTAATATTAACTTCACTTTCCATGTCGTGGACTCGGTGATTGGAAAGTAGAGAACGTGATAGATGATGATGGATTTAATGTGGTTGAGTGTTTAAGTTGAAACATAATTATTTTTAATTTAGCGATATTAGTTTTTAGACATAATCATAAATGGGAAGTACGATTTCAGTACACACAGATTAAATAGGTTAATATTAACTTCACTTTCCATGTCGTGGACTCGGTGATTGGAAAGTAGAGAACGTGATAGATGATGATGGAATTAATGTGGTTGAGTGTTTAAGTTGAAACATAATTATTTTTAATTTAGCGATATTAGTTTTTAGACATAATCATAAATGGGAAGTACGATTTCAGTACACACAGATTAAATAGGTTAATATTAACTTCACTTTCCATGTCGTGGACTCGGTGATTGGAAAGTAGAGAACGTGATAGATGATGATGGAATTAATGTGGTTGAGTGTTTATGTTGAAACATAATTATTTTTAATTTAGCGATATTAGTTTTTAGACATAATCATAAATGGGAAGTACGATTTCAGTAAACACAGATTAAATAGGTTAATATTAACTTCACTTTCCATGTCGTGGTCTCGGTGATTGGAAAGTAGAGAACGTGATAGATGATGATGGAATTAATGTGGTTGAGTGTTTAAGTTGAAACATAATTATTTTTAATTTAGCGATATTAGTTTTTAGACATAATCATAAATGGGAAGTACGATTTCAGTACACACAGATTAAATAGGTTAATATTAACTTCACTTTCCATGTCGTGGACTCGGTGATTGGAAAGTAGAGAACGTGATAGATGATGACGGAATTAATGTGGTTGAGTGTTTAAGTTGAAACATAATTATTTTTAATTTAGCGATATTAGTTTTTAGACATAATCATAAATGGGAAGTTCGATTTCAGTACACACAGATTAAATAGGTTAATATTAACTTCACTTTCCATGTCGTGGACTCGGTGATTGGAAAGTAGAGAACGTGATAGATGATGATGGAATTAATCTGGTTGAGTGTTTAAGTTGAAACATAATTATTTTTAATTTAGCGATATTAGTTTTTAGACATAATCATAAATGGGAAGTACGATTTCAGTACACACAGATTAAATAGGTTAATATTAACTTCACTTTCCATGTCGTGGACTCGGTGATTGGAAAGTAGAGAACGTGATAGATGATGATGGAATTAATGTGGTTGAGTGTTTAAGTTGAAACATAATTATTTTTAATTTAGCGATATTAGTTTTTAGATATAATCATAAATGGGAAGTACGATTTCAGTACACACAGATTAAATAGGTTAATATTAACTTCACTTTCCATGTCGTGGACTCGGTGATTGGAAAGTAGAGAACGTGATAGATGATGATGGAATTAATGTGGTTGAGTGTTTAAGTTGAAACATAATTATTTTTAATTTAGCGATATTAGTTTTTAGACATAATCATAAATGGGAAGTACGATTTCAGTACACACAGATTAAATAGGTTAATATTAACTTCACTTTCCATGTCGTGGACTCGGTGATTGGAAAGTAGAGAACGTGATAGATGATGATGGAATTAATGTGGTTGAGTGTTTAAGTTGAAACATAATTATTTTTAATTTAGCGATATTAGTTTTTAGACATAATCATAAATGGGAAGTACGATTTCAGTACACACAGATTAAATAGGTTAATATTAACTTCACTTTCCATGTCGTGGACTCGGTGATTGGAAAGTAGAGAACGTGATAGATGATGATGGAATTAATGTGGTTGAGTGTTTAAGTTGAAACATAATTATTTTTAATTTAGCGATATTAGTTTTTAGACATAATCATAAATGGGAAGTACGATTTCAGTACACACAGATGAAATAGGTTAATATTAACTTCACTTTCCATGTCGTGGACTCGGTGATTGGAAAGTAGAGAACGTGATAGATGATGATGGAATTAATGTGGTTGAGTGTTTAAGTTGAAACATAATTATTTTTAATTTAGCGATATTAGTTTTTAGACATAATCATAAATGGGAAGTACGATTTCAGTACACACAGATTAAATAGGTTAATATTAACTTCACTTTCCATGTCGTGGACTCGGTGATTGGAAAGTAGAGAACGTGATAGATGATGATGGAATTAATGTGGTTGAGTGTTTAAGTTGAAACATAATTATTTTTAATTTAGCGATATTAGTTTTTAGACATAATCATAAATGGGAAGTACGATTTCAGTACACACAGATTAAATAGGTTAATATTAACTTCACTTTCCATGTCGTGGACTCGGTGATTGGAAAGTAGAGAACGTGATAGATGATGATGGAATTAATGTGTTGAGTGTTTAAGTTGAAACATAATTATTTTTAATTTAGCAATATTAGTTTTTAGACATAATCATAAATGGGAAGTACGATTTCAGTACACACAGATTAAATAGGTTAATATTAACTTCACTTTCCATGTCGTGGACTCGGTGATTGGAAAGTAGAGAACGTGATAGATGATGATGGAATTAATGTGGTTAAATGTTTATGTTGAAACATAATTATTTTTAATTTAGCGATATTAGTTTTTAGACATAATCATAAATGGGAAGTACGATTTCAGTACACACAGATTAAATAGGTTAATATTAACTTCACTTTCCATGTCGTGGACTCGGTGATTGGAAAGTAGAGAACGTGATAGATGATGATGGAATTAATGTGGTTGAGTGTTTAAGTTGAAACATAATTATTTTTAATTTAGCGATATTAGTTTTTAGACATAATCATAAATGGGAAGTACGATTTCAGTACACACAGATTAAATAGGTTAATATTAACTTCACTTTCCATGTCGTGGACTCGGTGATTGGAAAGTAGAGAACGTGATAGATGATGATGGAATTAATGTGGTTGAGTGTTTAAGTTGAAACATAATTATTTTTAATTTAGCGATATTAGTTTTTAGACATAATCATAAATGGGAAGTACGATTTCAGTACACACAGATTAAATAGGTTAATATTAACTTCACTTTCCATGTCGTGGACTCGGTGATTGGAAAGTAGAGAACGTGATAGATGATGATGGAATTAATGTGGTTGAGTGTTTAAGTTGAAACATAATTATTTTTAATTTAGCGATATTAGTTTTTAGACATAATCATAAATGGGAAGTACGATTTCAGTACACACAGATTAAATAGGTTAATATTAACTTCACTTTCCATGTCGTGGACTCGGTGATTGGAAAGTAGAGAACGTGATAGATGATGATGGAATTAATGTGGTTGAGTGTTTAAGTTGAAACATAATTATTTTTAATTTAGCGATATTAGTTTTTAGACATAATCATAAATGGGAAGTACGATTTCAGTACACACAGATTAAATAGGTTAATATTAACTTCACTTTCCATGTCGTGGACTCGGTGATTGGAAAGTAGAGAACGTGATAGATGATGATGGAATTAATGTGGTTGAGTGTTTAAGTTGAAACATAATTATTTTTAATTTAGCGATATTAGTTTTTAGACATAATCATAAATGGGAAGTACGATTTCAGTACACACAGATTAAATAGGTTAATATTAACTTCACTTTCCATGTCGTGGACTCGGTGATTGGAAAGTAGAGAACGTGATAGATGATGATGGAATTAATGTGGTTGAGTGTTTAAGTTGAAACATAATTATTTTTAATTTAGCGATATTAGCTTTTAGACATAATCATAAATGGGAAGTACGATTTCAGTACACACAGATTAAATAGGTTAATATTAACTTCACTTTCCATGTCGTGGACTCGGTGTTTGGAAAGTAGAGAACGTGATAGATGATGACGGAATTAATGTGGTTGAGTGTTTAAGTTGAAACATAATTATTTTTAATTTAGCGATATTAGTTTTTAGACATAATCATAAATGGGAAGTACGATTTCAGTACACACAGATTAAATAGGTTAATATTAACTTCACTTTCCATGTCGTGGACTCGGTGATTGGAAAGTAGAGTACGCGATAGATGATGATGGAATTAATGTGGTTGAGTTTTTAAGTTGAAACATAATTATTTTTAATTTAGCAATATTAGTTTTTAGACATAATCATAAATGGGAAGTACGATTTCAGTACACACAGATTAAATAGGTTAATATTAACTTCACTTTCCATGTCGTGGACTCTGTGATTGGAAAGTAGAGAACGTGATAGATGATGATGGAATTAATGTGGTTGAGTGTTTAAGTTGAAACATAATTATTTTTAATTTAGCGATATTAGTTTTTAGACATAATCATAAATTGGAAGTACGATTTCAGTATACACAGATTAAATAGGTTAATATTAACTTCACTTTCCATGTCGTGGACTCGGTGATTGGAAAGTAGAGAACGTGATAGATGATGATGGAATTAATGTGGTTGAGTGTTTAAGTTGAAACATAATGATTTTTAATTTAGCGATATTAGTTTTTAGACATAATCATAAATGGGAAGTAAAATTTCAGTACAAATAAATTAAATAGACTATTATTAATTAAGATTAACCCGTGATTTTAATACAGTTCTTACGGTCTCACGCAAATGGAAAACACTCAACTAGTGGCGGTATCTATCTTATTAGGCAACCGCTCAATTCAGGAGGTGGACTAAAATGGCTTGCATTACTCAAATTAATTACGATGCAACAGTATATATTGCAGTGTAATCCAACACCTCCATGAAGTACTCTTTAATAGACAAAGTTGCACTTTTTCACACAAGCTTGCCAAACAAACTTATGATGACGAGGTCAATTCCTGTAACCCACTCTTCAAAATTCCACACCATGGTCAACGAGAGGTCAAATGAATGTACAACTGATTTTACGTGCACCAGTCCCCACGTATACTATGGTCTCTGATTAGTTCAAGTTACAAACTCGCAACTTTTCAATTGCTAATCCGCGACTATTCCAAACGGACTACGGTAGGCTATTTAATTGGCTTTAGATAAGAAATATAAAAAGAAATGAAAGTTTCCTTTTTAGCTGTGAATTTGCCGATAGTGATTACTTAGTACAAAAATATCTCTGACAGGTTTTACGTATCTACAATGACTAATAAGAAAACGTTAGAATTGAAACTTTTCAGAGTGTAGTGAAAGATAAATTAATTAATAATTCGTGTCGTGTCTAATAATTATTAGTTAGTGTCATATTAAAATTTAATCAGTAAAAATACCATCAGGAAATTTCGTCCTGTCATTCACAATTATCTGGCTAATACAATGCGTACTAAGGATTATTGTTTTACCTTCTTAAATGAATCTGGCTACAATGCATGCGCTCAAACACTAAAAGGGAAAGACGACGTAGATTTTTCAAGTAGCTTACGTCTGTGTACATATTTTTCACATAAATTTTAGTTTTATTTTTCTCAGAGATTCTATACAATTTATATAACTCTTCTCAGAAATTGAAATTCTTTAGAACGTAACTACAACAGCTAAAAAACTTTTTATGGTTTCAATCCCTTAATTCACCCAAATATTTTTGTTTCACTCCATTTATTCCGTAGTTTAAATATTATTTCGGATTTTTGAAAGCTATATTTATAATAAAAGCTAAGCCCATCCAAAGATTAAGTAAAAGTTTTATATTTATCATGGCTCTTAAGTACATGTACGTATTATTTTCTAGGAAATCCAAAACTTAAAGAATATACGGATTTCATTTTGGTGGAAACATACCATCAAGGTATGTTTCGCTACATAGTGAAAAAATTTTATTTTCTCTCCATCGCAAACAACAATTTCATACTACTTTTCCGTTGCAACTTTCGGAAGTTTACATTGTCTGGTCGAATGTCTGGAAGAGAGGAAAATCCGAAGAAAAAAAATATCAAGCTTATATTCTATCGCGGCCAAACAAGTTTCAGTCAGATAGTTTTCATTTGGGTGAAAAACTAATAATGTACCCAATAAAGTGTTCTGTAATACTGCTTTTTTATTCTCTAATTAGATTTATAATGTTTTATAAAGTAATTCCTTTCTTAAGCATATATCAATTAAGTTAACAGTATCCTGCATTAGAAAGCAGCTGCAGTGTATCATTGATGGCGGCAAAAGCAAAGTTTGCTCAAAAAGGTACCTTGAAACTACTGGACGGAAAATCTCTTTTAAGTGTTAATTTCCTAGGTCACCATAACTGAATTACAACTGTCAATATTTAATGGTAATTCAAGGTAATGCGATTGATACATAGTTTCCTGTTAAAATTGTTGAATTTTTCTGCCCATGAGAAATATCAAAAATGAGATCTGGCCATTTTGTTAATCCTATTGTACTACCCTTCCATAAAATGCACAAAACCACTGGTTAGTCTTACACGTTTTTAAAAAATTAAGATTCTAGTAATATAGGGTGGAATTGAACTTTACAGAGAGACTGATTTAAGTTCAAAGACATTTTGAACTACTGGTCGTAGATAATCAGATAACAATGCAGCAGTTATTTCATACACCAATTTAGCATCGCTACCAGAAATTAGAGCATATCTGGGAATTTGGTAAGATCAAACAAAATAAACTTAATAATAATTTATTACTATATTATCCTTGATTCAGACTTAAACAGGAGTGTAATATTGAGTGTACAAATCAAGTAATAAAAACCGCTTCAAGCATCACAAGAAGTGTGCAGGACTCAAGTCAAACTCAACTGCCTTCGCATTGGCCACACAGGATTCAATCTCCGCATCTTTTACTAAGAGAAAGCACATCCAATTGCAACTTATGATCTAATCCATTTTCTGTTTATCATATTTTACTTGTCTGTCCTGTTTTTAATCATCAATGTCTCAAATTTTTTTAGGTACAATTTTGAATCTGCGATATTTGATTAGGGTAAATCCACTTTCTAGCACTTTTGAATTTTTATATTCAGTTAGTTTCTTAAATCTCATTTAATTTTTTTCGAACTCAAAATGACTCTTAAAACTATTTTATTGGATTATTTTATAATTCCTTCTTTTGAATTTCACACTTTCAAAATTGTATGCAATCTAAATTCAATTCATTAGTCGTGCCGCAAATGATGATGGTCTTGTTTTATCATCTGGATATTGTTTGAATATTTTTGCTGTCATTTAAATGCTATTTCGTATTTAAATCAACCTTTTATCTTTGTTCTAGACAATTCTTTTGGAATATTTTATGATTTTATTGGGTGCATTCCATCTATTACATTCTTGTTTTTGTCCGCTTTTGTACCTTGCGCCATAAATCCAAACATCCGACACGGTCCTTATCATCACAAGATTTGCAAGTAGTATTTTCCCCACTGTACTTATAATGACTAAATAATCACTTTAATTGAATGGCAGAATCCAAGGAATTATTACATTGGCAACATGTGCGTAGTTGAATTTAAGTCGAACTGGAGAAACACAGAGGGCAATTGACGACGGTCCGGGATCAATCCCGAAGATAAAGTTTCGGGGGCAATAACTCGTCAAATTTAACCAATGTCAGCTGATGAAGCAACATCTGAGCTAGCACCCCACTCTCTAAATTTCCCCACCATCCCAGAGTGAGGACATTTGGGGCCCAATAGATTAGAATTTGCACCAGCTGAGATCAGCATTACGGTCTTTTTTGCATAGAGTTTTGAATTCACAAACCATCCGGTTGCTAATCTGCTTCCAACCGGGATACCGCAGCCACCATTGGTAAATAATGTCAAAACGTGTTAGAAACCATGTATAAACTAGGTTGCACAATGGATTCGAGGATAAAAGTGAACGAAATGCCCTATTCAAGGAAAAAGAAGTGCGTTTAAATGCATATCACATAGTATTTTTCTGTTGTTATACTGCTGTTATTGCTGCACTATTAATTATCTTCCATTTATCAAGAAACTAGTTCTTTACCCTGAAACAGGAAAAAAAATATTTAGCTGTTCTGTAATCTTTAACAGGGGACAATAACTGGCTCTCTGGAGACTATATTAAAGTTCTGTAGGAATGTCGAAGCTTCATACCCTGTTCTTTATTGGCATACTTCCAACCTTCTCCCAAGAATTTAGCCCGTTCTTTTGAAAAGATATGAAGAAGCATTTATCTTCTGTGTAGATAGTCCTCTTCAATGTGTAAAAAGATATGTAACAGGAATTTCTCTCTTTGTGTTGATGTACTACACAGCCTTCCTTAGCAGAATAGTTCTCATAAAAAGTATTTTAGGCTTTACTGGCTCATTCTGGAGAATTATAGCATCCATCAATCATCTTGGGGAAACATAAGAAAAGCTAATAATTGTATACCATATTAAGAAAGCAGTGAACTTTTAAAATCACCAGTCCATTGAAAATTAGACATTTAAACATGAGCTTTAAAAATTAATAACAGACGCTATGTTTTGATTGTGATCAATTTTTGTGCAATTTTATGTATGTCAGCATAAAGCATGCATTACTCAAGTTCAAAGATGCTCTGACATCTTTTCTGATTCCGAAATTGCTCATCAATGTCTCAGTGATTTTGTTGAAATAGTTTTTTGTAGTTCTTGCTCTCTGTTGTATACATCAAGGCAAATGAGATGCTTACATCTCATTTTCTAATATTTAAATTTTTGTTTAAAATGATTCTCAATCTGTAGTAATTGACAAAATTGTGCGTATTTTTTCAGAAAACTTATTAAGCTTTACAGTTGATTAATATATACCAAATTGAGTTAATTGATTATAAGCATACAGACAATTATCTAAATTAAAGTAAGGGAAATACACGGAAAATTAACCCACGTGGGACGTTTTAATTTGTCTGAGCACATTTTTTTTCCACGTATTATGTTAAAATTTTTAATTTGGGACTAAATATCATGTATAGATTTTCTCGTGGTAAACAAAGAGTAGGTGCAAATTTGATAATAATATCTGATAACAAAATTGTTAAATAATTATAACTTTTTTGAGACATTTCTTGAATTTTAAAATATAAATAAAAACACCTAGGTTCGTAAGGGACTTAGTTTATTTAGTAGATTGAATTGGCATTCACCTCAAATTGACTCAGTTTGCTTGAGCCTCCTTTTTCCCCCCTTTTTTCAAAATTTTAGACAACATTGGCGTAAGTCTTGCACATATTTTTGGACGACATTAATCTGAACACCTACTGCACATATTTCACATATGTAGATGGAATATGTCTGAGCTTCCTGCACATATTTCACATATGTAGATGGAATTTGTCTGAGCTTCCTGCACATATTGCATATTCGTAAACGACATCATACTACTACATCTACTTCTAGGCGTGTTTCATATTTGTAGGTGGCATTTTCCAGAGCATATTGCATATTCATAGACTACATTGTTCGGTGCCTCCTGAACGTATTTCATACTCGTAGATGGCATTAGTCAGAGCCTCCTGAACGTATTTAATGTTTTAGATGACATTTGTCTGAGCTTCTTGCACATATTGCGTATTCGTAGATGGCATTAGTCTGAGCCTCCTGAACTTATACGTATGTATTTCGTACGAAACTTTTGAGCTTCCTGCGCATATTGCAATCGTAGACGGCATTTGTCTAAGCCTCTTGTATATCCATACTTGTAGAACGACACTGGTCTGAGCCTCATGCATATATATCATACTTGTAGCCAACACAGTCTAAGCCTACATTCAGTCCTCATGCACATATTTCATATTCGCAGACGACATTAGTTTGATCCTCCTACATACATTTGATATTTGCAGATGGCATTGGTCTGAAAGGATAATCCTGTCTCATGTCGTTAATTTAGTTTATTATTTTAACTATTGATATAAATTTCCCAAATCCAGTTCCATTAAAGAAATTAAAGCTGTAATAGATATATCAAATACATTATAAACAACGATGCCTTTATGTGTTTTTTTTCACTATTTCTGTATCATAAAAGAGGTATAAATTAGTTGCTATTGGTTTACAAAACGAATAAAACTAAGTTTTGAAAAGGAACAAATTGTAACGTCATGTTACAGAACTTGATGTGAAACAAGTTTTCATTATTCATGATACCTTTTCAACATTAAAACACTGGTTCTGTAACTTTATCCAGATTTCCCTGGGGAGAGGGATAAAATTCCGTCGGCATAGCAGCTAATTTCCATCTCACTTTTAATTTCAGAAAAACAGTCGACTATGGGATGAGGTTTTACTTAGTTGATTAAGGAAATCTGCCTTCCAATAATGGAACGAAACGGATTTTAAGAATACGAAGAAGACGGATTTTCTATCTGAAGAAGATTTCATTTGATTAACATTTTTATTTTTACTTTAATCGCTGAAAACTAATTATAATAATATAGAGTACACATCCGGAATAGCTCCTGTAACAATTTTTGTTTCTTAAAATACTGTATGAGTTTCCTACATTTAATGCATGCAGCTAAACTATAAAACTTTCCGTGGTATGTTACAATCAGCAGAAAAGAAAAATAAATTAAATCGTTAATTTTTTAAAAATTTTAATTAATAAGTTTTTTTTTATTTTAAACATATTAAGTCTTAAAGAAGCATTTTATGAAAGCAGGTTCTTTAATTAATGTCGCACTAGAGCAACACAACTGACTATTAATGAGGGTCCGGGATTAAACCCATAGAGAAAGATCCGAGAACACCACGAAAATTTAGACCACGGTCAGATTATGAGGTCACACCTGATCTGGAACCCTACTCTCTAAACTTCCAAACCACGCCAAAGTGAAGACAGTTGAGGCCACGGCAGATTTAACGTGCGCCTGCGTCTTTTGCATACGACAGGCTTTGACTGGATTTCGAACTCTCAAACTTCCGGTGTTTAATACGTTGCTCTACCAACCGGCAACCGCAGCCCTAAAGCCTTTTAGAAAAATCAGCAAACTACACATAAACGACACATTTCTTGGGGCCAAGCAATTGTTCCTCTGATCTTTCCCCTTGTACCGTCATGCAAGAATTAGACGAACAGCTGGTTTAAAATTAAACTATTTATTTACATAAATTAAATATTTACAAGAAAATTTAAAAATATAATTAAGGGCACAGCCATCGACAACCGAATCCTGCCTGAAGCCAAAGTAACAAATGGCAAAACAGAGACGTCTGTCTCTCGTCGAATCTCGAGTCCGAATTCTCTTAAAATCCATGTTCGCTTCGCTCAACAGAACCGCAGCTGCCAACGAGAGGGGGGTGAATTCCGAGCCCTATAGAGATGTTTATGTCCTCTCCAGAACAGAAACACCCCCACACAGATGCGAAAACCGTCTGTCATGCCGACTTGAGTTCCCCACAGCAAAACTTCATCCCAGACATGGGATTAGGGAACCGACGGAAACTCCAGCTGTGTCTATGGATCAAATGGAACGCCGGGCCGCCGATGAGAAAATACTCTCTTTCGGTATTTTGTGAAAACCCGCACGTGCAAAATCTGAAGTTGTTTTTGCATTTCGAAACATTCCAGCGTCCACGTGTTAGGGAAAAGGGTCGGCTAGTACCATATGGTACACCCTCGGGTTTTGTACCTGACAGTCACCAATAGCGCGATGTGTTATTGCTCCAGTGCTCTAGTGTGACGTTTATTAAAATACCTTTCTATATATACCTATCTAATACAACTCTTCCTTTAATTTGATACCTTACATTATAACAAATCAAAAATAATCCAACAGGGTGGAAATTGGGAGTTTTAAAAGTATTTTCAGTTTTCAAAACTATTGTACTATTTATCATTATTTTGAAAAGTTTAAGCATAGATTTTGGTTTTACTTGTATTTTACATAATTGCAAATACAAAATGCGTTATTTGTTTCGTAGCTTGTTCCTCAATTCCTTATAAGTATGTTTGTATTCACCCCTGATGTATCGTACTTTTTCTTGTCCATCCAAGCAAAGCGATATATCTAGAGGTTACTGTAGATAATATCCCTGCAATTTGTAAATTTAGGACTGAGCCTTTCTTGAAATGTGCTAATACAATTTTCAGCAAATGGATGATAACGCTGAGATTTAATATTTTCTCTTGTCTATTTGTAAAGCTCGGATCTTTCCCTTAAGGGATTGATCCCGGACCGTCGTCAATAGCCCGTTGTGTTCCTCTAGTACGACGTTGACTAAAATTACCTTACCTTACCATTTGTAAAGCAGTAACGATAACGAAACATTTGAAATCTTCCCATCAGTTTACCTTTTCATAAGTATCCATAGTTGTAAAGTTTTCTACAGATTCATTACTTAATTAGTTTCTCTGTCTAGTAAAGCCGACCAACCTTTATGGTGGTTAAGGTGTTAGACTCTAAATCGGAAGGTGCCTGGTTCGAATCCGGGTCAGTGTGTTATGTTGAAATAAGTATAGCTCGTATAGTGAAAAAATCCTTATATAATGACTTGCCTCCGTGTGAACAATAAAGCACTGAACGCAGTTCTTTTAAATATTAAAGATAATTAATTAAGTGGTTTAACAAGTAAATTAACAGATTAATAAAAGGGGCCCCCAACAAGATACAGAACAATCACTGTTCATAAATAAAGACTAAACACAAGATAATAGTCCAGATGAAAGGAGATGGGGACCGTTGGCAAAATCCGAAAAACGGAACGGACTGACTCACCCTCGACAAAAGGTCTCGGGAAAACGCTCTGAGATTTCATTACATCAGGTGTCAGGCATGGGGTTCAGTTGTTCAGGAGTTTTACACAGTACATCCAGACTGTTGGTAGACACGACCCATGGAGGAGTGTAGATGCCGGATCCAGTAGTATTCTTTTTCTTCCAAGTGGCCCACGATCAGTGCTGTAGTAGTAAAAAAAACAGAGGGTATACCATATGCTCCCGCAGAATGTTTTCCATGGGGAGGCGAAACATGTACTTACTACTTCCACTTTCCACGGGTGGGAGGGGCAAAAAACGTGTACAAACACGCACATACATGTATACAGATAGGAAATCCATAAGCCAGGGGGGTGACCGCCCCCTTCCTCCGGGCTTCCATGGGGTATAATCAAAGGACCGAAGAATATGTTCGAATTAATCGAAAGCCTATATTAATTTTATATTACAGGAAAGGAATTGTAGAACTTGGAAGAAACTTCGACTTAAACAGAAATTCGTGTTCACAAGGTTCGAGTTATTGAGAGTTTACTAGCATCGAGTGATATTCAAATTGTAAAATATCACTATATTAATATTTTACTATGATGAAAATAATTACAGGATATGTTAAGAGAAAATATTCAAACTCGTAAAAAAGGATGTAATTCTGTTTTTTTTTCTAAAAAGAACACATTTTAAGGACTAGATCTATTATTTTCAATGAAATATTTTCCAAACTGCTTGACGAGAGAAATCCGTCTCTGTTATTTTGTAACTCATACTCTTGATCTATTGTCTACTGTAGAGAGATGGTTGGCCAACCAAGAATTTACAAGTTTTTTCCGGTTTAAGGTGTTCCTATAGGTGGTCCACTTGTATTAATAAACATTAGATTGGAAACGTTTGAAATCAATAAAAATTATCTCAAAAATCTGTTACACTATGTTATTTATTAAACTAAACCCGCTCTCGCACTCGGCTGTGGAACATGGTATTATTTTAATTGTTCTTAAAAGAGGCTTTAATTTTTCTGGAACAACTTAGGCGTTTTCATTGGTTTCTCAAATCTTAAAAATAGTACACATTTCATCTATACCAAAATGTCGACAGATCCTTTTTACCTCCATTTCTCCATGGCGAATATCCTCTGTATTTATACTTTCTGGATCAAACATGGATATATCCTTCAGAAATTAACAATTTTCTTCATTAATTTGAATGAATTGCTTTTGATTAATAGGTAGGATTTTGGAATTATGTACCAACGTGATATCTTGAAATATGACCTTTTCTTTTACTTCTACATACAGCTATCTGCGTTCCACGTGATATTTCGCACGATGTTTACGAGGAAAAGCAAAGCGGTGTACGTAGTTTTTAAGAAAAAGCAGAGGGTATAGGGAATTTGCTGGAAAAATCAGAGGGTATACGGCGCATACCTCCGTATACCCTCCACTACAGCCCTGCCTACGATGTCGCTAGAAAAATCTTTCAGAACATATCCTTCGAGAGGTCGCTGGTAAATTTTCTCAGGCCCAATTCTCCGCCTCCTGTCTGGTCATTCGATTCCTTCCAAGGTAAAAAGTGTCCTCCTTGTCAGTGAGTCTCCTTACTTTGCTCGTGATTCTCACTTAAAAGAACCCGACAAATCATTTAACCCCCATCCAAGGTAACCCCTTCAAAGCAGGAGCCGATCCATTCCAAGTAGTAAGCCACCAGAACCCCCCCCCCTCTCTCGAGTGGACAATACATCCAAGGGAAAACCTCACAAAGGCTGGAATACTATACTATCCCATACTGCCAACTACGCCAGTGCTGAAGAGCGCTTTTCCCCCAGGCCACATTCCTCGCCCATGGGTTTCCACTGATAACCTTAAATGGGTTTTCTTTTCTCACGGCTATCGGGAGAAAATTTCCAAGCGCTTACAGTTGGCGTAAAGGCAGTAGAAAAAAAATTGTAAATACACATATGCACAAAAATAATTAAAGGCATACAAAATAAATTCCTTAAAAATTAACCCAACAAGTACATGGATGTTTGCAAGCGTATGATGTAGGGTCGGCTGGTGCACCTTAAATCTGTCCTGGCCGAAAGTCCACCATTGGGTTGGTGTGGAAGTTTGGAGAGTAGCGTTCCAGCTCAGGTGTTGCCTCGTCATCTGACCGTGGTACAAAACTACGTGGTGTTGTGATTTCTTTCCCTTTGGGGATTGGTCCCGGACCGTCGTCAATAGCCTGTTGTGTTGCTCTAGTACACGTTAATTAAAATTACCTTACCTGTCTAGTAAAGACACATTAATTTGTGACAAGCTAATCTAAACTGTTGACAGTCATTGAAAAGAAAAATAGTTCCATCGTACTATAAGTAAAATAAGTGGACTATACAGAAAGCATACAATGCAGACTAATATAAATGCTATCCTTCTGCACCTGGCCATTCATGTCTGGGTCACAGGCAATTTATTCCACAGTTCCAGAAAGTTTTTCTGCATCGCTCATAAGCAGCTTCCGTGGTGAATCTAAACATAGATTCTTTCAACCAATAGACGTGACTGCAGTCATTAAGAGTGTTGCGGTTAAAAAGAATAAAAGAACTCTTCATTCACATCTCGCAACGCTCGAGACAGATTGCGTAAGGCCGATTAGTTTGTTCATCTATTATTATTTATGCAAAATAAAGACCATTTCAACCAGCACTTGCAGGGAAATTTTAGGTTTTTTAGTAAAGCGTTATTCTTTAAGGTTTTTTTAGGAATTATTAATGGACCGCTGAAGTCCGGTTGAAAAAGAAAGGATTATCAACAGGAGGGTAGCGAATTCGAATCCAACTAAAGACTGTCGTGTATAAGACGGCTAGTGCAGATTTAATCTGTCGTGACCTCGAAAGTCCTCACGTGTGCTGCAGAATGATGTGGACATTTGGAGAGTGGGTGCCAGGTCAAGTGTGACCTCGTCATCCGACCGTGTTTGGAAATTACGTGGTGTCTTCAGAACTTTCCCTTCGGTTTAGATTCCAGGCCGTCGCATTGAGCCCGATGTGTGTATCTAGTGTGGCGTTCACTAAATACCTACCTAACTTGTAAACATAAATGTTGCAATGTACATTCAATCGAGGTAGGTAAGTATTTTAAATAAGGTCTCACTGGAACAACACAATGGGTTATTGGGGACGACTCGTTGTGTTGCCCAACTGGAATCAAAACCGAGGACAACGCGTAAGTTTGAGCCAAGGTCAGATGAGGTGGCAACTCCTGATCTGGTACCCCATTTTCCAAATTTCCACACCACGCAAATGTGAGGAGGATATTTGAGGCCACGGCAGATTTAACGTGCACTAGTCCTCTCTGTGCATGACCGTCAATGGTTGGATTCGAACTCACAACCCTCCGGTTGATAATCCTTTACTCATCCAACCGGGCGACCTCGGCACCTTCTATTGAGTGAAAAAAAAAAAAAAATATATATATATATATATATATATATATATATATATATATATATAATAATCATGAAGAATGTCTAAACTGGTTAGAAATCATGCAGGGAAGACAGCAGGCTGCGGGACGTATATGTAAATGCGTACCCCTTTGAGACTTAGGAGGCAGTCTACAGGTAAGCGATGCGAGTTCCCACAATTGACGTCTTTAGTATAGTTGTTACCGCTAAAGTGCAGTAATCAGTTATTCTACAGATTATCTAGGTAATGTGCAGATTAACTAGGGTGATCCGTTAAAGTGCCAAATATTATTTCATTTCTCAAATTACCTAGATAATCTGCACATTACCGACTAGGCACTTGTTAAAGTGAAAATAAGATCCTTGCTGGAACAACAGCAACCTTTCTGTACGCTTAAATAAATAAAATGTTATTTATTTATTTTTCGATACCTAAAGAATAAGTTAATACAATCAAACAATCACAAATTAGTTGATAGAATCAATCATCAAACAATTAAAAAACTATAAACATAGAAAGAATCAAACGGTTTAAAATATGGTGGAGGGAGAGTGGGTAGGGATAGGGAAAAGGAAATGAGAGAAACAGACGAAACCAAACTCAAAGTGCAGAGAGATAGGGAAGGTGTAGAGAAAGGAAATGAGAGAAACAAACTTTTGAACTTAAACGATACGGAAGCCGTTAATGTGCACATTACCTAGGTTAAATGCCGAAAACTCTTGATTCAGCACGTTAACGGAGCAAATCAGCTAATCTACAGATTAGCTATGTAATGTACACATTAACGGCTTTCGAGCTTTAGCAGTAACATAGTTACTGACTCCGAGTACTTTGAGTCATCTGACCGTGGTTCAAAATTACGTGGTACTGTCCGGACCGTCGTCAATAGCAAGTTGTGTTGCTCTAGCGTGAATTAAAATTACCTTACTTTACTTTACTGAGAAGTTCGATGCCAAAGCGATAGCAATGATTTTATGTAGGCGAGGCGAACAATCAGTTATGGTGGTTGCCGGTTTTTTCATATCCCCTTTTGAAACTACCCTTGAAGATAGACTTCCCCAAAAACTATGTATCATTCGTTGTCTTGTCCTATCCAAGTGCTGGAAAGTCTACAGGGTGATTTTATATAAAATTCAACTTTCAAAAGGCTGCGAAAAAAAGAACCACTGTTCAGAATGACCTGAAATTTGAATTGAATATTCTCGAAGGGGAATGTGGTATGGCATAAGAAAAAAATAGTTCCAAATTTTAGCAATAGATGGTGCTTCAAACGTCATAATATGCAAAATAAAAGTCATCATCCGCACCACATCTTGCACTTGTTAAAAAACGCGGGGTACATGACATTTTCCTCATATTAAGTCTGAGTAGCTTGTCAAGACACTCTCAGTGAAGTATCGCGCGTTGTGCTTGTGAAGCTCTTTTACAAGAACGGTGACTGTGCGCCAATAGCTCTAAAGTAGTTCCAGACAGTAAAGGGTATGAAAAAAGACTGTGGTTCGATGTCTCTGTCAAAGGTCTGGATAAAATGATTAAGAAATTTGAAGACAGGTTATTTTGAAGTTAAATCTGGCAGAGGGAGGAAACCAATTGCTTCGACGTCATTAGGAGATGTGGCCGCAGCATTACAAGAAGAAAAGAGTGGTATTGTGCCAACTTGTAGTGCTCGGGGAATTGCCCGAACTTTGGATATGCCTGTGAGCACGGTGCATAAAATTGTACGAAACATCCTGCATTACTATCCATACAAAATTACCCATGTTCAGGAGTTGCTTTCTGCTGACCTGCCAGCAAGACAAACTTTTGATCTAGAATTTCTTGCTCGCAAGGAAGTGGACAATGAATGGTCATGGAACATTTTGTTGACAGACCATTCCATCCAAGTCCAAGACTGACACCCTGTAGACCAAGTCCATTTCCATCTCCAAGGACATGTCAATTCTCAGAATTGCAGAATAGAGGCAACGGAAAATTCTTTCGTACATGAATCAGTACCTCTTCATTCTGCAAAGTAACTGTGTGGTGTGGGTCGACGCCAGCGTTTACCGTAGGACCATTTTTTTACGAGGAGATGGGTCGTGCGGGTCCTGTTACCTTTACCGTCAATGGTAAACGATATTAGAGTCTTTCGCGCAACCACGTCATTCCAACTCTTTAACAAAGTGTATATGTGGGTAGCATCAATTTTATGCATGATGGTGCTTCTTCGCACATTGCAAAGCCAGTGAAGCAGCTGTTCAAGGGGCATTTCGGAAATGATTGAATTATCAGCCGTCATTTTCCAACAGCCTGGCTCAAGATCACCTGATCATGTGACTTCTGGCTTTGGGGTTATCTGGAAAATGGTGTGTTCAGTGGTCCGATTGAAAACTTAGCTGAGTTGAAGGCACGCATTGCGCAACATTCACAAAGTGACCCCTGAGACACTCCGATCTGTTGAGGAATATGCTGTTCCTCGGTTTCAACTTGTGGCAGAAAACAGACAGTATATTGAACATGTCTTGAGCAAGTCTGGCTATAATTAACAACCGATTTCATTGTTGCTTTTTATGCAGTTTTTCGCTTTTTGCCTCAGGACAATTGAAACCGATTTCATTGTTACTTTTTATACGGTTTTTGGCCTCGGGACAGTTAAAAAATGATTTCATTGTCACTTTTTATGAGTTTTTTGGCTTCAGGAAAATTAAAAAATGATTTTCCCCATCCGATGTGGTTGACCTTATTGCGGTGAATGGGCTTTTCACTAACAGTTTCACAACTGTTGAATGTCATGGGAATTATTGTTTTACCAAAATAATTGATAGTTACTTTTGAACATTGAACAATATATATATATATATATATATATATATATATACAGTTGGTTTGAAATGAAATTCACGCCATAGCCGTCGTATTGCGATTCAAATGTCACTTGTAGTTGAACCCTTTTACGTTACGACGCTTAAAATGCCATCAATTGCTAATATTTAGAACTATTTTTTTTTCTTATGTCATACCATTTTCACCTTCATCGAGTATAGTCAGTTCAAATTTCAGGTCATTCTGAGCAGTGGTTCTTTTTATACAGCTTTTTGAATGTTGAACTTTAATTATAATCACCCTGTATATGCCTGCTATCCAAACATACACAGATGTAGAGCGTACACCTGTCAGTATAAGCATAAATATGTCGATATTGTTATCTGTTATAAATTTAATCCTTCTCAATAATACAAAATACCATGTCGATTAATGTAGACAAATACCAAAGTTCTTTCAGTATAGGATGTTTTACTTTTCTAGTTTTCAAAAAGTAAATCGAGTTCAAGATCCCAAATATAAAACTTTTACAGAATTACGCGATATAAACTGTACGTAGAGTTCTCTCCAATACAAACTGGCCTGTTGGCGACCCCAGATCGTATCGATTATAATCAACCCACAGCGAAAAGAAACACAAGCATCGAGATACAGTGAGTAAAAGTCAATAACAACTCTCGAATCTGTCAAACAGAAAAAAAACCTCGAAGCTGTTCACCGTTACAGCACTAGCCCCTGCATCCTGGATGTACTCCCTCATATTTCATCTTGATAAATCGACTTCGCAAGCGAGGTAACATTTCCACACCCACTGCTGTGTTTTCGTCCCCTTCAACATCCCGTTCAACACCACTCAATCTTTAAAAATTCAACACACCACTTCAGTGGATAAATACCCGCCCTACCCCTCGAACAGAATACCCGAACTCAGATAAGACTCTATGCCCGTTTTTTTTTCTTCCCCCCTAACGTTGATAACTTCACAAACTACTTTCCAGCTCGCACTCTGGAGAGTATATAACTGTTTTGATCGCTTCTTCGTACACTTTTTTGCGCATTTCCTTTTCCCAAACCGTCGGTTGTCTTCTTTCCGAATCTCGCTTTCTCTTTCTTTCGTTCTTGTTAGGTTGAGATTACGTTATGTTCTTTTCCTACCATTTTTTTGCGATATATATAGATGCCCAACAAATTTGTAACTTAAATGGGATTACATAAATGGAGCTTGTAGGCGTATTTCTCCCTCGGATGCCCCTTTTTCTTCTTCTGGGGCCGGGAGTTGTAAATCTTTTAAGGAGTTCGGAAACACATTTACGGTTTGTGAATGGTTTCGGAGTTATCTATTTCCACAGATGATCCTCGAAGCCGTTAGTTTTGGGCTCGAATTAAACGAGTCGTGTCATAAGACTCCAGTGCTTTAGGATGAGTATTGATACAGGGAAAGGCATCAACCCCGAAGCATGTGTTTTCTAGTCTAAAAGTGAATTCAGTTATTTTCTCAGCTAACTATGTTCTTAAATCACTAAAGTCTCGGTATATACAAAGAACATTCCATATAAACTGAGTGATTTTTTTACTTAGTGGCAACACCGCGAAACTAAAAAATAAAAGTGCAGGCTATTTTTTCAAACTGTTAACTGTACAATTATAAATATTCTAAACGAAGCAAACGATTTTATTTCCCTAGTTTCGTGCTTGTTTAAAGAACTGCTTTTATTTGCCCTACAGAAATGGAGTTGAATGATTCAAAGTTAAAAAACGAAATGGCGTTCTGCCATAAAATTTTGCTATCGATTGGGCTAAACAGCTCCAGAAACAATAAGTCAATGAAAGAAGCTTACAAAGACCAATGTTTTGGTAAATCTACGATTTTTAGATGACATAGTGATTTCAAAAAAAGGACGTTTGCCTACAGAACTGGCTCCTAAGCCTGGCCGACCAGAAAGTGCTGTGAATGATCAAATGTTAACACTGTGTGAGCAATCTTGCAAGACAATCGGCGAATGACATGTGAAGAGATAGCGGCATCAACTAACATTTCGAAAACGTCGATATTTCGCATTCTACGCAACAATTTATAGCTTCACCCTGTTTGTTCCAGATGGGTCCCTCATCACATTATTAAAGAACAAATGCAAACAAGAATTCAACAATGTTGTGAGTGGAAACATGCTTCAAAATGATCCGAATTTCCTAAAGACTGTAATAACAGGTGATGAAACCTGGGTGCATCATATTGATCCTCTTATAAAGTCCGCAACAAGTGTATGGAAACAAACTGATTCTCCGCCTCCGAAAAAAATCCGACATACCAAATCTACTGGAAAGGTCCTGGTGATTATTTTCCTTGATCATAAAGATGTAATCCATCAGCATGCTGTACCTCCAAAAAGTACTGTGAATGTTGAATATTATATTTCAGTTTTGAAAATTTTGTGACAACACATGTCGAGAAATCGACATGACCCGGTAAGGAATTGGACATTACATCACGATAATGCTCGCCCGCATGTCGCTACTTCTGTTCAGCAATATCTCAGTAAATGCAATATTAAAATCATGCCACATCCCCCTTACAGTCCAGATATCGCACCGTGCGATTTCTGGCTGTTTCCGGCATTGAAGGAGAAGCTCCGTGGTAGAAAATTTAATAAAGATTCTGAAGTTATTTCAGCAGTGCAGGGTTCTTTGAAGCAGCTTCCCGAAAAAGGCTTCTCTACTTGTTTTGAAAAGTGGGTTGAACGATGGGACCGTTGTATATCATCTGAGGGAAGGTATTTTGAAAAAGAATTATGTATTTTTTTCTATAAATATATATATATTTCTTGATTTTTCATGATTTTACTCTGTTTTTATGGAACGTCCTTTGTAAAAAATCACTACGTTTTCAAGCCTCCGACCATTGACTACTTTCTTTGATAGCTACTAAACCTTACTTGCATGAATTAAACGTGTCATAAGACTCCAGTATTGTGAGAGAAGGCATCACCCCCTTCCCATGTATGCGTTTTCGTACCTTCTGGTGTATTCAGTTAATTTCTGAATTAATTTTGTTCCTAAATATGATGGAAGGGTTAGTATATAAATCTGCGTTTTCAGGCCTTCGACCATTGATTACATTCTCTGATAACTAAGCTACTAAACATTATTTTAGTGAAATAAACGTGTCGTGTTGTAAGACTCCAGTGCTTTATGAAGAGGAGTATTGATACAGGGAAAGGCATAAACTACAAAGCATGCGTTCTCTATCCTACGGACGAATTCAGTTATTAACAGAGATAACTTTGTTTCTAAATAACTGAAGGGTTGGTATAAAAAACCTCACTGAGTTTTCAAGCCGCCTTCGACCATAGATTGCTTTTGTTGATAACTACTAGACATTATTTCAATGAAATAGACGAGTCGTATCATAAGACTTCAGTGCTACAGGTAAAGGCATCAACCCCAAAGCATGCGTTTTCTATCCTACTGCGAGATCCGTTATTTTTAAAGCTAACTTTGTTCCTAAATCTGACTTAAGGGTTAGAATATAAAACATCACTGCGTGTTCAAAGAATTAAACACGAGTCGTGTCAAGACTTCAATACTTTATGAAGATAATTATAATTAACCCGAAACGGAGTCAACTCAAAAGCATGACTTTATAAACTAAGGGTGAAATCAGTTGTTTTCTGAGCTAACATTGTTTCCAAAAAAGGACTAAGCGGGTTGTATATGAAACATCACTCGACGTTTTCATGCCTTCGAGTATGAATTACTTTTGTTGATAACTACTAACCATTACTTTTAATCCCTGGAGCAGAAAGTGCTTAAAACTGCGACGTACATCGCAGAACAAACAAAGTATTTGCAGAACAATTTTTCCTTAATTTTATCAAAATTTTGGCCGTTTTTTTTATATTATAAGTTAAGATGTTCTGCAGTGCAAAGCGCGCTCCTTGACACACCTTTTGTTCTTCTCTCACAAACACTTTATAAATAACACGTCTTATGTCAATGATAAAGACTTAACTTCAAAAGTTATCAACATAGTTGCAAATTCTGAAAGTATGCCTTGGTTTTTAATTAATGTAAGGTAATTAATTTTGACGCGTTTTTTTTTTAATTATAAATATGTAATACATATTTAACCGATAATTACGTTTTAGGTCTGTTTTTGATTATACTGCAGTTTTCAAATGTTTACAGAACAATTGCAATTGCTTCGAGTTCTGTTGCAGAACTTTTAATGAAATAAAGTAGACGGTCATAAGGCTCCAATCCTTCATGAAGTGGAAATGGTAATTTTAGTTAACGTCGTACTAGAGCAACACAACGGGCTATTGACGACGGTCCGGGATCAGTCCCATAAGGGAAAGATCCAAGGACAACACCTCGTAATTTTGAACCACGGTCAGATGCCGGAGCAACACATGAGCTGGCACCCCACTCTCCAAAACTGCCACGCCAACCCAACGTGAATCATGAAGTGGAGTATATTGATAGACAATAAGGCATCCAATCTAATTTTGTACCTAAATATGAATGAAGGGTTGTTATATAAAACATCACTACGTTTCAAATCTTCGAGCATGGATTAATTTCGTCGATAATAAATAAATGTAACTTTTAATCCTCCGAGTGTCATGGTTTTACCATTTAACCTCAAAATACCCATGACTATTTCCATCGATTGGTTGTAAAAACTCTAGGAAACATTCAGTGGTCAAAATCGGTCAACAATTTGTAAGAAGTAATACAGGAAAACCTGGCTGGTTGTAGAGCAGTTATATGCGTGTAAGCCCCTCAGAGAGCGAACTATTTTACGTAAATTGTATTTCTTATCTAAATAAAACTGGTGTTAATGCGTAGAACATTACTGTCCCTTCCAGGCATTCGTCTTGGATTGCTTTCGTTGACATTTAAACCTCCAAGTGGTTTCGACAAGGTATGTCGTCAATCGAGATCTGCCCAACTTTGTTACTGACGAAATTGACGATTTTTGTTTATGATGGCGCGATAAAGATTTGATCACTTTCCATCTAATGACGAGAGACAACAAGATCTTGAAGGACGACGAGGGTTGGGAATTCGGAACTTGAACCAGACAAACACTGTCGTGTTCGTAGAGGCTGTAGCACGTTAAATCTATCGCGTGGTTTAATTTCCCTACGTTGGTATATGGAGCTTGGCAGACTGGCGTTCAGCTCCGGTTTTGCGCTTGTCATCTGACCGTGGTTTAAAATTGCAAGTTCTCACGGATCACCCTTTGAGATTTATCTCGAACCACCACCAATAGCGCCCTCTGTTGCTCTAGTGCAGGGCTCGAAATACCCGGGTGCATAGGTGCACTGTGCACTTGAAAATAAAATTGTGCACCTAATTTTTCCCTCTAGGTGCACGCAGTGGGGGGATGAAACATGTTGCATGTTATTTTGATATTTAATCAAAACGGTAGTATCAACCTCTCTTGCTCTAAAGGAACGTAATTAAAATTCCTAAATTCACTCTATGCGAAAACCAAATTGCTGGGCCGTAACGGATTTATACAGGAGGAAGGTTTACTTGTGCCACTGCCACCAGAACTTTCCAATGACCGAAACATTTTCCAGATGTCTCTGTTGAAGCGACAGTAGTGACAACCGTGCACCAAAAATGGAAAATTTAGCTGATTAAATATTATATTTATTGTCTACTACAAACCTATATAAACATACCCAACTAATAAAGTAGTTTACATTACATTAATACTCTTATGTTTCGTTTTTTTTTTGTATACACTTAAAATATAACCTGTGCACCTAATTTAAAAACTTAGGTGCACAAGGTGCACCTGTATTAAAAAATCTATTTCGAGGCTTTCTCTAGTGTGATGTTGATGAACTACCTCCGTATCTACCTTTTTACTATAGGTTGTGAACCAATTAAGGTAAACATTATATACTCTATAACAAAAAAAATCGACGCACCAAGAAGGAGTTGTCTAGAAGTTGTTTCTGGCTCGATCAACTTGGAACGGTGATGAGCGGGGACGTATAGTCTTTAGTGACGAGTCACGTTTCCAAATGTGTCCTGACGACCTCCTCAGACCTGTCTAGAGATGTCCAGGGCAGCTTGGGAGTCCTGCCATTAGTATCACGCCACACACATGCCCACAACAGGGCGTTATAGTTTGGTGTGCCATCTACTTTGATAGCCGGAGCAATTTCGTAGTAATTTCTGGCACACTTACAGCACAGCGGTACGTAGATGACATTCTACGGCCGACTGTGTTACAGTTCCTTTTGCGATACACCGGACTTACTTTTCAACAGCATAATGACTGGCAGCACGCGGCATACGTTGCTATGAATAGTCTTCGAGCTTTCCCAACACTTCTTTAACCAGCTAGGTTTCCTGATCTCTCTACCATAGAGCATATTTAGGGCGTTATGGGTAGGCGATTGCAACCATCCCAGAATATTGGCCATTTAGCCCGACAATTGGAGACAATTTGGCAAGAAATTCCACACAACATCATCCTGGAACTTTTTCAGTCTATGCCATAGGTGACAGCTTGCATCCAAGCCAGAGGTGGAACAATGTCTTATTAACTTCCTCCCTTTGTAATGGTCAAACTCTAAAATAAATTATTCAATTGTTCTGAAATTTAAATAATTTGTTTTTCTATGTATGCTCTTCGCATCCACTGATTTTCATCGCAATCGAACAACTCCTTCTTAGTGCGTCGATTTATTCTGTTATAGAGTGTATAAGTACCTATTTCCTTCATATCGATACAAAAGATAACGACTCCACACTGTTGGGGGCTGAGATATAATGCCTTAAAATTTTTCCAATAAATTAACTCAAAACTGTATAACTTAAATAACATTGGAATCATTCTATCTGCTTTCTTTCTCACTTTCAGAACAATCCTCGTTGTTGATACCTCTGAAATTATCTCACCCCAAATCAATTGAAATAATGAAATATCTGGGACATCAGGACACGCGCTTCCAAGTACTTAAGACGGTTCTCCATTAATGCAGAAACAATGTACAGATATGGAAGTAATTACGAGCGCAATTTATTGGCGAGCAGCTTGAACAAGGATCTTGATGAATTCGTGGAAGGAGATATACCTTAAGATTGAATATATTAGTCCCGCGATGGAGGTCTGGTGATCTCGGCAATCAGGTATTGCAAATGATCACAAGGATAATATAGCTCCCAGCAATATAGTCATGATTCAATACAATGAACCGTATGCTGGTAGGATAATACTATTGGCGAACATCCAAGTCTACTGATTCCGATAGACATATATAGTGTGTAATATGAGTATTTTATGGATCAAGCTCTAAGATATTCGATAGTGTAGGATAAGATTCAAATGGAGGTAATGACGTAGTTACGTGAAAAAGTTTAGTTATGAGATGGACTAAAATGACAGAACTTATAAATAAGTAATAGAGTTATCCAGTGATATACATTGTGTTTGTAGGAGACAAGGAAAAGTGATGGTATAACACATGTAGATGTAGGGTTGGTAGGTAAGTATTTTAACTAACGTCGCACTGGAGCAACACAGAAGGCTATTGGCGACTGTCCGGTATCAATCCCATAGGGAAAGTTCCTAGGACAACACCACGTAATTTTGAATCACGGTCAGATGACGAACCATCTGAGAAGGCATCTTAATCTCCAAACTTCCAAACAGCGCCAACGTGAGGACATTTGAGGTCACGACAGATTTAACGTTCACCAGATCTCTTTTAACGCGACGGTCTTTAATTAAATTTGAGCTCGCAACCCTCCGGTTCTTAATGCGTTACTCTTCCAACCATGCTACCGCGTTTCCAAAAGTAGAGGAATCTTGCTTATCTCTACTATTATAAAAGGAAGTGTTTAGCTGCGCGTATCTCTGTATGCAAAGTCCTGACGAATCTATGGCACTTACAATAATGAAATTTGGCACACAGGTTGTCCCAATTTTTTGCAAATTTTGTATTCAGCCCGTATTTTAAAATTTAATCTACAACATTTTTAATTAATTTAATTATTACTGTTTTCCGAAGAATGGAAGTAAAATAAATAGATCACAGATTCTAAATTTATTTTTTCCCTTTCATTTTTCGAGCTAAGATTTTAGCGGACTAACAAAACAACTAAACAGTTTTAACTGGAACTCTGGGGGTCTTTTTTCTGTCACCTGGATCGTTAAAGATAGATTGAAAATTTCAGCGGATTTGAAATCTGTGGAAAATTTTACACCAGTTACCTTACAATTCATTTTCTTTAAAATTAAATTATTTTTCATCTGTAATTTTATTATATTTGCAATACGAATAGGGGTGCATTAGACAATGACATCATGACTTTTTCGTCCCTTGGAATCGTCTTCGCGATGGCTTTTTGTAGGAAGGAATTCAATTAACGTCGCATTGGATCAACACAATGAGCATACGATTGTGTTTGGAATTGAGTAGCAATCATCGGGGGTGATATTGATTTTTCTTTTTTTATGATAAGGAAATTTTACACACAGGTAGTCCTAATTTTTTGCAAATATTGTGTCCAGCCCGAATTTTCAAATTTAATCAAGAACATTTTTCAATTAATTTGTTGTCATATTTTTGTACTAGCCACAGCGTGGCCAGCACCACGTTGCCCGTGACAGTTCTTTTCGTGTGGTCAGGTGTGACCACTGCTCGCTAACCCGCAGTGATTGCTACGAATTCGTAGTCTATTGGATAGCAGCCATTATGGCGTTGCCCGTGGTATTGGTTTGCTTTGCAGACAAAATGGAAATTCGAAGCCTATTAGAATAAATTCACTGCAAATTATGAATATTATGAAGTATGGTTTGCTTCCGCAAACCAACACCACAGGAAAGACCGTAATGGCATCGTCATCATCATTGTCAAATGCTGCCAAATTCGATAACAGCCATTTTGGCGTCGCCGGTGGTGTTGGTTTGCTTCTCAAACCAAATTATGAATATCATAAACTATGGTTTGTTTAGCAATTGGATAACAGCTATAATAGGGTTGCCGTGGTGTTGGTTTGCTTCGCAAACCAAATAGGAATTAGGCATGACGTCACAAACTCTTTCGAAAACATAAATATTTAGTTGAAAAATTATTAATTAAAAGAACTGGTGTTAAATTTTTCGCAGATTTAAAATCCGTTGAAGTTTTTAATCTATCTTTAACGATACCAATTTTACAAAAAAGGACAAAATAATGTCAACCAAAATGTTTTTTTATTTTCTTTGCTTTATTTCGATCAAATCGTAAGAGGGCAGGAAATGTAATCTGTTTATTTTTGGAACACGGATTTTGTCATGACGTCACATTCTCTTGCTAAAATATCAAAGATATTCAATTAATTTTTTTTAATAAGGTAACGTTTTTATGTGAAATTTTCCGCAGATTTTAAATCCGTTGAAATTTTTACTCTATCTTTAACGGTCTAGGAGATAGAAAAAAGAACTGCATAACTAAAGTTAAAACTTTGTTTTTTTATCGTCTGCTGGACAATCATTCCTCTGCGCAAAATAAAAACGGAAAAAATAAATTTAGAATCCGATCTTTTATGCTGTTGCCATTTCGAAAATAACTATAATAATTAAATTTCATAAAATTCATTTTAAAATGCTCCACATGTAATTTTAAAATTCTAGTATTGTGATATATATTTGGAAACTTTAGTTTACTTCTCTCCACTTTGTATTCACCCAAAGTTTATTTCAGAAATTCAGTATATAATGACTCCTGATAACCAGCGTTTTTTGAGCGCTCGATTGCAAAGAACCAGATTATTTCCTCCACTGTTCACAAACCGAAAATCTCTTGGAGGATTGGTAAAAATGAGCTACATAACGAGGAATTGCCTGTAATTTCTAAAAATGTGTATATTTTATTAATGATTTAGTATTTTCATTTTCCAGTGTCTACACTGACTTCAATATTTTCAATTGCAGCATTGTTTTCATAGTAAAGGATAGTCACTTTGTACGATTATTTTCTTTTGCTCAAAATCAAATTGAACATTGCTCTCTATTAGTTGTTAGAGAGAATAAGGGATGTTTATAGTACCAATAGCAAATACAAAATACGAACTTGATTGGACAAACACTTTTGAAGGGCATCCAGTATAAATATTTCAAATGTTCAATAAAAAGTTACGAGGTATTATCCTCAGATCTTTCTCTATGGGATTTATTCCGCACCTTCACCAATAGCCAATTGTGTTGCTCCATTAAATCAACGTAAATTCACCAACCTAATAACCTTAATTTAACAAAGTATACTTCAAAATTTGAGAGTCGTAATATGAAAGAGCACATAAGTTTATATACTCAATTTATACCGCACCTTCATTAATAGCTAATTGTGTTGCTCCATTAAATCAACGTAAATTCACCAACCAAATTACCTTAATTTAACAAAGAATTACAAAATTTTACTTCAAAATTTGAGAGTCATAATATGAAAGAGCACATAAGTTTATTTACTCAATTATAGCGTTACCATGTACACGTTAGTAGTAGGAATTTGAGAGTTCTGGATCAGAGGAAAAGCGGAAAAGTGAGGAAAAGCGGAAAAAGTGAGGAAAATGCGGAGAGCGATAAGAAGCGCAGATTTACCGATAAGGGCTATGAGAGTTCTGAATCGGAGGATCGGAGGATTGTTTGAGGAAAACGAGTTAACCGATAGAATAAGACATGATTAGGGGGATTTCTGGGTAGCTTATTGATAAGGACTTAGTGCAGAGTCCTAGTATTAACATGTATATTTAACATAAGAGGAATTTGCATAAATAAGACAGTAACAGTGCATTTATTTAATATTTAAGATTTTTTTCTTTTAGTTTATTCAAATTTTGTTACAAATCTTACTTTAATTTTCCTTTTTGTTATTTTTTCCATAAAATGTGAGATAAAGCTCCATGAGGGAATATTGAAAATCTGTTTGGCATTCTATACATTCACTTAAACACTAATTATACATTAGTTGCTATAGCGCATATTTTATTGCAGAATTTATTTTTAAATACTGTCCATTTAAATAAAAGTAATAAAATATTTTTTTCTTTTATTTGAAAACTTTGCAAAACCCATACTATAAACATGTTTACTTGTAATTTTTTTAAAAATTGAACCAAAGAAAACACAGAAGTACAACACGGGACTTACAGAAGTAAGTTGATTAAACAAAGAAACAGTGGAACAAAGTTAATTAAACTTACAAAGTTTGCTGACCTTAACAAATGAGTAGAAACGCAAATGACTCCTGTTCATTTGAAGAAGTTATAATCGTATTGAAATCAAATTATGTATTATTTTTAATTATTCTTTCCTAGCCATATTATTTTTTTATTTAAATAACTCTATCTGAAATTTAGTGATTTAATTTTTTAGATTTACAAACTTTTTTAAATGAAATTTTCTTTGATTTATTGTAAAATGTTAAGATGCTTTTACACAAAAATTAGATACTATTACACATATTTTAATAATGATTTTGAAAAAATACGATTAAAACATATAAATTAGCTATTATCACAAATTTTTAAAAGCAGATTACAAAAAAAAAATATTTACAATTTTAGCTGTTTTACTTCTTAAAGCGTGTTTTTATGTAAGAAAATAAATTAAGAAGAAACCTGTAAAAGTAAAATATTTTGTACCTTTAGTTGAAACTTTGCAAGACCCATACTATGAAGATGTTTCCGTATACATTTGAAGCAGTGCAAATTAGTATTAATAAACTTTTAGTCCTTGAAGTTCTAAAGTAAATGTTCTTTTTTCTAATGCTCTTGCAAACCATACATTTTACTAAACATATGAACTTCTTTTTATTTACTTGTAAACCTTGTGTATATTATGCAGTTTAAATTGCAGAGCCAAATGACAATTTTGTACAAGTATTTTACAAGATACTTTGTATAGGTCTTTTATAATTTTAGATATACTACAATGCTACGTTAAATGGATAGTAAGTGGGTTTTGGGATTTTGAAAATAATGTGTACACTTCTAGGCTGCTAACCAAAATAAATTGTTGTCCTTTCTTGATAGTTAACGCATAATTTAAAGATTTACTCACACCACTGTTAGTTCTACACATGAGTAAAATTAAATACAACGGAAAATTTTAAATATTAATTAATTTTTAAATGAACAAGTATCATTGAAATAATGTTTAAGTATGAATTCTAGGTATTATTGAAACAACCTCTGCATAAAACAAATTGTTCTAAAACATATTGAAAAATAATTCTAAAACATATTGAAAGAAGTCATACTGAAACAAAGTAAACTATATAACACTTTTTAATTGAAAAACAACCAGGATTCATATATTTTACACAAAATAATGCATTATAGTAAAAACAAAAGAATGTATTTTTTACATGATTACATTTTTTAAGAGACATATATTTCCTATGAGCCAGTTATTAAATGCCGTCACCTCAGCTTTTGGGCAATGCAAATGATTTTTATGCTGACCACATGATAGTTTTTGAAACTCTTTGTTGCTGCTTAGAGCACATAGTGCATCGAATTTTGGACACCCAAAGTGTTCCAAGTTGATGTTTGGAATATTCAAGGCATCTAAACGTTGTTTCTCAACACAACCACCTAAGCAACCAGGTACTGAGAGACACTCTTTGTCTGCTTGTACATTTCCAAAAGTTTAGAGTGTAGACTTTCTAAGGGATACACGTTTTCTCATGCTATGGGACAGAAAGGAAGTTCACACACGTAATTTTCAACATATCGCACAGTTTTACGATCTTTGACACTAAGTTTAAACTTATAAGGCGATAGGTTAAAACGAATACTTGCAGCTACTTGCGATTTTATAGCGATGTATCCGTATTCACGTACTAAGAATCCTTTGTTAGTTTGAAATCCATCAAAATCCACAATTGCACAAATGTTAAACATTGCTATTAAAAAGCGTTATATGTTCGTGGAAAAATAATTGTAAACTGGAGACACAATGAACTGAACTATATAACACCATACACTTACTAATCAGTAAAGTTAATCTTATTTTAGTCTTTTATCTTTTGTGAGTAACAATAAACTCGTAAGTGAAGAATGTACTCAGAAATCACGTGCTTGTGATAATGTGACAAGTAAAGCTTTATGTTGTAATACAGGTTTTTAACAAAAGGGGGTATGCTTAAATGTACATGTAGTTTGTTCATTTTTTTTTTGCTCTATCACGTGGATGAGCTAAATACAATTCAATTCAGTGACTAAACTTGAGCAAGAAAAAAAAATGCATTACCAAACATAATTTATATTTGAGGAACTTGTTTTTTACTTTCTTTAAAGTATACTGATTTCTGTTGATTGTGCTGTTTTATTTTACTAAATTTACATCAGCAAATTGAATTACTTATTTATGGGCACAAATCTTTGCCCTTTGTTGAACAGAAACTAGTATCTTTGACTAGTATCAGATTTTTTTAAAAATTGACGAAGATAACCTTTATGAGGGGATTTAACTCAATAGGCCCTATAATTTTACACTTAAGAGTAACAGAGCAATATAGTTTTTAGGAAAATGAATAATCATTATGTAAATTTGAAGCCAAAATTTCCAAGCATGTCTATGCTTAATAAACGCCTATCTACGTTTAGAGATTGGCCACGCACAAACTTTGACATTTGGGACCTGGCCGAAAACGGATTGTTTTATACGGGTGTATCGGACAGGGTCAGGTGCTATTGGTGTGGCGAAGGGCTTGAAAATTGGCAAGAAGAGGATGTAGTGAGACACGAACACATAAAGTTTTATCCAAAATGTTTGGTAGCCCAACAACAACAACAAATGATTGCTGACCCTAGATCAAAAAGAACACCAACAGATGAAATTGTACAAGTGGATGAAATCAAGAATAATACCAATGTTTTTATAAAACCCGATGTAAAACCTTACCCCTCAAACAAGGACGAACGACTTTGTAAAATTTGTTCGGAATCGGAAATGGATGCTACTTTACAGCCTTGCGGTCATCTGGTGACATGCATGAGATGTACGAAAGGTCTCTTAACGTGTCCTATGTGCCGAACCAATATTTTACATAAAATTAAAACGTACATTTGTTACTAACGTTATCTACTTTATAAATTCAATTAGCAGATTCAATTTTTAGTGACTAACTGAACATGGCGTCAAAGAATTCTACAATTGGTATTTTGAGTTTAATGTTATGAAATTAACACATGTGCTGCAGCAAAAGACTAATAAGGAAGTTCGAAACTTCTAAAAATATTTATAAGACTTTCTATCAAGGACTTGTTGTATAATCGTGTAGGAACGACTTATACCCCTTCTAAATATATTAAATAAAATAACTATTTTACTTATTTGTTGTTTGTTCATTACATGCTAAACCTATTTTGGATAGAGGAATTTTAAAGTGCCATTAAAAGGAGTTACAAATTGCTTTAAGAAAGATGTGTGTAAAAGTACTCTGCAATGCAAGAAAGCTGAAATAAATATTCCTGTTTTGAGATTTTTTCCATTTTATTTTCTAACTGATTTTTTACTGCATAACTTTTTCATTTTTTATTGTTCATGATAAACTTTATTTTGCTTTGTTCTTTAAAAAAAAAAAAAAACACCGTAACTTTTTTTTTTTGTGTAACTGTTAAACTTTTTTTTTTTTACTGTTACATTTTTTTTTCCTGTTAAACTTTTATTTTACAGTTTAACTTTTTTTTTTACTGTTCAATTTTTTTAATTGTTTAACTTTTTTTCTTATTGAACTTTTTTTTAACATTATCAAAAAAATACTATAATTGTTGTGTAGAATATTTTTTTGACAACAGTGGATTGAAGACAAAATATTTATTGAAAACAGAGGAATCGGTAAAATAGTTAATATAATTGTTATAACATATCTTACAGGTATTTTACAGACATTTCTCTAACAGTATTGAAAATATCGCAATTTATTGCTCTCTCTTACAAAATTAATAGCAAACTCTTTCCAGTTAACAGCACATAAAGCAAGGGTGAAATATGCGTTCGTCAACACTCATCTTCACACAAGCATGTATAGATTGATTGACAATTTCATTCTTACAACCTGATGTTGTGAAGATACATATAATTCATACTTAACAATTATTTCAATGATATTTGTTCATTTAAAAATCAATTCGTATTTAAAATTTTCAGTTGTTATTTAATTTTACTCATGTGTAGAACTATCAGTGGTGTGAGTAAATCTTTAGATTATGCATTAACTATCAAAAAAGGGCTAAAATGTATTTTGTTTAGCAGCATACACGTGTGCACATTATTATCAAAATCATAAAATCCACTTACTATCCATTTAACGTTGCAATGTAGTATATCTGAAATTAAAAAAAAACATATGAACTTCTTTTTATTTACTTGAAAACCTTGTGTATATTATGCAGTTTAAATTGCAGAGCCAAATGCCAATTTTGTACAAGTATTTTACAAGATACTTTGTATAGGTCTTTTTTAATTTCAGATATACTACATTGCAACGTTAAATGGATAGTAAGTGGATTTTATGATTTTGATAATAATGTGCACACGTGTATGCTGCTAAACAAAATACATTTTAGCCCTTTTTTGATAGTTAATGCATAATCTAAAGATTTACTCACACCACTGATAGTTCTACACATGAGTAAAATTAAATAACAACTGAAAATTTTAAATACGAATTGATTTTTAAATGAACAAATATCATTGAAATAATTGTTAAGTATGAATTATATGTATCTTCACAACATCAGGTTGTAAGAATGAAATTGTCAATCAATCTATACATGCTTGTGTGAAGATGAGTGTTGACGAACGCATATTTCACCCTTGCTTTATGTGCTGTTAACTGGAAAGAGTTTGCTATTAATTTTGTAAGAGAGAGCAATAAATTGCGATATTTTCAATACTGTTAGAGAAATGTCTGTAAAATACCTGTAAGATATGTTATAACAATTATATTAACTATTTTACCGATTCCTCTGTTTTCAATAAATATTTTGTCTTCAATCCACTGTTGTCAAAAAAATATTCTACACAACAATTATAGTATTTTTTTGATAATGTTAAAAAAAATTTCAATAAGAAAAAAAGTTAAACAATTAAAAAAATTGAACAGTAAAAAAAAAAAAGTTAAACTGTAAAATAAAAGTTTAACAGGAAAAAAAATGTAACAGTAAAAAAAAAAAAAAAGTTTAACAGTTACACAAAAAAAAAAAAGTTACGGTGTTTTTTTTTTTTTTTTAAAGAACAAAGCAGAATAAAGTTTATCATGAACAATAAAAAAAGAAAAAGTTATGCAGTAAAAAATCAGTTAGAAAATAAAATGGAAAAAATCTCAAAACAGGAATATTTATTTCAGCTTTCTTGCATTGCAGAGTACTTTTACACACATCTTTCTTAAAGCAATTTGTAACTCCTTTTAATGGCACTTTAAAATTCCTCTATCCAAAATAGGTTTAGCATGTAATGAACAAACAACAAATAAGTAAAATAGTTATTTTATTTAATATATTTAGAAGGGGTATAAGTCGTTCCTACACGATTATACAACAAGTCCTTGATAGAAAGTCTTATAAATATTTTTAGAAGTTTCGAACTTCCTTATTAGTCTTTTGCTGCAGCACATGTGTTAATTTCATAACATTAAACTCAAAATACCAATTGTAGAATTCTTTGACGCCATGTTCAGTTAGTCACTAAAAATTGAATCTGCTAATTGAATTTATAAAGTAGATAACGTTAGTAACAAATGTACGTTTTAATTTTATGTAAAATATTGGTTCGGCACATAGGACACGTTAAGAGACCTTTCGTACATCTCATGCATGTCACCAGATGACCGCAAGGCTGTAAAGTAGCATCCATTTCCGATTCCAAACAAATTTTACAAAGTCGTTCGTCCTTGTTTGAGGGGTAAGGTTTTACATCGGGTTTTATAAAAACATTGGTATTATTCTTGATTTCATCCACTTGTACAATTTCATCTGTTGGTGTTCTTTTTGATCTAGGGTCAGCAATCATTTGTTGCTGTTGTTGGGCTACCAAACATTTTGGATAAAACTTTATGTGTTCGTGTCTCACTACATCCTCTTCTTGCCAATTTTCAAGCCCTTCGCCACACCAATAGCACCTGACCCTGTCCGATACACCCGTATAAAACAATCCGTTTTCGGCCAGGTCCCAAATGTCAAAGTTTGTGCGTGGCCAATCTCTAAACGTAGATAGGCGTTTATTAAGCATAGACATGCTTGGAAATTTTGGCTTCAAATTTACATAATGATTATTCATTTTCCTATAAACTATATTGCTCTGTTACTCTTAAGTGTAAAATTATAGGGCCTATTGAGTTAAATCCCCTCATAAAGGTTATCTTCGTCAATTTTTAAAAAAATCTGATACTAGTCAAAGATACTAGTTTCTGTTCAACAAAGGGCAAAGATTTGTGCCCATAAATAAGTAATTCAATTTGCTGATGTAAATTTAGTAAAATAAAACAGCACAATCAACAGAAATCAGTATACTTTAAAGAAAGTAAAAAACAAGTTCCTCAAATATAAATTATGTTTGGTAATGCATTTTTTTTTTCTTGCTCAAGTTTAGTCACTGAATTGAATTGTATTTAGCTCATCCACGTGATAGAGCAAAAAAAAAATGAACAAACTACATGTACATTTAAGCATACCCCCTTTTGTTAAAAACCTGTATTACAACATAAAGCTTTACTTGTCACATTATCACAAGCACGTGATTTCTGAGTACATTCTTCACTTACGAGTTTATTGTTACTCACAAAAGATAAAAGACTAAAATAAGATTAACTTTACTGATTAGTAAGTGTATGGTGTTATATAGTTCAGTTCATTGTGTCTCCAGTTTACAATTATTTTTCCACGAACATATAACGCTTTTTAATAGCAATGTTTAACATTTGTGCAATTGTGGATTTTGATGGATTTCAAACTAACAAAGGATTCTTAGTACGTGAATACGGATACATCGCTATAAAATCGCAAGTAGCTGCAAGTATTCGTTTTAACCTATCGCCTTATAAGTTTAAACTTAGTGTCAAAGATCGTAAAACTGTGCGATATGTTGAAAATTACGTGTGTGAACTTCCTTTCTGTCCCATAGCATGAGAAAACGTGTATCCCTTAGAAAGTCTACACTCTAAACTTTTGGAAATGTACAAGCAGACAAAGAGTGTCTCTCAGTACCTGGTTGCTTAGGTGGTTGTGTTGAGAAACAACGTTTAGATGCCTTGAATATTCCAAACATCAACTTGGAACACTTTGGGTGTCCAAAATTCGATGCACTATGTGCTCTAAGCAGCAACAAAGAGTTTCAAAAACTATCATGTGGTCAGCATAAAAATCATTTGCATTGCCCAAAAGCTGAGGTGACGGCATTTAATAACTGGCTCATAGGAAATATATGTCTCTTAAAAAATGTAATCATGTAAAAAATACATTCTTTTGTTTTTACTATAATGCATTATTTTGTGTAAAATATATGAATCCTGGTTGTTTTTCAATTAAAAAGTGTTATATAGTTTACTTTGTTTCAGTATGATTTCTTTCAATATGTTTTAGAATTATTTTTCAATATGTTTTAGAACAATTTGTTTTATGCAAAGGTTGTTTCAATAATACCTAGAATTCATACTTAAACATTATTTCAATGATACTTGTTCATTTAAAAATTAATTAGTATTTAAAATTTTCCGTAGTATTTAATTTTACTCATGTGTAGAACTATCAGTGGTGTGAGTAAATCTTTAAATTATGCGTTAACTATCAAGAAAGGACAACAATTTATTTTGGTTAGCAGCCTAGAAGTGTACACATTATTTTCAAAATCGCAAAACCCACTTACTATCCATTTAACGTAGCATTGTAGTATATCTAAAATTATAAAAGACCTATACAAAGTATCTTGTAAAATACTTGTACAAAATTGTCATTTGGCTCTGCAATTTAAACTGCATAATATACACAAGGTTTACAAGTAAATAAAAAGAAGTTCATATGTTTAGTAAAATGTATGGTTTGCAAGAGCATTAGAAAAAAGAACATTTACTTTAGAACTTCAAGGACTAAAAGTTTATTAATACTAATTTGCACTGCTTCAAATGTATACGGAAACATCTTCATAGTATGGGTCTTGCAAATTTCAACTAAAGGTACAAAATACTTTACTTTTACAGGTTTCTTCTTAATTTATTTTCTTATATAAAAACACGCTTTAAGAAGTAAAACAGCTAAAATTGTAAATATTTTTTTTTTGTAATCTGCTTTTAAAAATTTGTGATAATAGCTAATTTATATGTTTTAATCGTATTTTTTCAAAATCATTATTAAAATATGTGTAATAGTATCTAATTTTTGTGTAAAAGCATCTTAACATTTTACAATAAATCAAAGAAAATTTCATTTAAAAAAGTTTGTAAATCTAAAAAATTAAATCACTAAATTTCAGATAGAGTTATTTAAATAAAAAAATAATATGGCTAGGAAAGAATAATTAAAAATAATACATAATTTGATTTCAATACGATTATAACTTCTTCAAATGAACAGGAGTCATTTGCGTTTCTACTCATTTGTTAAGGTCAGCAAACTTTGTAAGTTTAATTAACTTTGTTCCACTGTTTCTTTGTTTAATCAACTTACTTCTGTAAGTCCCGTGTTGTACTTCTGTGTTTTCTTTGGTTCAATTTTTAAAAAAATTACAAGTAAACATGTTTATAGTATGGGTTTTGCAAAGTTTTCAAATAAAAGAAAAAAATATTTTATTACTTTTATTTAAATGGACAGTATTTAAAAATAAATTCTGCAATAAAATATGCGCTATAGCAACTAATGTATAATTAGTGTTTAAGTGAATGTATAGAATGCCAAACAGATTTTCAATATTCCCTCATGGAGCTTTATCTCACATTTTATGGAAAAAATAACAAAAAGGAAAATTAAAGTAAGATTTGTAACAAAATTTGAATAAACTAAAAGAAAAAAATCTTAAATATTAAATAAATGCACTGTTACTGTCTTATTTATGCAAATTCCTCTTATGTTAAATATACATGTTAATACTAGGACTCTGCACTAAGTCCTTATCAATAAGCTACCCAGAAATCCCCCTAATCATGTCTTATTCTATCGGTTAACTCGTTTTCCTCAAACAATCCTCCGATCCTCCGATTCAGAACTCTCATAGCCCTTATCGGTAAATCTGCGCTTCTTATCGCTCTCCGCATTTTCCTCACTTTTTCCGCTTTTCCTCACTTTTCCGCTTTTCCTCTGATCCAGAACTCTCAAATTCCTACTACTCACGTTAGAGCCAATTTTAAAATACGTTAAAGCATCTAAATACACATTAAATCACAGATATCAAGTCAAATACATTTTTCACTTTTTTATCACCTTAATTCATGAATATTTTGAAATTGCCAAATGTGTGATTGTTATTTTAAAGTAAAAGGAAATCATGGCAGAAGCTATGTACTTAAAGAATATTTGACAATTTAAAGTAAGAAATAATAGTAAAATGCATACATGAGTTTACATTAAGTCTCTGTTCTGAGAGAACTAACTCTTTTCTGTATTTGTTTTGCATAATTTAAATGGCGAGGCACATTTCCATCTTTAGATGTGAAAAAATGGTTCATTTTATATCAGATTTTAACGACAAAAGAATCACTGACTCGTTATGTTATTTCCCTGTCCACAGATTTTATAGATCAAGATCCAAAACTGGACAAGCTGTGTCATTATTAGCATCAAGAAATCAAAATAGTACCAGATAATCTGGTTAATTATGGAAGGGGATCGGAACAGAGATTACACAGTAATAGTACCACTCGATTCCTTGCCAAAAACCAACCTAATAAAATGTTTGTTTTTCGAATCGACTTGCCCTTCGGAATTATATACGTCGAAAGATTTATAATGTGCCTTCTTGCATTTGAAACTCCTGAGAAAAAAATGCAAGAATATGCCTTTAAGCGTTCATAGGGTTACCGGTATCTGAAGGTAACTAAATGTAATGTTTTAGAAGTCTAGTAGATAAACTCTGAATTATGCTTCATTTCAAATTTTGTTATTATTCTAAGTATTGAAATGTTATTTTTAGACGAATATATATAGATTTAGATTCATTCTGAAACGAGATCTTGTTAGAAAGGTAATTTAACTTGTAATAAAATACATGATAAAATGTAATACAGTTATGAAGTTTTTGTATTTACTATAAATACACTGTTATAACAATTCTTAGATTATACGTACTATACGTCTATTTTTGGCTGTATTTAATCCGTATATTAAGTTGTATTATTACATTTCCATGCATGAAAATTTTTTTTGTTTAGAAGTTGAATGGCTGAATAAACGAATTAAAATTAAACAAATACTGCAATATAAAAGTAAACAGTTCCCTACTTAAACGCGCGCATAAAACTATTTCACAATTACTCAAAAACACAAACCAAGTCAACAAAAATAAATCCCCTTCTAATCCAAGCATATTTATGTAGCAACATCAATTTTTTTTTAAAACGAAAACATCTCAAACTATAATGACTGTTCACGAGACAGGAAAAAAAAACACTTCCCCTCAATTAACTTTATTTGCAGTAATTCTCACTCACAATTGGACTTTTTTTTAAAAACACGGATATATTTTCACGTCATCAATTCGCAATAAGTCACGTCCTGCACCGAAAAAAAAAAAGAAACGGTGGAACGGCATCTCTTGTCACATTGCTTGTTAGTGGAAAACTGTCCAAATATCCCGCCTTGCCCTAGCGAGGAAGCAGTGGCTACTTTACTGTTTGTTACAAGGAGTTTCGCTCTAGGAAACAAAACTAATTTTGTGGTCCATGACTTTCGTTAGCGAAAGAAATTGTTACTTGCTGCTTCGGAGCCGGGGAACCCTTGCACTCGGAAAACATTCACTCTTGTGTCGTTTTTAGTTTTATTGGAACTAATAAATTGACAAAATAAATCATTTTGCCCTAGAAACTGAGCAGCAGGATAAAGAACAATTTCTTTGATAGAAAAGAACAGCTTTCCCTTCAATTTAACATCAATAAGACTCCTATTGAGAGTTTAACCGCTAATAGAAATATAACAGAAACTTGAGTTTCTTTTTATTGTTTGAAAAATCCTTAAATGGACGAATCAATCGTTTCTAAAATAAATTTAACCCTTTCTAGGGCAGTGAGGGATTAGATGTCCCACCCCTTTGAAATGGTTAGACTACGTATAAAAAATCTCTACTATTATAACAGGGAGTGTTTGTGTGTGTCTGTCTATGTGTGTGGAGTATCCTGACGAATCTATGACACTTACAATAATAAGATTTGACACACAGATAGTCCGAATTTTTTAAAAATTTTCTTTCTACCCGAATTTTAAAATTTTATCTAGAACATTTTAAAATGAATTTATTAGTTTTTCCCCCATTCCTTCTTCAGTTCCAGGGAATGAAGAAGCAACGCGATTTTGCTATTTTCGCCCTCTGATGTCACGTTACAAGCGTCGCTATTACCTCGGATTTCACTCACTGACGTCAGCCTTTGGAACCATGCCAATTTTTTTCACCTTTCGTCTTTCGTTCCGTCACCCGTACCTCGGATGATCTCGAGAATTGGATATATTCGCAACTAAAAGGGAATGCGAGAGATCGGGGTTTGATAGCGTTAGCGAGCAGTTGTTACGCCAGACCCCGCGAATAGAACTGACACGGGCAAGGAAAATTTTACATTGATCGATTCTGTATACATTTGATTTTCTTTTCTACATTGATCTACATTTGTCCATCAAGAAGTAAACAATTTATGCTTCAATGACGAAATATCGCAAGATATTGCCTTTTTTATGATGCTGATATCAAGATCTAGTCAGTTTTCTTCTAGTGAAGAGATTTGTCTTTTAAAGTCGAGGTATATCTCATCATTAGGTGTTGCCAATTTTTGATAATGACGAGGTATCTCGTCCATCAAGATCTGGTTAGTTTTGTTAATGACGAAATACCGTGTAGAGGTAGTCACCAAAAGGATTATGGCTGTTAAGTAGAAAACTTTTTTTCTCATTTAATATTCTGAAGACTATATTTACCTAAAGATAGATAAGAGGTGAGGCATATATAATGTGGGCGGCACCTTTAGGAATATTCTGTGCTTACAAAATGTTGGTTGTAGCAATAGCAATAAGGTTGTAGCAATTCAACCATGTTTTTCCATATTATTTTTTTTAGCATTGTGTGATTGTGTGCGATATAAAATCGGTTTTCAATGAAAGAAAATGATAGACTTGAAAGTTGTGTAAAATACAAAAATTTATCAGGAAGCTCTGTTTGAGCTTTTACTTGGAAGACCAATTTGCATTTATATCGCTCGTAAATACGTTGTTACTATTAAACTAAGAAAAAGTTGAAAAAGGTTGGTACCCACTAATAAATATTTTCACTAATTGATATTCACTAATAAATATTTTCACTATTTTATATTCACCAGTAAGTATTTTCACTAATTAATATTTACAAATAGATATTTTCACTAAAATTCCGTGATACCATCAGCTATTCAATAGTGTTAATTATTTTTATTACATTTATTCTATTTGTTCAAAATCTTAGTAATATATGTTCACTTAATTGGACTACTTAGGAACTAAATAAAAGAACTACCATATAGAGTTTCAAAAAATTATATTTAATATTCTCATGTGTAAGAGGATTTGTTTTATAATGCTATCTTGTTCTATATTATGTACTATCAAAGCTCGCAGATTAAATGCATGTATGTGTTTTTTCCCAAATAATACATTATAGCAAAAATAAAAGTTAAAATTTTTTTCAAATATTTTTCTTAAAATATAATTGTATTTTTTTTATTACTGTTCTTTAGTTAATTTTACTTGTAAATATATTCAGCACTAGTGTTTTCTAAATTGCGAAATGATGTATTTGTTACTAAAGTAAACCGCGAACCATTACAGAATAATTTTTTTTGATGATTGTATGCGTAGATCATTAAAATAATAATGTACATACTGCCGCAACCAAAATGAAAAAAACCGTTATTTATACAAATAAATTTAAACCATATTTTAGTAAAATATACAAATTATAAAGTCTGATAATCCTGATTTCACTTAAGTTAAAAAAAAAAAAATTGGTGAACGAAATAAATTGTTAAGGTAATGCTGGAGCTTACTCAGCAAACGTTCCACAAATAAAAACAAACCAACTAGCACACGGATAAAGTTTATACATATGATTTTTTAATTACGTCTTTATAAAACTATGATAAATATTTTGTATAAAAATATCATAAATTAATCTCTGCATTCATGACCCCAAAGTTGTATGCCAATATGTTAAACTGAACCAAAAGGGATTTTTATCCACGAGTTAGAATTGGTTTAATTTGCTGGTATGACACATTTTATCTATATGTTACAGAGAGTTTGAGTAGATGGCGCCACAAGCCAACTTATTCATTTTTAAATCTCTAAAAAATGGTTGGGGGAAATTTCTCTAGAATGGCAGAAAGTTTCAGAACTTTTATTTCGTCAAATTTTGCCAAATTATACTTGAAAACAGAAAATGAAACTTTTCAGATTTTGGTTGTAAGTTACCATAAAAACTAATGTATTTTATATCATTTGATTACATTTCATATTAAATTTGATACTCGAACATGTTTCAAATTATTTTTCTCCGGACACGGGTGTTGAAATTATCAGAAAAAAGGAAAGTGGCATATGAAGAAACAAATACTTCAAATATTGGCACATTGAAATTTTAACGTTTTTACTGTGACTATAGATATAACAAGCGCGATTCTTGCAACTTCTGTGATGGCCGTGATCTAAATTCTTTCTTGCCGCGATTCTAATAACTTTCAAGTTACAACTGCTGTTCTGGCCGTTATCTAAATTCCATCTTGGCGCGATCATGATACAACTGCTGTACCGGCCGTAGTCTAAAAGTTAATATAGATGTCAATAGATGGCACCACACAAATTGTCTTCTAATAAAGTATTTTTTGGTAAGTGAACCATTTAGTTAAATATTTTTCAACTTTCCCAAATTTAATATTTATACCCTGAAAAATTGTGCAGTTAAATTTTTCAGGTACTATCTAGCAAGGTACTAAAATTTTTTTTCAAAAAATGCTCGTAAATTTGTCTATAAAAATATTTTTGGAGGCTTTAAGAATTTGCATTTGGGAAAAACGAATATATTTGTATCTCTAATTATATAAGTTCGGGGAATTATACCTTTATTACCTTTATTACACCTAAAATTTTTTGTTGACAAAAACCCACTAAATCAATTATTTTTACTGTTTTATTAAATGGTTAATATTTTTGAATAAAGTATTTACTTTTTAAAATTCTGTTTTTAACATGGAAAACATACCACCAGAGCATAAAACATTTGATGAATATAAAACTGAGGTCCTAATTATGCCACATACAAGACAGCATCGTGTAAATGGACAAACAAGAAAGTTTTATTGGCTTAAAGGGGATAAATACAAAGTTACAGGATTCGAACTTACGCTACCTCAGCTTCCAGATTGCTACCACAGTGGACAAACTTGAAACCACAGGCGAAGTTAGATTACTTTAGATCTGAGGTAGAAATGTCAATCCCACCTTATACTAAAATATATTTCGTATTGAAAATGAAGATAAAAATTAAAAGTAATACTATGCACTACCCTACAATAATGGACCGAATAACAAGATATGATGGTATAAGTGAAAGAATACATGCTTTAATAGGGGGATGGTCCCCCACGTGCTGAAATTACACTAACAACCGTTCTGGGCATACTTTCAACAAGGTTTTGATACACAGATATGAGTATTTGTGTCCATTCCTGCTGAAAGAATGCCACCAGCTCAGCTGTAGATTTCGGACGTAGTTCCCTGGTCCGTAAGCGTCGCTCTAACTCGTCCCACAAATGTTCTATCGGGTTTAGGTCGGGTCTCTGAACACGCCAAGGAAGACGTTTTGCATCCATATCTTGATACAATTGTCTGACAGAGGCTGCAACATGACACGGAGCCTTGTTGTCCTGGAAGTAACATTCGTCCATTCCATAAAATTGCCAGAGCTTAGGAAGAACCTGATTGTCCAAAATGTTCATGCAGGCGTCGGCGTTCAATTTACTAGGAACTACATGAAAAGGGACCAGGTCATACCACGAAAAACACCCCCAAACAAATAGTCGGATTCTATGCAAATCCGCTGGTGTCCGGTCAATTATTGTAGGGTAGTGTATTTGTTGTTCACAGCATTAATTTTTGACAGCTATTCATTCTGACAACCATGAAACCAAAAGTCGTGGCAAAATACAGATTCAAAAACATTAAAGAAAAGCTTTCTTACTCTTTCTGGTAGCTGTAAACAGTTCGGAATAAATCTGGAAGGGAAAGACCTGTCCTAATACGACTGTTGGATAAATTATATTCATCCAATTGTCTTCGATGCTCTACAGGTATAATAACTCTTTTAACATTTTTATTTTAAGAGTAAGTATGCAATTTATATAAATTACGTACTTATTTAGGCAATATAAAAATTTTCAAAATCAACCTCTTGGGTTCAGATTTATTTGAAAAAAAGTAGTTCAGAAAATTTTGTTTGCACATTAGTTACAGTTATATTTTCATACTATCGTCTGTATACTAGTTACTGTTATATTTTCGTATAATTTCGTTTCATAAGAATGGCAACAGTATGAGAGAGATCGCACAGCTTCTGATATCCGCGTTCATTCCAAAAAAAGAATGTCCGATAACGCAGCCGTGTAAATTTTTCTATGTATGGTCCGATTGTATAAAGTGTCAGATTGAATAAAGAGTCAGATTGAATAAATTGTATTTTTGTAGAGAACGATTGAATAATTTGATTCAAGGAGAGTTTTGTTACACCAATCACTCTTGCCATGAACAAGAATATGCATGTTTAATTTCGTCCTAGTTTGAATGACGAATTAGGCTCGTCTTCAGTACCTTAGGCAAAACAGGTCTATGACGAGTCTCGTCGTAAAATGTACTTAGGGGTTATTAAAGGGGTTAGGTGTCAATGTACTCTACTATTATTGCTGGTGTCGCGGTTGCCCGGCTGGAAGAATAACGAGTAACCAACCTGGGGATGATGCGTTCGAATCCAACCAAAGGCCGTCGTGTACAAAGTGAGACGGGGCACGTTAAAACTGTCTAGACCTCAAATGTCCTCACGTTGGCGTGGTGTAGAAGCTTGGAGAGTGGGTTGATAGCTCGTGTAGGACCTCGTTATCTGATAGTCGGTCGTAAATCCGTGGTGTTGTATTCCTATCTTTTCCTTCGGGTTTCAATACTTCACTTGGCTGTCAATAGCCCGGTGTTTTGCTCGAGTGAAACGTTAATTAAAAGACCTACCTAGTATTCTTGTTAGTCAATCTTTTATAAATTTAAAGCATTTTAGAACTTCAATGGATTGTAATTTCCGGTGTAAATAATACACAAGCTAGTCAATGGATTTTATAGTGATATTTTTCAAAATCTTCAAGGAAGAAGAGTTTGCTAACTTAATCACAGCCAAGCATTTTCTGAGGATAAAATTGATGAAGTCGACATAAAGCTCGCTTTTAACTTCATTCATATCTTCCTGGATACAGATTCCTCAAAGAGTGTATCGGCGGCTTCTGTGAAGAGACACGTATTCTTAAATCAAGGATTCGCAACTGGCAACATCAAGGATGACATCTGGATCAATAGAAATGAGTGGGACGGTATGATATTGCATAGAATTCTGAGGTAGAAAAAATTTTCAAACTAATTATGAATAATAATTAAATATTACTATAATTACATATTAAATATACTATATTAATAAAAATATATATATATTTTTAATTTTTAGCTATTGCGTGCGCTGTTTAAAATAAATCCAAGTAAGGTAAATTTATGAAATGTAGATCCAGTATGCTATTTGTATTGTAAATTAAAAGTATTGTATAATAAAAAGTATTGATAAAAATAGTAACTTTCTCAAAGTAGGAAACTAAATAGTTTTTTTGTAATGAAATGTAAAAGAAATAAAATTACAAACTTAGCAATAAAATGAAGTCTAAAAATTAACCAAACATTGGTGAATTATCCAAATTGAACTCAGCAATCAATGGACAATTCTATAAACTTATATCGTAACAACTTTCGAATAAAAACTGTTTTAACTAGAAATTAAAAGCAAAGATGAATATAATATTTCCACAAACAGTTCCTCAGCTTAAATATTGGATTATGACGAAACATATAGCCTTGGTTGCTCATTGAACTAAAACGAATATTATTTTTGATACAAACACACCTAAATACAAAGGGCGGTTGACTTTTGAATTACTTACAGGATCATTGCAAAGTTTACTTTCTTAAAACGGGAATGGACATAGCGACAATTTTCAACGGCATATTGTGACTTATATTTCCAAAATTAAAATTGTAATTTTCAGTAGAAGATATATTTTACCCTTTGATTAGGAGATGCTAGAAATCAGTCAGAACGACTCTAATAATCCTGGAAATGTGAAAACACTACTAAGTTCTGGCAACGGACATTTTTATCTTGTACCCAGCGCTATCAATAAGAGCGATTCTGATATTGGAGTATACGAATAACTATTTCAAAGCAATTATGCGGTTGCAGAGCGTCAGACAACTATACATAGTCCTGTAGATTCCACTAAGCAAAGCCCCCCCCCCCCAAAAAAAAAAAAAAAAAAAAAAAAATTCGAGGTAGAAAATTGACAAGATATTCCAGTAGTGAGATTCAGAAGCAACCAAATTTAAAATTCGTTCCGAGATGTTAAAACACTAGATGTTTCTATCACTAGTTTGGAATCTGTTCCTGAAAGATTCCCGCAAGGAACTTAAACCACCTCCATAAGATGAAAGAAATGCATCAATTCTTGAATGACGATTCTGAATTTCAATTAATGTAGAAAGAAATTACTCATTTGAATGATGAGGAAACTGCTTCGACAAAAACAGATTCGAATGAATTATCGGGAACTATTGATACCCAAAGGAATCTCCCAACTCGGAATCAGAAAATAAAGAAAGAGCATTGCAATGTATTCGGGGATATTTGCGGACAAAACTGTTGGTACTCAAGATACTTTACTAAGTTAAAGAAGATATTCATCGGGAGTGAAAGGTGCAAACGAAACCGCTTTAGCTGAACGTCGAAGACGAAATTCGATAGAAGAGACGAAACAAAAATTTAATGGATTGCTTGGGATATTTTGAAACTGTGCGAGGGAGAATAATCTCTTATGAATGAAAAAATGTTACAATCTACTTTTGGACTTGTCTTTGAACTTTTTACGACTGAATCAACAAACACATATAAAGATATAGGAACTTAAAAAAAGAACTTGCTTCTAGAAAGGAAACCTCAAAGAAACAGCCTGAGCAAAGCCCGCAAGGTTATTGACAAATTTAAAAAGATACTTACATTTGGGAATTGTTTTTGTATAAAGAAGGAAAAATCAATACAGATTCTTCTCATCGTAACGAAATAGTGGATCTTAAAACACCATCAAAGATCTCAATTCTTAAATAAAATGGTTGGTTCAGAAGTAAACATAGTATAAGTAAGTTGAAGACATTTTCTTATAACAAATAGAAATTAAGCTTTCTTGTAATAAACAAATGAAAGCATTATAAAACATTTATCTTTTAAAATATTTGTTCATTAATTCCATTTAAGTTCATTAAATTGCAAAAATTTTATAATTCTATGCTACATCTGAAGTACAACGTACTTCTCTCATGCAGATGTGTTTTCTTTTGTTGAGTATCTAGTGCTAAGTGTGTGTTTTTAAACGTTCCCATATAATATTGCTACTAAAGACATATTCTTCAAATGTAAGATGAGGAAGGAAGTTTTTACATTGGCTCAGTCGCCGGTGCTTCGAGTTAAAATGAGTGTGTGAATAGAATCTTAAATCAAACAGGTATTACTTACTTTCTTAGAAAACTTTTCATGTGACTATTAACCTATCCTTCTAAACCTTTCTTGATTAAAATACACTATCTTTATATGCTTGAAAAGATATTAAGAAATTGCATTTAGCAGCAGTTTTAAAAGCAAGCACTTAAATTTATGACAGTACATTATACTTCAATGTATTAAAAAGTTTTCTCTCATAGGTCTTCCTTGAAGTGATGTTTTACGAACTCTACACACACACACACGGATTTCGGAATTTTATTTTATGGATATTTAAGTCTTATTATGGTAATACACATTTAACCTTTTCACTACGTGTATAGGATACAACAAGAGCGATTCTTTTTTGACGTGATTCTTATAACTTTCAAGGTACAACAGTTTTAACGGCCGTAGTACAAATTCTTTCTTGGCGCCATTCTTATAGCTTTTCAGGTACAACTGATGTACTGGCTGCTATCTAAATTCTTTCTTGGCGCGATCATGGTACTACAGCTGTACCGACCATAGTCCAAATGTTAAGAAAGTTTTGTTATAAACATTTAAGAATTTTGCTATCATCTTGTGATTTCTAAATTTTGCGTGCTTCGGAATTATTTACCTAAAAATTATATGATTTATCATTCATGGAATCATATGTTTGATCATTTGAATAGAGTAAAAAAAAAACTTCTCTCATTACTGTGTTGTCTTTTGAATATTATGTTTGTTTCCTATAAAATTTCTTTTCAAAACATATTTATTTTTAGAAAACTCATTTGGGACTTGAATCACACTTTGTAAAGAATTAATTTGTAATATATTTGAAACAGTTTAACACTCATAAGCATATGTCAAAAACTAGAATTTCGAACCGTCTTTTATAACTTCCTACTGATTCAGTTTTTAAGCTCATTTGATTGTGAAATTCGTTCGCTTTCCATTTATTTTAAAAGTATCACTGAATTTGAGCAGAATTGAACATTTGAATCCATATCTTCAAACAAAACAATCCAATCAATGTTTATACCAAATATACAAAAAAGTTATCACTCAGTGTTGAACGTATTTTTTTTTTGCAATTGCTAATGGAAAAATAAAAATATTATCTCTTCAAATGGGATGTTTCGATCTGGACCATCAACACTATTAATTCAATTAAGATTTTCTGCACGTAAAATTTAATGAAAATGCCAATTGTAAGAAATTTGTTCACTCAAAGTTGAGTGTAGCGATTAAAAACATCCCAATTTAACTTTCACATTAATTTTTAATTTCCGTGTTTTTTTTTTCACTAATTATACAAATTTTATACATAAATGGTGATGTGGAATAATTTTCTTTACCTTTTAAATTAAAACATGTTTGAAGTGTGTGACTGGTGCTGCTATCTACCAAGAAAAGTATAATCTATTATTCGTTAAATGGCATTGAGAGAATTTAAGCAATGATCTGGAATTACTTGTAATGAAGATATTAAAATATCAAAATCTATATATGCGTCCATTTATCTGAACAGGTTCAATGTTATTTTTTAAACGTGGAGAAACTCATAACAAAAAAAAATTGTATGGTTATGTAATATCAATAACTTTATTATTTATACCTTCTTCTCACTGATCTGAATAGAATATATGATAAAAGTAGTTTTGAGAATTTAAGAATGGACAATATGCATGATTTTCAAGTTCATTTTAAAATGAAAGAGCACGAAAAACTACGTAGAAAAATGCCACTTAAACTGCAATCTGACGACATTAATTATATTTAAAACTCTTTTCAAATTGCTCTGACGTCACTTTTACCGAAAATCTGCAGCCGCTGACGATTTTTGCCTGTGACGTCATCGTACATGATTTTCCCATCGAGCGTTCCTTGAACTGTGTTATCTCTATGGGTACCTTTTTAGTAGTCTTATATTTACAGATTTTTGATTAATTCAGCAATGGAAGGTTCGAAAATAGTTAAAAAGAAGAATTACAAATATTGTATTGTTCCGTTTGTGTCATAATTAAACGATTGAAACACCAAAAAAGTATTTTTCGTTGTACCAAAATATGAACAAGTTCGTAGAAGATGGTGCAGCGTGATGAAAAGAGATTGAAAGTAAAACAAAAAGCTGTGTTCTACTTCTTGCTTGCATTGCTATGAAGATCATTTTTGGTAAGTTTAAAATACCAAAAATTATTTGAATTTTTAGTAGTTTTTAAATAAGTATTGTGTGATTTAATCTTGTGGATAATTACTAGTGTTTTTGCGAAAACGAAAACATTCTTTCTGTATCAAGTCACTCATAATGCAGAATTTCTTGTATTATGAAATAGAATTTAATAAATAAATATAGGAATACTATATATTTAGAATTAGGATTTATAATTAAAAAATATTTCTTCTAAATTTGAAATTTAAAACTTTAATATTTTTTACATTACATAAATGTATATAAATATAATTATTTTAAAAGTGAAAAGCTAGAATAAAAGTAAAATTAATTTAGTAAAAAAAAAAAAAGCATTGTTCAAAAAGTTTTATTAAAAATAATAAATTAAGTTAAAAACTAGTGTTAACAAATTTTGATAAATAGTGCTATAGGTGAAAATTTTTAATTTATGTATTACTTTATTTTATAGTTGGAGAATGACATGAAAAACTACTGGGAGCATCGTCTCTCTTGCAGTACGAAGCAACATAGCTTTCACCTCATTTGTTTTGCATTAAAACTAATATTTTTAAACAATTACGAATTTTGTTTTAAATTTGCATAATTTTATAAAATTGCAAGGCTTCAAATTCTTGCAATTTTAATCAAATTATCACACTACATTCTACATGGTTTAAATAAATGACAGCACATTCATACAGCACATTAGTAACTGGCAACTGTCTCAGAAATTCTCTATGTTGCAGTGCGGTAGCATATACAGTACCATGATTGAATATCAGGATCACATGTCCCTCCGCACCACAAACGACACGCACTGCGGAGTGAGGGCTTTTGATGAAATATATGCTTACCATCTGTTGGTGTATCGTGATGGCAATGTGATCATACAACCTGAACAGCCCCTAAAAGCACAGGGGTAGATTCACCGATAGAATAAAAAGAAAAAGCATAGGAAAAAAAAGCTACCGATGTTCAGAGGCGGGAAGTACAAGCTTATGACGTGGAAAATCCAGATGTTAATAAGGAGGCTGAGATATACACTGCGAAGCATTAATGATTTGTTAATGGAGAAACTTCATCCTGAGATATTGAGATGTTAGTCGGTGGACTCCTGGTGGAGATAGAGGACTTGGTTCAACTACTCTTTGGAGTTCCTCCACCCTTAAAAGCCATCAGGGACTCCGCCTTATAAACTCTGTCAAAAAGTTGGAGCACCAATAATGCTGCTACAGAATTTGATACTTCCTAAGCTTTGTAAAGGCACCAGGCTGCAGGTGAAATCTTTACGTAGTAAGGTGATTGAACAAATCATCCTTATAGGATGTGGTGAGAGTGACACAGTTTACATATCCAGAAAAGCTCTCATGACAGCCAGAGGAACGAACAAAAAATGTAGTTTACAATGAAATTTTATAAAAAAAAGTATTTAGCCAAATTTACAGTGTTGTTTATTTAAAATATATCTTGCTACTCATTCTTGTTTCCCTGATAAATATCGAAGTTCATTACTATTTCATTACAAGTTCATTACAACATAAAAGCAATTTTCCGTAATGATCTTTAAAATTACTCCGTAGCTAAGCAGGGGTATTTAGCTATTATATAAATATTTACAACTATCAGTTTGCTTATTAAATACACTGCTTCTTATAAATTCTTCGTTGGCAGCATAAATCACATGTTGAAAAAAAAAGTGCAGCCACAAAAAATTCTTTACTTTAAAGCTGTTTCAGTCTATTTCAAAATTGAGTTAAAAACTGAAAAGCAGTTCCAGTCAGTTTCTAAGATCGTTCAAAAGTTATTTACCGAGCTGCCCTTTTCAAATTCTGAAATTGTGGTGCTGCCATCTGTTGAACTATCTACGAAACGAATATTTATTGATATGTTGCCATCAATTCAAAACAATTCAATAATGACAAAACAATTATGAAAAGTTGATTTTTTCTTAATTTTCAAATGAAATTGAAAAGAATTTAAATGAAAATGAAATTAATTGGAAATCAGAAATAGAGATTATGGTCCAAAAACAGCGTTACAATTGAGAAAGAGAAACTTATTGATTTAAAATGCAATATTTCTTAACATTTCATTGCGTTTCAAAAGTAATTTATTAAAGTTAAAGTAAACTTAATTTACTTCTAATTCAAATGAAATTATTATCAAATGGTGTTACTGGAAAGTTATTGGTGTGGGCATATGATAGGCTGTACTGTAAATATAAATTCTAATTGGGTTTAGGGTTTTAGTGGTGTAACGTAAAAAAAAAAAAAATAATAATAATAACTCGTCTTTTTGTGGTTTGTTTGTTTACATCGAAAAAATTCTGACATAAATTGAGGTTTTATGGGTACTTTCGAGTTATTCATAAGATTTTTTGAAAGCTAGAAATACAAAGAGAGAGCAAATTTTAGTGTCGTATAAATTAATATAATAAAATATATAAATAATAATAAATTAATAAATTAATATTTGGTGAACACTATGTTAAATTTTTAAAGACCTGACAGAACATAAAATTTTTGGTGGAGACCAGCTACCTTGCATAAATGTTTTCTAATTTTTTATTTTTTTTTATTTTGAAGAAGGAGTGTAATTTGTCCCATCCCTAAATATAAAATTTGAAAAAGGGGCATAGCTACACGAATGTGGTATTTTAATAAACAAAAGGATTAAAATATGTATGATTCAAATTGACGCTATTCCTACAAAGATTCACAAAAATATTACAAATAGTATTTTAAAATAACGCAATGTAGTTGACGATCCTATTATGTAATTTAAAATGTAACATGAAATTTAAAAAATAAAAGCATTATGTGAAATGAAAAGATAATTGCGAGAAAACAATTTTTCTAATTTTTTCACAACACGGATTGACAAATGAAAGAGAATGTGGAACATAAAGTACATACTTCCTTAAATTACAAAATTACGATTTTTAAGATCGGTTCGAACAAAATAGAATGTATAGAGCTGCCATTAATTAGTTCCAACATAAGATTTCTGACAGGACATTTATCTATGTCTTACATGTGCCAAAAATTTTAAATATGAGTATTTTTGATTCAAGACCCAAATGTGGATCTATAGACTGGTATGCACAAAGCTGTTCACTTTTCAAAAAGGTTAGATTTCTTCTTGCGGAGTTCACTTAACTGAACGTACTTGAGAAGAACATAAACAAATGAATAACCGAACATTGTTTATTATTACTTTATTAATATACTAGCCACTGCGTTGCCAGCACGGCGTTACCCGTGGCAGTTCTTTTCGTGGGGTCAGGTATGACCACTGCTCTCTAACCCCTGGTGATTGCTACGGTGCTTGCTTCACAAACTAAATGGGAATTCGTAACCTATTGGATAACAGCCATAGAAAATAAGGAGCATCTTGGACACAATGTGCTTTTTTATTTCTAAAAGGGCAAAACTGCATCCCAGACGCAAAATAAGATATTTATTATATACGGTAAAGGTGTTGTTGACGTTTCCAAGTCGCGTAAGTGGTTCAGAAAGTTTCGTCAGCAGGATCCGTTCAATCCAGAAACCTCAGATCTTGAATGAGCGCGAGATGATGCAGATACCTGAAAGATAGCAAAAGGTCATCAAACAAAATGGCTGCCATCACTTCCGGCCTTGTAGTGGCCAATGATTATGTTCACATGTGCCCGCAATCGTGGGGAAAAAATTATTAAAGTAATTTTTATTAAATAAAACCGTTTTTCTTCCATTTTCGGTTAAAAAAATGGGACGAGGTTTCATTATAACTTTTCTCTCCCCCCTCCAACCTAATACATTTAAAATATATCTCCATAATTTTTGCAAAGCAATATTCAGATAATATATTTTTATGAAAGGTGTCGTCTCTTAATAAATGAAGCGGTTAACAAGGAATGTTTTGCAATCCCGGTAGTCGGGTTGGTACAGTGACGGGTTATGAATTCGAATGCAGTCCAAGATAGTGTACAAGAGGTGCTATTACACATTAAATCTGTGCTAGCCTCAAATGTATTCACGTAGTCGTGATATGGAAGTTTGGATGCCGTCTCAGGTGTGAACTCGTCATCTGACAGTGGTTCAAATATGAGACACTGTCAGATATTTCGCTTTGGGTTTGATACCGGACCGTCACCAATAGACCTTTACGTTGCTCCAGTTCGACGTTAATAAAAATACCTCCCTACCTAATATAAAAATTAAAAGTTTCGTCATAAATGCAGTAGATGGCGCCATGTTTCATTTGGTTTAAGCTATCAGGTCATTCTTCAAACGTAATTTTAAATCCAGCCGTCTGCTTCACCTGTTTCATAATTTTAAAATGAGTTTTAATAACAATCTAGTGGTTATTTAACACTTTAACCACCAGACCGGTTGGGTCGGCTGGCTGTTGATGGACGAGGTATCTTATCCACCCCGCTCGGATGGTTAGAGAAACAGATTATACAGTTTTGTATGCGTGAGAATATGTGAGAACTCATATCCAAGTTTCAAAAGCTTTATTGTGTACATACAATCTTGGAAATATCACGGACAGAAAAATCTGAGAACAAGTATAGTTAAAAAGCAATATTTTTACCACGTGTTAATTAAAATGTCCGTACTAATTATTTCAACAAAGCAACTTCCTTTTAAAAATTCGCTGTTAAACAATTAGACAGGAACATCATATATCCATTGTATACACAAAAATATACTGTTAGATTGTTTCATTGTTTGATGGCATTGTTTTCATTTCAACACACCACATAAAATTAAAAAAATCATAACTTGTATTTTTTCTGTGGAAGAGCGAGTTCAAATTTCTTCCTGTGAATTTATACGTTTTGCGGATTTTGATAATTTAATAAACAAAAAGCGACAAAAAACTTTTTTAATTTGATAATGGCGAAGAAAGGTAACTTTTTGAAACCTTTAAAGACGAAAATCGTCAAGATAGGACATTGGCTCAGAGTTAGAATGTAAGTACCAAAACTCTTACACTAAATGCTGAGGGTTTCCATCTTCAGTACGTGTTAAAATATAGTCATATTTTAAACATACGTCTGGTCTACAAAATTTTGTGCTCCGACTGAATAAAAATGCGTTTTTAGAAAAAATTAAAATATTTTTCAATTTTTTAATCCGATTGTATTAATCTGATTAATTACACAAATTCAAATAGAGCGACAAATGTGAGAATAATTTTAAAAATTATAAATATTTGCGATTCATCCTATGCTGTAAAAGTAAATCTGGAGTTTTAAAACATAATCTGAAGCAATACGTGCCGCTCAGTTGCATTTTAATTTTCCTTTCAATGTTCTATTCAAATCAATATTCAAATATAAAAATTTTCTTTTATAAGATAGAATGACACCTATATATAGCTGTTATAATGAATACTTCTGAAATTTGAGGTGTTTGGAGGGGGTCAAAAACTATAAGTGAAATATAACTCATGTTTGTAAAAAAAAAAAAAAAAACATGTTTCTTTAAGCTTACTGATTTGTCTTTTACGTTTACATGCAAACCAGGAAAACCAGGAGACCCAGACACCCAGGGTTTGCTGAACGATTTGAATGCTGATCTTTCCAACTTTGAGCCTTACGTAAATTACGTCTCCGAGCCCGAGCTTCCTTTGCACCGGGGCTATGGAGAAGGCTCATGTCACTTTCTTTACTCCGGAACCATCTTTGAATTTATAAACGGATGGCTGGAGGACAATCTCCGGCGATCATCATGCATCGAGCCACACTACAATGTGGACGAGGTTTTACAGCCTACCATCGTGGCCGATACATTTAATGATATCGAATTAAAACGCTCGGAATCTTGGGGATCTATCTAGATGCACTAGTCATTTGAAGAGAACATCCAGTATTGAACTGAAGACACTTGAATACTACTCCCGATTGCTACTCACGAATATGACTCACGATTATGACCCACGAATATGACTCTCGAATATGACTCTCGAATATGACTCACGAATATGACTCACGATTACGACGACACTATTTGAGACTGACCGTTGTTTCTATAGTTTCTACCCATAAGACTTTTGAAAGGAGCTTTAGCTGAGGAAGCTCCTGACAAAAGTCTTATGGGTCTCATTTTTTTTATACTGACCGTTCAATCCATAGTTTCTACCCATAAGGCTTTTGAAAGGAGCTTTAGCTGAGGAAGCTCCTGACAAAAGTCTTATGGGTCTCTTTTTTTTATACTGACCGTTAAATCCATAGTTTCTACCCATAAGGCTTTTGAAAGGAGCTTTAGCTGAAGAAGCTCCTGACAAAAGTCTTATGGGTCTCTTTTTTTTATACTGACCGTTAAATCCATAGTTTCTACCCATAAGGCTTTTGAAAGGAGCTTTAGCTGAGGAAGCTCCTGACAAAAGTCTTATGGGTCTCTTTTTTTTGCTACAGTTCGAAAACTAAGATTGAAATAAGCACATTTGAATCACTGTACCATAGAACCTGAACATTCAACATATTTATATTTGATTTCGTTATTCTCTACAATAAATTTCTGGCTTACTCACCACCATGTCGTTTGTTTCAATTTACATAATGAGCTACGTTTTCTAACATTTGCGATTTAATTTTAAGGTTTGAAAAGTGGTACGAGTTTGTTTTACTTGAATACTAGCCACAGCGTGGTCAGCACGGCGTTGTACGTGAGGAATTTCCGTGGGGTCATGTGTAACCATTGACGCTTGCCATCACCTGGTGATTGTTACGTATTATCATTTGGTTTGCTTCGCAAACGAACTCAACAGGCAACACCGTGATGGCCTCGAAGAGGCTATTATCAACAACGAAATCAAAACACTCTAGAATCGAAAAATATTGGCATGGTTCTAAAGGCATTAGGACGAATAACGCTTGTGATATCAGAGGTCAAAAATCTCAAAATCCCCTTCATTCGAGGTAGTGTGATTTCACATTCCGGAAAGAAGGACGAAAGATGAAATAAAAAACTTAAAAATTTAATTTTCACACTAGAAGCGTCGTTGGGGTCATTTTGACCCTTTTTCCAATTTCCCTTGCTGATTTGACCATACAGTTGAACATCGAAGCTCTTGTGTTTTGACTTTTCTTAAAATGCTTCCAAGTGTAGTATTGACAAATATTCATATTTCTAAGTTAATTATTAAATTAAATAATCTGAGAAATACCTAGAACAGCCAACAGGGATTATTTTGAACCTCATAAGAAAAATGACCCATTTTCAAGTGAATATGTGTTTTCTAATTCCCGATTCCTCATTTTTGTTTTCTGCTCATAGTGAAACTCGCATCTCAAAATTTAGTTTGAACGCGATGACTATAGTGACGTTTAGAGGGTTCGCTTAAGAGAGGGATTATTTTGTTTCCTTCCATTCATATAGATATTAATGGACTCGTATAATACTGGCGGACGTCTTGATTTTTCTTGTTATTGACGTTTAATAAAAGCTGTCACATGTTATCTCCTGAGAACTGACAAGTCATTCCTTCACTTTGAAGTCTGAAAGGATCTGTAAATTAACTGATAAAAGTCAGTTTTATCAAATCACCGAACGTAAATAGTTTGATTATTTTTCTTCTAGAATCGACATGGCAATCAAAAATCGTTAAAATATTTAGACATTCGTCCAGACTTTCAAGTTACGAATTCAGCAATTAACTTTTTTTACTAAGACTTCTTATTTTTATCTTAAACAGCACAGTGTCAATAGTCAAAACGGTATGTTTTGGAAAATCTGCATAAAAAACACAAAGGCTCTAAAAACTATGAAACCCTTTACTTTTAATAGCTCTTTACTTCACTTCACATCACAACAGATAACAATGAGCATCACCCAAAAAATACGTATGTAGCTCAATTTTGAGACAGTGAGTTATTTTACTTTCATTCTAATCTCCATTTATCAATTCTCATAACGCCAGTTTCAAGTGCAGAAAGGCTGTAAATACATGTTTATGCATGCTACGAAGCTGTTTGGGGATGGCAATTTCGAATATCCTGGAGTAGCGTACCAAAACGGGACCAGAATGCCAGATCCAATCGAAATAAAAGACATTTTTACGAGTTGGGTTTGACAAGTCACTTGTATGAATATTCTGATGTTGATTCTGACTATACTGCATGCAGAGTCAAGTGAACATAGACCCCACAGCAAAATGTAACAATACAATAAACTATCTCCCACGAAATTGGCCAAATACGACCCTTGTGTCATAAAAAAACAAACATCATCAAACCCAAACCAACCACCACGAAATAAGTTTTGAAAGACACAATTTGAGCTACCTTCCTCGTGTCGTATTACATTGGTGACCTCGGACTTAATTATGAATACAAGCCCAATGGCAATTCTGATAAAAGTTGAATTGCAGTTGCGATGCTAATCACTTTCCAACACTGTCTGAAGCCTTGTGATAACGTTCACTGCAACTATTCCTATGATGGCTCTGCACTCTTCCTTTCTACTCAAGTCTTCACTTCACACAGTTGACATCACAAAATAGTCGACGGTCGCAATGATTAATTGCTTGAACATGCATACGGTATGAGTTTCATCTATGATCTCATGAAATTCGCAATCTCAACTAGTGCCGACATCTAGCTGAATATTTTGGATGGGGAGGTTTGTGAGCAACCTAGCCACCACTATAGAAATAACATTATAATAGTATATAGTGGAGTGACATTTGGTAGTAAAATATTTTCTGTCTTTCACAGGTCTTACTAAAAGTGCAACATAAAATGAACATACATGGCAAAAAATATATATATATCTATGACAATAACACATTAGAATATTATTGGGTTGATGCAAGATTTCATCACGTTTTCGACGCTAGATATGGCATTGCATTGTAAAACTGAAGTGTTTCTACTTCATTACTGTAAGTTTTGATGTTGTTTGAAAGAAGGAATTTCAGTTAGTACGAGGGTAAAAAATTGTGTTACTGGGTTTTGTATTTAAAATTTTGTTAAGCATTCAAAATGTTAGAAAATAAGGAGTATTTTCGATCTATTATGCTTTTTTATTCCTGGAAAGGCAAAAATGCTTCACAGAAGCTAAAGAAAATGTATGTTGTGTAATGGTGGGGTTGTCGTTGACGATTCCACATGACGTAAGCAGTTCAGAAGGGTTAGTCACCTCGATCAGTTCTTTTACCAAAAGATTCAGAACTTGTATAACAGCATGGTTATGCAGCTACCGAAGAGAGAGATTCAGAAAAGTCGTGGAACAGAACGGCACATAATGTAGTGATTAAATGTAATTATCAGGAAATGAAAATAATTTTTCGTCAGTTTTGTCCAAAGAACGGTAAAAAACTCGATCAGACTCGATGTTTTTCGACCGTTCGTCAGGTGGACAGACATTGGCACAAATGTTAAAATCACATGTGTGAGAGAATAGGGTGGTTACAAGAAAGAAGGAAAAGAGGATATGTGTTGTGTAGGGATGTGGGTGCCGTTGACGATTCCACGTGATGTAAGCAGTTGAAAAGGTTTCGTCACCTGGATCAGTTCTTTAGCAAGGAAAATTCAGAACTTGTATGAGCGTAGGGTTATACAGCTACCGAAGAGAGCGAAAATAATTTTTCTTCAGTTTTATCAAAAGAACGGTACGAACTTTTGTATCAGCACAGTGAATTGTGGCTCTAGTGATTCGCGGTAAATCAGACACAATGTTTTTCGACCTTCTTCAGGTGGACAGACATTGGCACAAATGTTAAAATCACATGTGTGAGAGAATAGGGTGGTTACAAGAAAGAAGGAAAAGAGGATATGTGTTGTGTAGGGATGTGGGTGCCGTTGACGATTCCACGTGATGTAAGCAGTTGAAAAGGTTTCGTCACCTGGATCAGTTCTTTAGCAAGGAAAATTCAGAACTTGTATGAGCGTAGGGTTATACAGCTACCGAAGAGAGCGAAAATAATTTTTCTTCAGTTTTATCAAAAGAACGGTACGAACTTTTGTATCAGCACAGTGAATTGTGGCTCTAGTGATTCGCGGTAAATCAGACACAATGTTTTTCGACCTTCTTCAGGTGGACAGACATTGGCACAAATGTTAAAATCACATGTGTGAGAGAATAGGGTGGTTACAAGAAAGAAGGAAAAGAGGATATGTGTTGTGTAGGGATGTGGGTGCCGTTGACGATTCCACGTGATGTAAGCAGTTGAAAAGGTTTCGTCACCTGGATCAGTTCTTTAGCAAGGAAAATTCAGAACTTGTATGAGCGTAGGGTTATACAGCTACCGAAGAGAGCGAAAATAATTTTTCTTCAGTTTTATCAAAAGAACGGTACGAACTTTTGTATCAGCACAGTGAATTGTGGCTCTAGTGATTCGCGGTAAATCAGACACAATGTTTTTCGACCTTCTTCAGGTGGACAGACATTGGCACAAATGTTAAAATCACATGTGTGAGAGAATAGGGTGGGTACAAGAAAGAAGGAAAAGAGGATATGTGTTGTGTAGGGATGTGGGTGCCGTTGACGATTCCACGTGATGTAAGCAGTTGAAAAGGTTTCGTCACCTGGATCACTACTTTAATGAGAAAATTCAGAACTATTAGCGCAGGGTTATGCAGCTATCAGAGAGATGGAGAAAAGCCGTGGAACAGAGCAGCACATACTATACTGAATGAATGTAACTTTTAGTCAATAAAATAATTTTTCTTCATTTTTTGTCACAAAAACGGGACGGGCTTTTGCAGTAACCCAGTACGTATACCCAAACACTACACTTTCCAATACCTTTTTTCCCCAATTCCTCCATCCTAGTGACTAGCTCACTAACAATCAATGAGAAAGAGTTTTTCCCAACAACACTTCACCGTCATCCAACACTAGACTTCTCGAACAATGAGCCTCGAACAGCCCTCCTCCCTGGAGCAATACGAGATCGATTTCCAACTTCGAGCGTGGATCTTCAACGAACACCATCCTGGGGAATCAGTTGGACACGAAATCTCCTCCACTCACAGGCCTTCTGCTCTCCACTCCCTTCCAGAAGGACAACTCCCGATAACTCCGGCAATTTTCACAGACCAAGGTGATCAGTCAACGTCAGAGGTGTTCTTGAGGCTCATTGGGAAGGAGCTGATATATGCCGCTGGATTCCCTAATGGGCTACATCGCATTAATACGATAAACGCCATTATACTTTATAATGCGATCGTCCGCACACAACCTAATTAGGAGGGACCGATTGGTATCTTGGGTTCTCTCGGGCTTAGTTCGGTCCGTAATGATCGGAATTTGTCCTCGAGGTGTCCTGAGGTTGTGTCCTTCAGCGCGCGCTATGAAGGGATTCGTACCGGGAACCGGGTTTTGAATTAAGTAAAAATTTATTTGGGGGGCAGCTGTGTTAATTTTCCGTTTTGGAGGTGAAGTTGGGGATGAGTTGCGAGCTCAACTTGATGAATACGCTTGTGGATAATTAACCGTTTTCGGATGGCTACAAAGTCATTTCAAGTACAAGTCAATCGAATTCGGTATTTGTTTGAAAGGAATTCACACCTCGAATGGTTATTTCGGGTTATTGTGATGATCGGTTCTGTTGTCAGATTTAATCATACTAGTTTAAATTATTTAATCATACTAGTTTACTTGTTAGTAGCCTAGTTGGGTGAGTAACGGAATAGTTATAGGTATGGTATATAATTTTAGTTAACGTCGTACTGGAGCAGCACAACGAGCTATTGACGACGGTCCAAGATCAACCTTCGAAGAAAAAGATCCGGGGATAACATCACATAGTTTTGAACCACGGTCAGATGAGGAGGTAATACTCGAGCTGTCAATCCACTCTCCAAATTTCCACACCGCACCAACATGGGAAAGTTTGAGGCCACGACACATTTAACGTGTAACAATCCCCCTTTGTACACGAAGGTATTTGGCTGCATTCTAACTTGCAACCCTCCGGTTACTAATTCCTATGCTCTTCCGACCGGACTAGCAATCGGAAGGTTGAGGGTACCATGTCCAAGGGGACTGGTACTTGTTAAAGTTCGTCGGGCCCTGAAATGTTCTCACGTTGCGGGATGTGGAAGTTTGGAATGTCGGGTGCCAGTTCAGGTGTTGCGTTGGTGGTTACCATGGTTCAAAATTAAGAGGTGCCCTCGGAACTTTCCTTTTGTTATCCATCCTGGATCATCGCCAATAACCCGATGGATGTATTACTCCAGTACGTTATTACAAATACCTACCTTCCATGATCATTAGGGAAACTTTTTGCAACAAATGCAACTTTCTTTCACACGTTCTACGCCGCATGTAAAGTACTAAAACCAAAATTTCTCCTTCATGGGGCCGACCAACAAGTATAGTGGTTAGGTGTTAGCCTCTAAATCGGAAGGTTCCTGGTTCGAATCCGGGTTCGTACATGGATGTTTGTAAACGTATGGTGTAGAGGCGGCTGGTGCACCTTAAATCTATCGTGGCCGAAAGTCCTCACGTTGGGTTGGCGTGGAAGTTTGGAGAGTGGGGTGCCAGCTCAGGGGTTGTTTCGTCATCTCACCTTGGTTCAAAATTACGAGGTGTTGTTCTCGGATCTTTCCCTTAAGGGACTGATCCCGGACCGTCGTCAATAGCCTGTTGTGTTGCTCCAGTACGACGTTAAATAAAATTACCAATTACCTCCTACATGGGATGTATTATAAGTGAGTTATAACCGCAATATTAATGCAACTTTCTCCTTCTTTTTCCTATTTTCCAACTTTCTCCTTCTTTTTCCTATTTTCCAACTTTCTCCTACTTTTTGCATAAATGCAACCAAGTGCAACTTTTTAAATTTAGCTTAAAATCAATTAATATGAAATTACTATTTAATTTTTTGCCCTCTCAATCAACTCTTCGATCACGTGTGTCTGATCTTGCGAACGAGTATTGCGGATCAAACAAGTTTATGGAAAGAAGGTGTTCGTCCTAACAGACGAAAGTGAAATAAATCGCAAGAAGTACCTTAACACATTGGTTGGAACTCTTGATAATCCTGAGGAAACTTGCGTAATCGACTGCAGAGTTTGTGGGATGAGTGTTTATCATCAATATGTTGTTCGCCTAATAAACACGTTTTAAAATCTCTTAATTTTAAACGAAAGGATTTTGCGCTTCTGTTATCCGATACAGCACATTATATGACTGCAGCTGGAGTAGTTTTTCAATGTTAAAGAAACTACTGGCCAAGGATCGGCCATTCAACGTTCTGCATTTAATGATGTTTTATAATACTGTTGTACACCCCTAAAATTGTCAATATATGTTGAATGTTTTCATTTTTTACGAATAATTTATTTTAGATTTTAGTGTATAAAAAATAAATGCAACTTTATTTGCATAAATGCAACTTTAGGGAACGATAAATGCAACTTTTCCCATTTTTACTGCAACAAAAAAGTAGCCCTAATGATCATGCAACTTTATTTGCATAAATGCAACTTTAGGGAACGATAAATGCAACTTTTCCCATTTTTACTGCAACAAAAAAGTAGCCCTAATGATCATTGTAATTTCATCGGACCCAACGTCAGTAGATGTTTACACGCACAAAAATTTTGCTGACACAGGAAAGAGAAATATTCCAAGGGTTAGGTGAAGGAAAACGTAACCTATGTCACCTTTAACTCGCAGTTAACACCCACTGAGTCATGAAATACCCCCTATGGGGAGAGATTATATAGTTTGCGTGGAAATGTAGTCTACAAAAAAATGATATGATATACACGGAAACTGTAGAGTATGCATAGCAGCCTTAAACAACGCTGACGTGTGACTCAAATCGCGCATGCGCCAATTTTAAACTTAATGTATTTTACTTCCGCATTTCAGAATGAGAATGAATATTGTACTAGGCGGCGATTAGGGTTAACCGGGGTAATTGTAAATAAACTATACAAGCGCCCACGTGGGATTTCGAGAAACTAAAAAGTTGTGAAATATGAAAGCTGGAAACCCTGAGGATGTCATATCGTGAACTCATATTTCTTTGAACCACAGCTGATAGCAATCTGTTTAGTTGAAAAATTTGTGATTGAAACGTTTGGGTTGTAAAGTTGTTGTGTGCTGCATTTTCTGCTGCCCTCCATAATGCATTAAAAGGTATGTTGTTCCAATTCTTTACTGCGGTCAGTTATGTTTCTATCGAACAGAAAATCATTGACTTTTCCTTCTGGGAAATGTAATGCATCTACAGTTGAATGTTTACAATTACCCCATATTTTTCAAGGGATGGGGTAACTGTAAACATTACTTTGCCAATAGTTTCGTGCAATTTGGATTGAAAACCAATGTGTTTTTCTGTGTAATTTTGTATTTAATCGTATTTAGTACGTTTGAATTGCGTTTTATTGCATTTTTCGTGTTCTTTGGGAGCAGGAAGACTGATTTACTAAAATGTCATACATATCTTGAAGTTCGTACAACTGAGCAAGTACTGTCACGCCTGAAGGAGGCAGAAGAGAAAAAGAACAAAAGGAAGCCGAGTGAGAAGAAAGTGAAAGAGCCAGGACTAAGCAAAAAATCAAGAAAGAAGCAAATGGAAAAGAAAGCAGAACTCGAAGACAGCGGGGATGGGGAATTATTGAAAGAATTGACTAACATTTACGGTGGAGAGTTTGAAGTTTTCCAAATATTCAAGCAATATATAGAAGACTAGCTTGTAGGGGGAAGTTGAATATTTTGGATCCATTCATGGGAGACATTGAAACGATTACCCAACTGCTTGTAGATTTTGAGGGGGAAAAGAGAAAGAAAACCCATTTTTCGTATGTATGAAGGGTGTAAGTCTTTTAAGAAGAGGAGTTTAAGATCACTGGACTCAAATGCATCGATAATGCATAGAGTAAATTCGATATGGTTGAAAAAGACTAATTCTGTGTTACGAAAGACTATGTCTAAGCAATTTTACCTACTCCAACCTGTAGCAAAGAAGGCCGTAAAGAAATGTTTCCAATTTGCTACACTGTTAATGTGTTGAAATGTAACGTTTGTTTATTTTTTATACCTATAATTTTGTATTTTTCAATTTTTAATATTGTTTAATTTTTAATTTTTAAATTTGTAATTTTCTGTTTTTTACACTACATACATTTTTTGTTCAGTAAATGTTTCAATTATTTATTCTTATGTATTCCTGAAAGTTCCCCTCATGATCAATGCAATTTTTAAGTGTCCCTATATTTCCAAATTCCGAATTCGCATCTATCCGGTTGCTAATCTGTTTCTCAACCACTGCCCGTTGGTTTCTTATTTAGCGTATAAAGCTTCTGTTTTATTTACAATACGCAAGTCTTTCTCGCCCCACCGTGCATCGTGTATAATCTCGCCTCCCCTCTTAAGCAGCGCGATACATCGCAGGACTACTGTATCTCGCAATGGCAATGGGAACAAGCTCCCCCATTCCTGAAATCCCGGCAGCATTTCCATACTTTCGGATTCATCAGAGTATAAACAATGCCTTATTACTCACCGAATAAAACTCGGAAGGGGGCTTTAGAATAGAGCCCCTAAAAAAAGGTTCAAATCTTATAAACTCTCTAAACTGCTGCCATCCATTCTGCTACGGTGAGAGAGCTTATGGCTTTGATCGGTTGCCACTGCCAAGGATAGAAAACCCATTTTACACATTCCCTTTCAACTCGGGCGTGACGCTCCCCCCCCCCTTCCATCCATTTCCGAACTGAATGTAATATTTAAAAAGAAACACGCCGCGTTCCTCTTCGTTGGCAGCGGGGTTTTCTCAAAGAAGGGGCTTTTGCAATATTTGCTAGCTTCAATACGACGATCCGAGTTACTGAAATCTCTTTGGAAATAACTTCTTGGTCCTGTTGGAATACAAGTTGGATTTCCACTCATGTTTGTCACTTTAAGCCAATTAGTCCAGACTCTGTAGGAATGTTTGAGTGAGGAGAACGTTTTCAGAAGTGCATAATAGGTGTTTGGGTAAGCAAGCATTTTTGACTCGATGACGCCTTTACCGACATCCTGGATTTGACATCCATGATGTCAGGCTTTCGATCACTAAGCGGCTCATGTGTCTGATAACAACCGTACCAATTTTCAGTAAACCTTTAGCATAGCAGCGGTACCTAACTATTTTAGTAGTTATAGTGTGTCTGATATCCAGTATTTCCTGGGTTCGCATCCCGGTTTGTAAGCACGTGGATGTTTACGATTGTTTTTATTAGAATAACGAATGCTTATCACTGGACGCTCCTTCACAAATAGAGGGAAAAAAATCATTTTTAGGGATGGTTTCAGTTTAGGGATCAGTCAATTAAAGTACCTTTGAGTGAAAAGATATGTTACATACATGGATTTCAGTAATTCATGGACTGCGGTAGTCATATTGGTGGAGTAGCGGAGAAGCAGCCGGAGGGAAAACCTCGATCCAACCAAAGACTGATGGGACGCGTGGACAGGTGCACGTTAAATCTGTCATGACTAAAATCGAATAACGTAGGCGATTTGACGTAACGAAACGTAGGCGAAATGAAATTATAGGCGTTGTCCTTGTACGACGTTAACTCAAAACTACTGCTACTTCTTATTACGACTGTCGTTTAATATTGACATCATCATGCACGACAAATGCTGGCTGTAGTATCTGTATTGTATCCAGATCTAGTTCCGAGGGAATTTATCCATCAGGTTGGATTAAATTAGTTGAAACTTGCGTAGTCGGGTGGGAAATTATTGCAGCATAAAATTGTACTGATGTCAGTTCCAAAAAAAGTATTCAGTAGGATTTTAAGTAAGTTTCCAAACTAAGAGAGATAAAGAGGTAGGTATTTTAATTACCGACGCACTCTCTGGAGCAACACAACGGGATATTGACTATGGTCCTTTGATCAGACCCTAAGGGAAAAGATCTGAGGTAATCCACAACATAATTTGGAACCACGTTCAGATGAAGAGTTCACACCTGAGCTTGGACCCCGGGAGCAGAAAGTGCTTAAAACTGCGACGAACGTCGCAGGACAATTTGTCCTTAATTTTATGAACATTTTGACCGCTTTTTTCAGCTATAAGTTACGATGTTCTTCAGTGCAAATCGCGCTCCTTGACACACTTTTGTTTCTTCTCTTGTTACGAATAACATACCTACACCGCCTCAAATTAACACAAACACTTAATAAATAACACATCTTCGATGTCAATGACAAAATATTTAACTTCTAAAGTTATAGACAGAATTGCAAATTCTGAAAGTATGCCTTGGTTTTAAATAAAGTAAGTTAATAAATTTTGATGTGTTTTCTTATAAATATGGTAATACATATTGAGCCGATAACTATGTTTTTCTTTTGTTTTTGATTTTGCTGCTGTTTTCAAAATTCGGACAAAATGCATGTAGAACAATTAGAGTATTAGACACCACAGGTGTTCCCCTTACCCCCTGTGGCGAAGTGATAAAGGAGGACATCTTAATTCACCAGTCGCCTGGCTGAAATCGTTCTCTGTCAGACAATGCCTAGCCCCTCGTTTGGAATAGGAGTGGAAAGGCTGGAAAGCTCTCCCCTTGGAATTTTTCCGACGATGGAAAACTGTCCAACGGTTTTTCCCATGGTACGGGGGCTTCGAGGCTTGGAGCAGAGAGGGCTGGGTCAGCGATGGACATTCTCTGACAGACTCGAGAAGAGTTTGGTCGTCGTGAGGGCGTCAGCTAGCGAAAGCCTAGACTTTTAAAGTTAAGTCTACGGTGGAGACTCTTTGCTATATTTATTTGAATTGATTTTAAATTGACTGTTTAACAGAGCAGCACTGTAAAAAATATAAATAACCAAGATGAAATAAAAGAATATTTGAAATTATACATTATTCAGATTTCCTTGAATATCTTTACTGCCAAAGCTTATATAAGCCCGTTGTATCCCCCCCGTCCATGGGACAGATAAAAGTAGTTTTTTTTTGCGGACACACTGCGGATAAGTGGTTGGAGCCCACAAAGACAGAGTGTGAAGCTTCAAAAGGACCCTTGGCTGTGAGCCGGGACCAACTGTTGTGAGGAGTGTTCCCACCTATTGCCGAACGCGTGGAAGGTGTAAGCACTCTTATTACTTTGTTTACATGGTAGAAACCTCTCATGTGAAGATTCTCGTTATGCAATGTAGAAATAAGAAGAGAAAAAATGTAAATTGTAGAAGACATATCAAAATTATGTTAATTGAAAGCAAAAGTTAACAAAGAAGGGCTAGTTAGCTAACAAAGCTATATGATGAAACCCTTTAACAAGTAATGAACATAGTTGAAATTAATTGAAAGCAAGTCTTATTGAATGATGATGTCGATGTTTTCCTATAGTAACTTCATAACCAGCATAATCTTTGCGTGTGCTTGGTTGTTGATTGTCGAGTTTGTTGCTCTTGCCCTGTAATTTTTGTCTGTTGGTTGTGATAGATGGAGACACGTGAGAGGCAGTTGAAAACGTAGTGGTTTGGTGTTCCTATTTGTTCGCAGAGGCAGTTGCTTGATGTTGCTACTTCAAATCTGCTTAGATAGCTGGGGAAGGATCCGTGGCCTGTGTAAAAAGACGTGAGGTAGGGTCCACATGGTTCTCTTGGGGTTGATCTTTGGAAGAAATGTGAAGGTTTTTCTTCCTGTTTCTCCGGCTTCCCAGTCCTCCTGTCATTTTTGCAGGGAAAACTGAATATAATTCTGTACCTAGGTCTGGGACCTCACCTCTCCAAACTTCCAACCACGCCAACGACTGACGTCATAGACAGGGATTGAATTAAATTGAAGTACTTGGGATGTAGGTTGTTGAATTGACATCGCGCTTTCGCAAGGCAGCGGACTATTGGCGACGGTTTTAAATCTATCCCGAAGGTAAACATTCAAAGGCAATACCTAGTAATTTTGAATCAAGATGACGAGTTCACACTTCAGCTGCCACTCCTCTCTCCCTACTTCCACGCCACGTCAAAGTGAATATATTTCAGGACAATACAGATTTATCGTGTGTCAGCTTCCCTTGTACGTTACGATCTGTGGCTGGATTCTTTAATTACCAACCCTTGAGTTCTATATCGCTACTTTTCCAACTAGGGATGCGACATCGATGTCAATGTTTTCAAAACATCGATGTTTTTGAAAAAACATTGATGTATTTAACATCGATGTTTTGGGATCGATGTTTATACTTGACGATGTTTACGTTGTCGATGTTTTATTTTTAAATGAAAAAGTACCGTTATAAAAATTTAAAAAATAACCAAGTAGCATAATTTTCATAATCAGCTAATTGAACATACTTTTAGACCAAACTGGCCAAGGGTGAAGGGTCTGAAAAGTAGGGATGCAACATCGATGTCAATGTTTTCAAAACATTGACGTTTTAGAAAAAAACATCGCTGTATTGGAGCCGATGTCGCATCACTACTTGCTAAACCAGTTTTAAAAAATGGGGAAACAAGTTTAAATACACTGAATTTTAAAAACATCGATAGTTTGGGGGCGATGCATCATTATCAACTTCGATGTTTTAATTTTGAACATCGATGTTTTGCTGTCAATGTCGCATCACTAGATGCTAAACCAGTTTTAAGAAACAGGGGAAAAAGTTTAAATACACTGCATTTTAAAAACATCGATGGTTTGGGGTCGATTGATTATCAACATCGATGTTTTAATTTTGAACATCGATGTTTCAAAACATGGATGTTTTGCTGTCGATGTCGCATCCCTATTTCCAACCGGGCAACCGGGGGTCTTGAATTCAATAAAAAAATACAACGTTTAATGATACAACACTTAATATTGTACATCATCACCTACCTCATAATTCCTATTTACCTTTTAACATACCATTTAATATATGGAACTGCTATTTAACACAGTTTCGAAAGGAAGTATCTTCAAATGAGTCACAACTTAAACACAACACATAGTTTTGGATTGCAAAAGCTTTGGGTGTAAGTATCATTGTTACACCCTCTTGCGTTCAACGTGTCATCAAGTAATCCAGAAATGGGTGTGAACGTAGTGAATCATTATTTATACACGAGCCCCCTTCATAAACAACGCCCGAATGTGTCGATTTCCCCATACTGGAAATAGCCAAGATAAACGATCAATCAACGGAAAAGAAATTCAAATGACAGCTGCAAATTTTAGATATTCTGGCACGGCGGCTGTATAAGCTATTACATGCTGCGACGCTCTTCCATGGTAATTTTCTGCTACAGCTCTTCTCGTAGAAATCGTGTGAAGATAGCATCAAATACTGGAACTGAGACATTCATATTTCTTTAGCAGTAGACAGTTATGCATTAGCATATTGTGTTGCTTGGTGATATGAAAGTGTATGGATTTCGGGGCGCTTCATGTTAGAGGTGAAAATAAGACTACTTATTTTTTGTAGTACTTAAGATTTTTTATGGGGATGCTTATAACTCGTCGTGAATTCTCCTTGTAGTTGTGACGAGGTATCTCGTCCTTAGCAAAACTGACGTGGTTTTGATGGACGATATATCTCATCGAAAGCACTTAAGGGTTAATCAAGAGAGTTTATTGAAATTCAATGATTAAAATTAATTTATCAAAACTCAATTAGTAAATTACTAAATATAAAATATTTAATTATTAAAAATAAGTGATTACATTATCAAAAAAATATATTATAACAAAAAATTAAAAATAAAATATTACTAAAAATACATTATTATAAATAAATAAAAATAAATTGTTTTGAATAAACTAAAAATATAATTATTTTTTAAAAATAAATTATTATAAATATATTAAAAATAACTTGTTGAAATAAATTATTAAAATATTTAAATTAATTTACAAGAGTGGTTTAGTAAAGGGAAAGAAGTAGGAGGGGTAGTGGCCCCTTTTGCAAAGGCAGCATTTCAGAAATATTTATCAAAACGCTTTGTAGTTTTAAAAAGTAAAAATGTTTTGTAAAAATGTGACTTATTACATAAAACATAATTTTGTCGTTATAAGATGTTTTATCTGTGTCCTTCATTTGAAGTGTATACTTTCATGTGAACATGAAGTGTATGAAAGTATTGACATCACACGCATCTTTAAAATGTCAATTCTTTATTTCGGTTTCGCGCTTCCAAACATATTACTCTTCAGAAAAGAAAGAATATGAAAATGATAAAATATCTCCTCTCAAACGTCTGTAAAACACAAATAGAAAGAGAAAGGATGTTTCTGATTTCGTTCCACCAACCATTAACAACAGACACTAACAAAATTGTTCGTTTTTATGTAGTCCATAATTAAATGAAATCAACATTTATTATAATCATTAATTTATTGACTGAATTAATGTGGTACTAAATAGTTTATTTTATTGGATTGATATTAATAAGTAAAACATTTCTTTTTAATAATTAAATTTTGTAATTACTTAATTAAAAATTAATAACAATTATTTTCTTTATAATAACAATTCTCAAGTTCAAAATTTCTATCTTCACCTCTATACAAAACTGAGTAATACTTAATCGTCACCTCTAGTACTCTTAAAAATTAGTTCTTAGAACGAAGCATTATTCAAAAAGCAAATATTCGCATATCCTTTCAACGATATAGTAGTTATCTATATAAATAAGAATGGAGTGTTTGTTTGTACATTCAATATTTTCGACGCATTTCAAGTTTTCTATCCATTTTGGACCCTTCTGATGCCGAATCCGCCTTTTTCTCGTTTGGTGTCTGTCTGTCTGTATGTATGTATGTTGTGCCCTATACACGTCCACGCGGTTTAAGATATTTTCATGGAAATTTGCATACAGAGAGTACTTATCTTGATTTAGTGAGTGGAATTGGTTGCGAAAGTCTGTCTGTCCGTCTTTCTGTTATATGCTCGATTTTGTGTTTGTGTGTTTGTGTAGACATCACATGTATTGTATTCCAGATATTTGATTGCATTGTATTTAATTTTATACACTATCTAATAATTTAGTGAATGCAATATTAAACATTTATTTATTGTTATATTTAGACGAGTTTCATGCTAAAACACCTGAGTAAGTATACTTAAATCAACCATAATTTGGTAGTTTTGGAAAAATTGGAATGTCTATTGAATATTACGATTAATTCGATTGCTTTACCAGTACTGCTGAAAAAGTAATTATTCTTCAAAAAATTAATTTTTTTATGGAATTTCATTTCTGATACGTCATTTATTTCGAGTCTTATTTTTATTCTTTGCGCAATGAAAACGATTTCCGAAAATTTGGGACAGACAATATTTTTCAATGAAACGAGAATGAACACGATCGCGCGAGCAGTGTTATTTTTTCTGGTTCTTTCGCTCTGAATTAATTTCACATTTCTAAATTTTGTACACTTTTAGTTGTAAGTTGTGGCAACTGTGCGAGATCAAGAGATAAAATTGAATCACAAATTAATATCTTTGGAACAATTTTTTACGACATCTTTTATTTTGTTTTACTTCGCTGTTTCCTGTTTTAAATATTTATTATTTTAATAAATGTGTTTTCCTTCTCATCACACCCAACAGCACCACAAAGTATTAGACTTGAAAATGTTAGGTAAGTCAGTATAAATTTTCAGTAAATTTTAAGTGTAGTTATGCCGTTATTTAAAGAATAATGCCGTTATTTAAAGAATAATGCCGTTATTTAAAGAATAATGCCGTTATTTAAAGAATAATGTCGTTATTGAAATAATAATAATGTTTAAAAATCCAAACTAGAACTTTTTCCAACATTAAAAAATTCGTTGTAGTAATGACAGGAGAAGATTGCAAAATTTCACAATGTCGCATACCGGAGGCAAGAGTGCCACAGGTAAAAAAATATTGTTTTGTTGACTATGAGTGCGAGAGCACTCGCCGTAAATCGTAATTTTAATTAATTGAGTTGCACATGAAAACAACTTAAGAAAGGGAATTCCAAATCTTTCTATAAATCGTCTTTTATAGTAGTAACCTTAGTATCACCTTTCGTCTTTTTGAGCTTTGTCATACAGCAATTGTGCGATGTATGTGAAATGTATTACATGAATGGATATGCATGTGTAGGATTTGTGTCCAAAGTATGTTGTAGAAAATATAAAGATGGCGAAAGGTGTTAAAATAAATTTTTACTCTACAAAAAACGTAAGTCATTATATATTTTGATTATCTCTTCAATCTAGAGTAAACGAATTCAAACCGAGTAAGGTCGGGTATTTTGCTAGTAGTATTATAAAAGTAGTTGTGGTATTATTAAAATCAGTGTAGAAGTCTATTATTGGATAACATCATGAATGTTTACTTTAATACTAAGTTTTTCGATTTCGTCCTTTTACTTTATATGTGTTAACAATTGATGATTTCTTATCCGATTTTAAATACGCGCGATTCTTCATTTTATGTGGGGTCAGTCATAACGTGTCCATAATTTCAGGTCACCACAACAATGGAACGACCATAGGAAGGGATCTGTAGCCAATGGTGCTAAAAGAAAAATTAATGGTTTGAAATATTTGATAAAAGTCTACCCTACGTGATATTGTAAATATATCTCCCTTAACGCATATCAATCCACACTACCTCTAGTAATACTTGCTACACACCCTGAGTGACAGACATGGTAAGCATGTTTTCAATTCCATAGAATCTCAGACGACGCAAATGACTGATCCTTAAATGGGTAATAATCTAGATGTTAAATCTTGTGATCGAAGCATTCATGGAAGATATAGTTGGTGGGTTGATCTGTATGGTCAATCTGGTTATTGCGTACTATTTTAAAGTACACAGCATATACATTGAATGAGTATCTTTTGAAGGTACCCTATAATAGATTACCATAATAATAGATACCCAATAATAGTACCATTACAGAAGGCAAATTAACCACTTTGATTCAAAATGTATTCAAATAGAACGAATGTTTCTTTCAAAGTGGGATGTTTTGAAGTTCGAAATTTGGTATCGACTGTTAAATTTGGAGGCAGATTTTACTACTCTCTCTCTCTCTCTCTCTCTTTAACTAGATTGTGTTACCTTTATAGTACAAGTCATTATGGATCAATGGAGACTATTTTGATTCCCACTGCATTCTTTTTGGGTAAAAAATACGTAAAGACACCAATAAACCTGGACATTGACAAAAGGCCCTTAAAACCAGTACAGTTTTGAAAAGATGACTACACTGTTAATCACAACTCTTAGAACTTAATTTCCAATCCATTTGTGCAATATGGTTCAATACAGTTTATACGAATAAAGATTATATATCTGTGTCCTGACAACATACCATGTATAACTACTAAAATAAGAGTAGAAACGCACTTATTATTGAGGATAATTTTGAGCAATTCGTTAAGTTTTAACACGACACTTTAAGCCTTGAAACTTGTTCCATTAATTATTACAGAATTAATGGAATATATTAGTTATTCAGAGAAATTGATATTAAAACTTTGAGATTTGGATATCTCTTTTTTGCTTGTTCTAATGCTTCAGAAAAATTAATCTTGACATAGAATTATGTGGAGAAATTATACAGGCACTCTTAGAAACATAAATAGTTTAATCTCTGTCACTGGATTATTTAAGTTAACCTGTCATGCCAGACTTTAAAAGTGAATAACTTTGCGTATATGTGTTTAATAATTAATAATGTGGATTAATAATTTTGGTATTATTTATAACTTCAAAACTTTCACTAGTTTCCTCAGAATACAAAAATAATATTTTTCGAATATTTGGAATTAATTTCATACAGTGAATAAAAGTCGATGTTTTAAAGCAAAAGAATAGTTTGAAAAACTTACATCTCCAGATATTGTCTATCATAAAATACCTCTTTAGAAACTACGTAAATTTTGTTTCGAATATGTTTTGAACTAACTCCAGGGATATTTCCAAAATCTAATTTTTTTTCTCGTGCTCTCAAAGAGCTTTTATTATGATTTATTCTCATGAAATCGGATCATGTTAGAAACTGAGAATAATTTATCATGTTAAACATTTTTGAGAAAACCTTAAAAGAGGGATGGTGCAGGAAAGGTTAAGAACAGTATCCAAGAATTTTATTTGAATACCATACTTGCTTTTTGAAGAAATTGGAACTTGGAGCAGAACGAATAAATCTTATTTTAAAGTTTCGGCATTCCAAAAGAATTTTTGTATTTGACATATTTTTGAACTATTTCCAATTTAACGCTTACAGTCGTGTCGAAAATTTACAAAGGGGTTATATTTTTCCTCGGTATATGGAAAATTTTCTGATTGAAGGCGAGAGTAAAAATAAATCTATTTCAGTTTAATGTATTTCTATTGTACAAATATGTAATATACAAGGCAATTGTTTTCTCTGCACACCAATGTTCAAGGTAAAAATCGTTTTTCTTCCCTACACAAAGCCTAATATTCAGATGAGATTGACCAACATTAGGATCTGGGTTCAAACCCAATTTGGGCATGGTACTTGAAATGTTTCGGAATTCAATATAATTCTCGTCCCAGTTCAACAAGTACTAGTGCAGGGCTCGAAATACCTGGGTGCACAGGTGCACTGTGCACATGAAAATAAAATTGTCCTAATTTTTTCCCGCTAGGTGCACGCAGTGCAACTAACGTTAAAAGAAGGGGAGGGAAAACGTGTTTTATTTTATTTTGATGTTTGAACAAAATATTAGTATCAACCTCCCTCGCTCTAGAGGAACGTAATTAAAATTCCTAAACACGCACTATGCGAAAACAAAATCGCTGGGCCGTAATGGGCTTATACAGATGGAGGGTTTACTTGTGCCACTGCCACCAGAACTTTCCGAACATCAAAACATTTTTCAGATGGCTCTGTTGAAGCGACTGTCGCGACAGCCGTGCGCCGGATACCTTGAAAAAAAAAACGAAAGTTTTGAAAGAAACACGACATATAATCCAACTATGCAGTTCGCCAATTGAAGACAGATTTCAATCCATTGTTAAGGATCCACTTTTGTCAACTTTTGCTGTCTTCGAGACGTTATTGGCCAAAAAATGAAGAAATTGAGAGCTATGGTAACGAAGAAATTGAGAATTTATGGTTGCATTTTCAAATTCCATTAGAAGTAATAATTTCACAGATAAAAAAATTGTTTAAATATTTTTATTTACTCTCTACTACTAACCTATCTAAACATACTCAACTAATAAAGTAGTTTACATTTCATTAATGCTCTAAAATTAAGTTTTTTTAAATGTGCACCTGTTATATAATCTGTGCACCTAATTTAAAAACTTAGGTGCACAAGGTGCACCTGCATTAAAATATCTATTTCGAGGCCTGCACTAGTGAAGCAAACATTTATCAAGATCTACAAAGCTAAGCCGTACATATCTATTTTCTATTGTACATAATAGTACCGGGATGTAATAGGCGTCTAAAAGACGAATTTGTGCTACAATTTTTCAGCATTGGCGAAAACAATTAGGCCCTGCTAATTTATTTTCTATGGTACCTAGTACAATGCTACAGTAGGCTACTAAAAAGCGCCACTGTGCCATTATTTTTCAAGATTGGCTACCAGGGGCTTAAGCTTCATAAAAAATCCCATAAGTTGCAATCTTTAATTTTAATCCTCTTCCTTATAACCTTAGTTATCCCTTTATGTGTTTGGTCTTATTCATTTTGTATCTGGACAGCTAAAACTGTACTAAAATATTCTTGAACGGTAGAGTAATTTGGCTATTATTTTCAAGATTATATGCTATTAAAATTAATCGTTTATAATTTTTTTTCGAAATAATACCAATAAATTTTTACATTTATTCTGATATGCTCCTGACAGACAATTTAGTCGCAATACTACAGTGTAGCAAGCCATTAAATACTACACTCTATAACAAAAAAAATCGACGCACCAAGAAGGAATCATGCGATTGCTTTGAAATTTCGTATGCAAAAATGTTTTGACCAAATATGCAAATGATTAAAATTTGGTGTCCAATGAATGAATAGTGCGATCTCCAGCGCATCGGAACTGCGCATCCAGCAGATATATAAAAGGAGTTGTTCTTGAACTGTTGTTAAACATTTCAGCTGCATTGCGATTTACGTTACCTTTCAAGGACTGAAAAAATGCCTCGCCGCAGGATTCGAGCTCATTACGAGCAACTTTCAGAGTTTGAAAGAGGTCGTATCATTGGATTGAAAGAGGCAGGTTGGGCAAATCGAAGAATCGCTAGTCATGTGAGTCGAATCGATGCGGCGATTAGAAGATGCTGGCAACACTGTGTGGACAATGGCAGATTTCAGCGTGATGATGGTAGCGGTCGACGTAGGGCCACAATAGATCGCGAGGACAGAGTGATTGTCAGATCAGCTGTCACAGCGCCTGATTCATCGCTATCAACCATCAGTCGTGCGACCCACACACGAATGTCCATCATGACCATTCACAGAAGGCTGAGAGAGCGAAATCTACGCTCGTACCGACAGTTACGCCACCTGCCACTCACGCCTGCACACTGTCGAGCCAGATTACAGTGGTGCTTGGCTCGATCCGGCTGAAATGATGCTGACTGGGGACGTATAGTCTTTAGCGACGAATCCCTCTTCCAACTGTATCCTGACGATCATCGAAGACGTGTCTGGAGACGCCCAGGGCAGCGTGCCGATCCTGCTTTCACTATTGCACGCCACACGGGCCCTCAACAAGGAGTTATGGTCTGGGGTGCCATTTCCCTTGATAGCCGGACCCCTTTGGTCGTCATTAGAGGTACACTTACTGCACAGCGGTACGTTGACGACATTCTAAGACCTGTTTTGCTACCGTTCCTTTCGCAGTAACCTGGGCATTTTTTTCAGCCAGACAATGCCAGATAACATACGGCACGTGTTGCTATGAACTATCTTCAAGCTTGTCAATCACTTCCTTGGTCAGCCAGATCACCAGATCTCTCTTCCATCGAGCATGTCTGGTATATGATGGGAAGGCGACTGCATCCGGTAGGGAATGTTGATGACGTAGTCCGACAATTGGAACAAATTTGGCGAGAAATACCGCAGGAGAACATCCGGGAGCTTTATCGGTCTATGCCACGCCGTGTGGCAGCTTGCATGCAGGCTAGAGGCGGGTCAACTCCTTATTGAGCTCGCTACTGTAACTCTGAAATAAATCACTCAATTGTTCTGAAATTTTAATCATTTTCTATTCTGTACATAATTTTTTTATACACCAATTTTTGTCTCCATCGAACAACTTCTTCTTGGTGCGACGATTTTTTTTTGTTATAGAGTGTATTTTAGAATGAGTGATTGTATTGAATAAATGAGTTTTTAATCGAATACGAATCATGGAAAGAAATTCATTGTATTTTTTCTCGATATTTAATCTAAGGTTTGATTTCATTTACATTTATTGCGTATGTACAAAAACAGTAAATTAATTAAGGCAGTGTTGACACGCAGGGAATCCTATTTTATTTTAATTGAAAGAGAGGAATTTTCAGAAATCTTTATCTACTTATTCATAGATGTTGCTACTGAAAATCACGTCATATAAGATGATATCATTGCTGTACCTTATAATTGGAAGCATGAAATGAAATAATTTAGGTTTCAGAGGTATCATTGATCAAGTACGGAATAGAAATGTTGTTTTCTATTCGCTACTCAAACATGCCAGCTTCTACAGTTCATCGAGCAATAAAAAAGCGCAAGCGCGCAGAGCTTGTTTTAAGCAACACAAACACTTCATTATAATTTCTAAAGATACCTCTAGAATATTCAATATTTCTCAAGTTCGTGATAATCCTTCAACAAAGAAAAACAGCACCCTAAACGTTTTTTAAATCCCAGTTCTAAATCCGGCACGTATAGCAATTTAGCCCTTGAAATATGAGGCGGTAGTAAATATTTTTAAGCTGTAAACCACCTTGAGTAAACAGTTTTAAATTTGCATGTCGGGTACTTGCTTTAAAGAGACATCGTATTTCAAAACCGAAACCCCCAAACAGACGCTCTCCCTGACATAAATTGCGTTTTGAGCCTTTTAATCCCGAAAGAATTTTCAATCTAATACATCACCCCCAAAGCACGCGACCTATTTTAAAGCAATTAGAGATCCTAGGCACCCAGAACTTAGCAGGGCAGCTGTCCTAGATTAAGTTTAAGGCGCCTCTAATTAAGGCAAGACGAAAATTACCATTCAGCCTAAGATTAAGTACCGAATTTTTGTAACTCAGGAGGGTCTTCTTTTTTCCCGTTCCTAGTTCCCCGCAATTAGAGAAAGGAACATCAGTTTTAAAATGCAACAGCCGTTTAAGTCCTTCACGTGATCTGCATGACACAATGGGGCCCCAATCAATGGAGACGTAGCGAAGGGGGTCTTAAGTGTTTTGTGACCCATCCCGTCGTTTGTTTCGAGAGCAATTCAATTTCGGATTCCGGTCATTGTTTTGTGAGACTGCATCCGGTGTCGAGCGACGTCCTGGGGTTCTGTTATTTATGAAGTGCCCTTCTCTCACGCTCTTGGGTCCTTCAGTGGAAGAAACAGTTTTGGATGATGATATGGGTAAGAATGGCCGAGATCGTGAGGCTTTGAGAGCATCCGCTGTTACTTTTCTTCAAATTTGTTTTATAGTATAATGGTATGTTTTCAGGATCTTTTGGATCTCCTCTAACTCAAACGTGAATTTTAAAGACCTCTTTGTACATAAGATTGCGGTGTAAGGTCATAGTATATTTAACTCTCCTGCTTTTGGTCTCGATCAAAACTGATGGACGCGATACCTCGTCTATCAAGATCTCGTCGTCTCACGTCAAACTGAACATATCTCGATCTCGTCATCATAACAAAATCATCAATATATTGATAATGCGATAACTCGTCGTAAACGAAATTGGTCATGTTTTGATGGAGACTATATCTTGTCGAAACTAATTTGAGGATTCAATAATTAAGTTATTTATGAAGAGTTCTTCTTGGTACGCTCTTGAGTCCTTCAGTGGAAGAAACAGTTGTGGATGATAATATGGGTACGAAAGTGCGTCTGGCCAAGATCGTGACGCGTTGAGGCATCCGCTGTTACTTTTATTCAAATTTGTTTTATGGTATGATGGTGGCTTTTTTGGATTGTTTAGATCTCCTTTAACTCAAACGTTAACTTTAAGATCCTCTTGGTATATAAGATTTCAGTTGAAGCGCATCACATATTTCCCGCTCCTGATGGTAATCTAGAACAAAACTGAGTACATCCATGATTGACGCGATACCTCATTAATCATGATCGCGTTGTTTCTTTTTAAACTGAGCATATCTTGATCTTGTCATAGTAACGAAATCAACAATATCGTGATGACGAGATAACTCGTCGTGATCGAAATTGGTGATATCTTGTTGGAGACGATATCGCGTCGAAACTGATTTGAGGGTTAAATAATTATGAAGTTATTTATGAAGCGATCTTCTCGAATTCGAAAGAAAGCTGCGAATTGCAGTTCGAAAACCCCTGCCGTAATTCATGCTAATAGAGGTTCCTTTCTTTCACAAAAGAAACTATTAATTCAGTGCATTTTGTGTAAGTTATAAAGGTAACTTTCCAGTCTTATATCAATACTGGTCTGCGCTTGGATGTTCACAGTGGTTCTCAGTCAACTTAAAGCAGTTGGTTCTGGTCAAATTATCCCTCCTGTAGCAGAAAATAATAGATCGACAAACCCAAACCAAACCATTCTTCTTTCACCTAATTCATCATGACAATTCTAAGGCAAAATTATTTCATAACCAATTTTGAATTTCTTTAATGATTTAGTTTAAATTTTTAGTAATAATAAAGATCTGAATTATTCTAAACTGCATGTCGTTACTTTATATTCAAATAGCTCTCATTGTTTAGCGAAAAGATTAGTAAGTTATTTTAGAAAACAAAGTTAAGTAAGTTAACAGTAAGTAAAAAGTGAAGTAAAATAAGTAAGATACAAAGTAGAGTTAAGTAAAGTAAGTACGTTAAAAGTAAAGTTAAGTATAGTAAAGAAGTGAAGTTAAAAGTAAGTAAATTAAAAATAAAGTTAAGTAAAGTAAGAGAGCTAAAAGGAAGTTAAAAGTAAAGTAAAAAGTAAGGAAAAAAGATAACTAAAGTAAGAAAGTTAGTATATAAGTAGAGAAAGTAATTTTTAGCAAAATGTAATCCAGGTATTCGTCTTGGGTTTCAAAGCAAAATACGATCCAACTCCCTATTAATGCATATATTGGGTATTCTTTAATTGCTAAACTTTAAGTTGTCGAGAAGGAGATTATATCTTTTCAATAATTCAACTTTTTTTCTAAAGCTTAAGATGTTATCACATTAGCTTAGCTCATATATTATCACACATTCACATAAAATAAAGACATACATATACTTACCACTTGTCCATCCACCACATAAAATAGTCCGTTTTCAAACACTTTTTGTGTCTCTTTTTCAAAAGAACTATCCTCCGGATAGAAAAACGTTCGAACGATTGCATAACGATCAGGTGTTTTAAAAGGAGACAGTCTTGTTATTTTTTCTGACTTCACTTCAGTTTTGTTTGCGTCGTTTCTTCCATGGTAACTTTTTTCTCCATTCTCTAGTGATTCCAGGATTTCCCGAGTTTTTTCCCGTATTTCTTTGTAAAGAGCTGTTTTCCACAGGGCTTACTATTCTCTAAGAATTGGCTATACAGTTGTTTGAATTCGCTTGTGGGAGAGTGCGTTTTACCGGAACTCTGTATAGACAGATGCATTTTCATCCGCTCCTCTTGTGGCACTTACGCTGGACTTTCTCGAAAGTGCCCTTTTATAAAACTACTCACTGACAGAGTTTTGTTCCGTGAAACTTTCTAAGACTTATTATCCCTAATGTTATGACTTGTAAACTGTTAGAAATTATTTCCTCAATGAGAGTGTATTTATGTAGAATTCATTCTTATTTGTCTGTAAAGGAATGAAAAAGGATACGTTATTTACGATTAAAGCTGTTTAAATAAAATGTATAGAGGAACTATTTACAGGGGGTCGTTGTTGTAATACACGTTCATGGTCGTATGCTTCCTCTTCAAGGTCTTTTTCGTCTCCTTTTTCTACCAGATTTAATTCGGTCTGTGTCGTCAGCTTGTTGCTTGATCATTTCCTGGCTCACACGAAATGGCAGGTGTTCTCATTCTTTATACCCAGATACACCCATTTATGATCCCAAAACTGAATTAAATGCACTAAAGCAGGGATTTCCAATTTTTGTACTCCAATGACCCCCTTGATAATGAGCGAACTTTTTATCGTACACCTTGAGTTTATAAAAATTAAATGGGCTTAATCAGGATATGAATACAAATACAGTAATCTTTATTTTTACACTAATACAACTATGGTAATTTATCTATGTGGTAATCACCTGGAACTTATCTATGCGTCGAAAACTGTCCTGTAGTGGTCAGCTCAATGCGAAAACATGTTCCAAATTGTCTACAAATGAGTAAGGGAAAATTTGTTTTTAATATTTGGATCTTTGTTCCTATAAGAGAAGTAGAGGAGTTTTGTCTCTTTGATCTAATAATAAACAAACTTTTCCAGATTTTTATGGACGATGTATCTTATCCAAACCACTTGTATGGTTAATATTGGGAGTTAAAATAGATAGATGTTAAATTGAATACAAAATGTAGAATTTCATATTAAGGATTAGTGACGACAATTTAAATTTATGAAACAGAGATAAAATACAGTTCTGAAATAAAACAAATGAAAGCTTATACAAAGTTTTATGTATTAATTAAAATGAATTATAGAACCAAAAGGGCTCTTATACGAACACTGAAGATACTTTTTAGCAATTGGATCAGCAATGTTGGGTTTAATGTCTGATAAATTCAATATTATGTCATCTTCGCTCTCAACTCTATAACTACAAATACATCTCAAATAGATACTGGAATCTTCTTTAAAGTGTTTTAGGTTTTAAAATTTGGAGTTTAGAACAAATATAATAGGAGAAGATAATAAAATATTTTTTTTTTTCGAGGTTTTGTAGAGAAATATTGCATTGTTTCTGCGGATCCCCGAAACCTTGTCGCAAACTACACTTCTGAGACCATTGCCATAAACCTAACAAAAATTACTCTCACATTGAATTTCGATAGCAAAATGTAAAAAAAAAATGTGGTTCACTAGCAACAATAGCAACATTCCTGCAATATTAAAAAGTTATAATTTTTTTAATAAAACACAGCTTCATATAACAGAAATAAGAAAAAAGTTTCTTGCATCTTTTAATAATTCCTGTATAAAATTGAACGCTTAAATTTTACTAACAAAATAGTTAATTGAATAGTTTTAGCTAGCGGTAGTACACTACATTTTCTCGTCTCACTGACTTCTCTTAAGAAACTCTGAAAGAAATTTGCCGTTTCGCCTTCAAAAATATAGGTCAGTTTAAACTTTTAAAACCGTAACCTGAATTTTTTTTTTTTATGAATTCTGTCTCAGAATAACACATAAAGCATTTTGCTACTGGTATAATAACAATCAACTGTTTCTTCTCCCGGTAATTGAATTTTTCTCACATCACTTCACTCTTTTTACATTCCATCCCACATGATACTCTAATCCTTTTCATCCATATCCAGTACTTTTCTCAATGGGGAAGTTGCTTCACTCGTAAATTGCTTTGTACTCTCCTGAAAAGAAGGGTCATTGTTGAGACCTTTTTTGAAAATGGCAAACCACGAGTCGACAGGATGCCAGCGATTGCAGATAAAAGACCTCCAGATTGTTGAGCTTTTTCTTTCAGGCGTTGAGTTTTAAAAAGATCCAGGAAAGCGTGGCGAGGGAACCATAATATACTTTGCTAAATGGCGTGAATTTTAAAAGTTTCCAAGGTAAAATGTCGATGATCGAGTTTTTTAAATACGAATTCCGCAAACACTTAATTTGAGTAAAACTTCATAGGACTAATACTTTTAATTGATTAGTAGGGCAACTTTTTGCAACAAATGCAACTTTTTTTCACACGTTCTACGCTGCATGTAAAGTCCTAAAACCTAAATTCCTCCAACATGGGGTGTATTGTAAAGTGAGTTATAACCGCAACATAAACGCAACTTTCTGCATAAATGCAACTTTCTGCATAAATGCGACTTTCTGCATAAATGCAACTTTCTGCATAAATGCAAGTTTTTGTATAAATGCAACTTTTTGAAAAATGCACCTCCTGCAACTTTTTAAAATTAAGCTTAAAATTAATTAATATGAAATTACTATTTAATTTTTTGCCCTCTGTAAGATCTTGCGAACGTCGAAGCACTGCGGATCAAACTAGAAGTTCATATGGAAAGAAGGTGTTCGTCCTAAGAGAGACAAAAGTGAAATAAATGGCAAGAAGTACTTTAACACATTGGTTGGCACTCTTTTGACGGATTTTGCTGCACTTTCCCGAAATGATTTTCCACCAAGTCAGTATTTTCTACTGCAACAATATCAGGCAACATCAGTCTCTGTTGAGCGCAGTTTTTCAATGTTATAGAAATTACTGGCCAAGGATCGGCCATTCAACGACATCAACGTTCTTCTGTATTTAATGATGTATTATAATATTGTTGTACACGACTAAAATTATCAATAAATTTTGAAATTTTGAAATGTTTACGAAAAATTTATTTTGGATTTTAGTGTATCAAAAATAAATGCAACTTTATTTCCATAAATGCAACTTATCCCATTTTTACTGCAACAAAAAAGTTGCCATATTGATTAGATAGGCTTAGGAATATTTTAATGTACGATCAATGCATTTTGGAGGCTTTTTAGATTTTTTGTAATTAAGTGTCTGTTGAAGTAAAGAAAACAAGGCTTTTTCAGAGTATAGTTGAGTTACGCAATCAAAGAGCATTTTTCTATTGAAATCGAACACATTTTTATGTAATTCATGAGATAAGTCGGAAATACGTTAATGAATTAAACGTTCCAATGAAAAGTTACTTTTATATTAACCCTCCTGGTGGTTGTATCGACGAGGTATCTCATCATTAGAAGAAAACTGATCAGATCTGGTCGAACGAGTTATCTCGTCATTAGAAGAAAACAGACCAGATCTTGATCTCGTCATCATAAAAAATAGTCAATATATTGGTGACGAGAAATCGCGTAATCATCAAAATTAGTCAGACTGTGATGAACTAGATACTTCGTCGAACCTCGTTGAACTAGACACCTCGAGTAACTAGAAACCGACCTAGAAACTCTTTGAGACTTGAAGGATTTTAACTGAATTGATTTTACGTAATTCATAATGGCATGAAATGCGACAGGAAATAATTAGAAAGTACTGAATGGAAAAGTTATTTTCCTATTAAAACGGAGTACATTATGTTATTCATAAGTGAAATGTATGAAATGGAGGAAATGACATGTAAGCTAAGAAGTTATGCAAACAAGACCTACTCTTCTGTTAAATGAAACATATTTTACGTAATTCAGAATGGCGTGAAAAGGTGACAGAAAATACGTTGTCTAAACATCCGAACTGAACCTACATTTACATAATCCTCAAAGTGGAATACCAAGTTATGTTGAACAAATTTATGTGATTATATTGACATATTGAAGAAGATAGTGACTTAGCAATTAGAGAAAAAGAAATTAAGTTTCGTGTAAGCGTACTTATATTGAGAATATCACTTCCTATTTGCATCAGGTAAAAATTATCTGTGAAAGTTACCTAACAATTTTATTTAAAGCGTTTTAGATGGATGAGTAAATAATTAATTTGACATGTAAAGCAAAACAACAGAAGGAAATTAAAATTGCAAAAGTTTGTTTTACAGTATAACATTTGTAAATTGAGATTTCGATACACTTAGAAGCTCCATTGGAGCATAGTAATTAAGTTAATTAGCTTTACCTGAGTCAGTTATCAGTCGAAAACAAATCTTTCTTTAAGTTCGTATGTTCGTTTACATTTTTATGATGACAGTCTTGAGATTCGTTGTGTGGAGAGATATCTTTTTTCATCGTCAAAAACTCAAAATGCATAATGTTCAAACCATTGAATAAGAAATTTGCGCGTAGAATATTTTCATCGTGTTTAATAACAAGCGTAAATATGAGTTCAATTTGAAACCAAATAATTAAAAAAACTTATATGCTCTCTATTAAGAATGAAACCCGATTTCTATTTGTAGAAGGAAGGTATTTAATGCAAACACATTAATTCCACGTCTTAAAACTTCTTTTTGAGAAAAGTCGTTTTTCAGTGATTACTTCGACGCGGGAACTTCGAAAATCAGAATAAAAGAAACACAAACTTCTTTCTCTCAGAATAAGACGATATATTTCCTTCAAAATATTCGGAGAAGTAAGAAATTTATTCTGAAATCGGAGTACCAATTGAAAAGACGAAGATAACGATTGGGAACTTCGCGATGGATGTATTCAGTCCATTCTTCTAAAAAAATACTCCTAAGACGTTAAAAAAAGATCCTTTTTTTCTCATAGAGCACTAAGAAGTACAGGAATAATTAACTGGGACTTTTGGAACTCATTTTTGAGCCAGTATGAGGGAAAAAAGGGAGAAGAAAACTACCTTATCTCTCCCGTTTCTAATGGTGGCGCAGGGTCTTTCGAAGCTGTATATTGTTCTTTTTTTCGACGCCCTCGTTCCTTGATCTCCGAGGTCGTTCGTTAGAACGTCTGCAGACGATGGAAGGGGTGTCCCAGGGGGCGATCCGGTTTGATAAAGGCCCGCGATACTTTGAATCGGTTTCAAAGGGGTTGTCGATAGAGTTCTAAACTTTAAGTTTAGATCCCAAGAGCTGAAAACTAAGATTTTTAACATCTCTCTTCAAAACATTTGCGGGATAATAAACTTTTGCTATTATTTCAGTTACTATACAATCTATGACCGCCGTAGGCTAGATGAAAGAGTAACGGTTTACAAACAAGAGGATTGCGAGTTCGAATCTCGATGCAACCAAAAGACGTTCGTATACGTGGAGTCTGGTGCATGTTTCAAAAGGGGTGTTTGGTCTGCTGTTTACCTCATCATCTTAACGTAATTAAAAATTATGAGACTTTGTCATTGGATCTTTTCCCTTAGGAACAGGTCCCGAGCAGCCACCAATAGGCCGTTGCTGCAGTGCGACGGTATTTACTTACCTACTTAACATTTCTTCTAAAACGTTTTAGATGAAGTGTCTTGTGTGAACTGCAAGCAACATTCTAATATAGAGTCTGAAGACTATAACAGATAATTATAACAATCCTTTAAGGAGTAGACGGAAGATTTAATTAGTAAACGCTACCCGGACTCATATAGTTGTATTCTGATTTTGGATACAATATTTGTTAAAACTAACTTAATCTGTATCCAACTGCATGTTTGCAGTACACATATACTACTTGCAAGTTAACTTTAAATGGCTTCGGAGAGAATTGATATATTCATTCGTCAGACATGCTATTTTATTAGAGCCATAAATTAAGCTGATATTACGCATTTTAGTTTGCATATTTTAGTGAAGCTTTGTATATATAAGACTAATTTTAATGACTTCACATCAGTTATTAAACAATTTTGAGTACAATGCAAATTTCCTTTCCGAGGTTAAATGCAATTTTTTGATTAGCTTACTCGGTGAAATGTTGGAATTTGATTTAGTTTTTGAAAAGATTTATTCATATTCTGTATTTCGTCTTCCAGAATTGTGAAATCTAGCTTTCAATTTTCCAACAGCTCGTAAAACAATTCCAATAGCACGACTTTAATTAGAGCGCATAAAGTTAAGCGGAAGACTGGATAGAACTGAAACGGGAAGATTAAATTGGGAAGAGAATTGGAATTTCGATTGTTAAACTCGTAACGCTTACGATTTTTAATCACAATTGAATCTGAAAAGCTCAATCGTCGCAACCTACTTGTAAAAATTAGAGGGCCTATAAAATTTATTCGAGCAAATTGCTTTCAATAGATATTTCACTTCCTTATAGAATTGTGGATTTCTTCCCGGTTGGAAGAGTAACGGGTTAACAACCGGAGTGTTGGGTGTCCAAATCCTACCGTCGAGTACATTATTATTACCATTGGGCTATTATACTTTATTTTTCTTATTATCAAATGTCCTCAAGTTGGAATTGTATATGTACACTACCCTACAACAACGTATTGGGCAGCAAGATGTGATAGTATAAGGGAAATAATACATGCTTTAATAGGGGTATGGTCCCCAACATGCTGCAATTACACTAGTAACCCTTTTGGGCATTCTTTCTATAAGGTTTTGATACACAGCTATGGCTATTTGGGTCCATTCCTGTTGCAAGAATGTCGCCAGCTCAGTTGTAGATTTCGGACGTAGTACCCTGGTTCATAAACGTCGCTCAAACTCGTCTCACGAATATTCTATGGGGTGTAGTCGGGACTCTGAGCAGCCCAGGGAAGACGTTTTGCACTCGAGATGGTATTCTGCTGCCCTATCCCATCAATGCCAAATATCGCTGCACTGTCCTCACGGGCACGTCTGTCGTGCGCCCCATATTGATTGTTGCTGTTATTTGACGCACAGACACACGTAGTGTTGCTTGTATACTCACACTGACTACTCTACGCACACGTCGCAGGTCTGGATTACTAAGTAGACGAGGTCGGTCACTGCTTTGCCCATGGTGGGAGGTAATGTCTGAAAATATATTTTCTCGACACTCTCTTGACATTGCGGATTGAATTCCCTAACAATTTAAGAAATGGAATGCCCTATGCGTCTAGCTTCAAATATCATTCCGCGTTAAAAATCTGTTAATTCCCGTCTTGTGGCCAGTATCGCGTCAGAAAACGTTACACATCGTTACATGCGACATCGATAGCAAAACATCGATGTTGATAAAACATCGTTCCAAAAACATCGATGTTTTTAAAATTCAGTGTATTTAACCTTTTTCCCCATTTCTTAAAACTGGTTTAGCAACTAGTGATACGATATCGACAGCAAAACAACGATGTTCAAAATTAAAACATCGATATTGATAATGCATCGCCCCCAAACTATCGATGTTTTTAAAATTTTGTATATTTAAACTTTTTTTCCCATTTCTTAAAATTGGTTTGGCAACTTGTAATGCGACATCGGCTCCAATACATCGATGTTTTTTTTATAAAACATCAATGTTTTGAAAACATTGACATCGATGTCGCATCCCTATTGAGTTCAAATGAAAGCCCTGACAACGCACTGCCCATTATACATTTCTTACTCGATAATAGTCATCCCACGACATTTAGAGCACATCGTATATCTATCTATCTATATATACATACATATATATCCAAAGCAAGAGAAAAACGAAAATGTGAACCAGAAAAAAAGAGACCTGAGCTTATATCTGAAATCATGACATTTTTGCCAATTAAAGCCCTTTTAGAAGGTAAAGCAAAAAAAAAGCAAAAGGCAAAGATTCTTAACAAATCAGAAAAGGGAAGTGAGAGGTTAAATATAAAAAGAACAAAAAAGAAACAAAACATTAAAAAAATTATTGACATTTTCGAATGACGAATCAACAACCATCAACGAGCTCTGCCCAGCCTATGTTTTCTGCTGAAGATGATGATACTGTAGTTATTTGCTCAGGATGTGACAATTTGTAACGAAGACTGGATTCAATGTGGATTGTGCAAAAATTGGTGACACGAGGATTGCAGTACATACAAAGGCAATGGGCCTTTTGTATGCAACTATTGTTAGGACAGATCTGGTGCGTACTCTTGGCCACCCTACTGCTTACTCTTACCCTCCATGTAGGGCAAGTGTACGTAATTTTCGTTTTTTTATTTTATATTTTTCTTACTTAAATGATAAGAGATAAAATCATGTTGACTGGATTTATTGATTCTCAGTTTAATAAAGTACATTGTATAAAATTTTGAGCCCATATCTTAATTACTTTACATTTTATAAATAAAAAACCATTAGGTGGCAACATTTACCCTCCTATATATATATATATATATATATATATATATATATATATATATATATTTAAAACAAATTTTTTTAAATATTTAAAAGATAAAAGATTAAAATATCCACGGTGCAATCAACCAGAAAACATAAGCTAAAACTAACTATGTAAGCGAGTTGAAGCTTCAGACATACCGGAGTAAGAAAATTAAAAAAAATCTGGAAAATTTTGAAATGAAAGTTTTGGTGTATTAGGGTGTCATAAAGGAGGAGCCTGATATCACTGAATGGTGTTTTCTACGTATGAGCAGAAAAGAGTAATGATGAAACTCTAGGTTAAAAAGAGAATCCGGATTATAATTTTCAATATTAGAACAGAGTGATGGTTAAGACATAAGTTCAAAGAATTACTGGTTTAACCTATATAATAGGGCAGACCAAAAACTGAAAAAAAATTTCTAGTCGTAATACAACGAAAAAGTTGCGAATTTGGGAGACTAAAAAGGGGTAAGAGAAAGAAATAAAATCTATTTACATCTTCAGGTCGCACATGTGCTGTAAAATTAGCCAAAATTTGGAAAATTTACATTTTTACGATAATTTTTAAGATTTTTAAATTAGCCTCTTCCCGAATGTAATAGTTTAAATTCTTATGTATTAGAATCCCAGAGAAATAGTGTTTAAATATTATATAAGACTATCAACATCTTCCGGTCGCGCATTGTCTTCAAAGTTAATGAAATTTTGAAAAAGAAATTACAAATAAAGGAAAATCACAGTTCAAGGGAAAAAATACTAGCAACTTACAACTTACTTCTAGTAAAGATAGCGATATCAACCCAGATATTATAGGCCAACACATTTTCCTCTAATAATTGGCAGATAATAATTCGGTTAAAATCTGCTGCATTACTGAGTGATCGTTATAGAGTTTCTGATCGCGCTACAGCTGCAATCGTATCAAGTGTTTTGCACGACGTTGGATTAAATACCGATTCTGACGTCTCTCATGGTATAGACAAAACAAAATAAGAAGTGCAAAACAAAATGTTAGAGCTGAATTGTGTAGTAAATCTGACGAAATTTCCACTATAAGGTCTCTGTTTGGATGGAAGGAAGGACGACACGTTATTGGTAGATCTAGCTCATTCGAAAAGGTTCCGTAAAGCAAAAAAAGAGGAGCATTACTCTCTAATTCAAGAACCGGGTTCAGTCTACATCGGCCATGTTACTCTAACTTCTTGAAGTTCTAAAGATATTGTCAAAGGATGTGATGGCACTGCTATTAATACAGGTTGGAAAAACGGTCTGATTCGCTGAATCGAACTACATTAGGGGAAACCGTTACAATGGGCAGTTTGCCTTCTCCATTTCAATGAACTGCCATTCCGGCATCTGTCTCAATACGTAAATCAACGGGCCCGAAATCTTTCAGAGGGCCAATCGGTGAAAAGTAAAGTGGCTGCAAAAAACGTCCAGTCATTGTCTAGTAGATCCCCACAATAGACAGAAGTAAACTAAGTAAAGATCAGTTGTATACACTCGGTATTTCCATGGTAATAAAGGTCCTGTGTCCCACCCGAGGTGGTTGATAACAGCAAATCAAACTCTCTGATCGTACTTAAGTGAAGAAAGTCCCACACCTGAACTTCAAGAAATAGTTGTATTTATTTTGAAATACATGCCAATCTGGTTTAGTATTAAAACAAGTAAATACTCTACAGAAGAACCAAAACTTGTGTACCAATCAATACAATCATCAAGGTACATTCAGCCTGAAGATTTACGTAATAGTGTCCATCCTGTGATCTAACGAAATGGCTTTTTTGCTCATCCAGAACATTTAATGTTTGTCATGACAAGAGCTAATACGAAACGCATACGAGAGCTCGGACTTCGACGAATTCTAAGACAGTTAGATCAAAAGAGAACAACTATCAGAACATAATGCCGCCAAAACTCAATTTCAAAGCTCAAGACTACTCGGAAATAATTAACTGGATGGACTGTGATTTATCTTATCCACCATTATTAAAATATATAAGTCACGATGCAATTAAATCGCATATTCAAAGTGACTCAGTCCCCAATTAGGATATAACATTCAAGACATTCCCAGTTAACACACATGCAGTTGAACGTTGTGTGCAACTCGTGACAGAAGCCTCAGGAAACGCTTGTGGAGTTGAGTCTAGGGATGGTTTTATCAGAACGACTCTGTTGTCAAGGTCAACTATGTCTAACTTCGCCCATAAAACAGATTTGAAAGTACTTTCAGCTAAGAATGAATGAAAACGGAGATGTTCAACTGTGCAGCATTATTTTCTTGGACTTGCGACTCTTCACACAAAAACTTAGTTTTTTCAAAAACAAAATCTTTTTATAAATATTAATAATGGCCTAAAATAATTTGTTTTTAAACATTTAAACTTGTATTCAATAAAGAAAACCACAAAAAAACATACAAGTTGTTGGTATTTTCTCCCACTTAAACTGTAATTTACCTTTATGTGTAAATTTTCTCAAAATTTCATTAATTTTGAAGGCACTGCGGGACCGGAAGATGTAGATGGATTTGAATAATATTTAAACATTATTTTATATTACACATGACGAGCGATTCGCCGATTTGCCCAACTTGCCTCTTTCAATCCAATGATACGACCTCTTTCAAACTCTGAAAGTTGCTCGTAATGAGCTCGAATCCTGCGGCGAGGCATTTTTTTCAGTCGTTGAAAGGTATCCTAAATCGCAATGCAGCAGAAAATTTTAACAACAGTTCAAGAACAACTCCTTATATGCATATGCTGGATGCGCAGTTCCGATGACCCATACAACACAATATGGTGTTTCCTACGTAAATGAGTAGCAAAACGCTAAAAAATTGCTCATATACTCCCCCAAACACCATTACAGGCAAATACACAAAAGAAAATACTAAAATAAGAAAAACTAAACCAACCAGTAACTAAAGTCGTGAGACCGGCAACACCAGGTCAGAAAATTGCATCAAATGCCGTACCTGACTTTCTTAAATTTTTGTATTATTATTTTTGTTTGTTATAAATACAAAAATAATAAAAAAGTTACGTTACCTTCACCATATTAGGCAAGGTTACTTGGATTTTTTTAGATGTTTCTATATACAATACCCCTATGATGTTCTGTTTGATGAAAGTTTCAAAATAATTCTTGTTGAAAGGAAATTAAATTTGACAAAATCAGTGTTGCATGTTGTGATAAATGTTTTAATGTATTAATATTTTGATTATATACCAGGAGCAGCATTTTCATAACATTAAATATTATTACATTTATCTCTTCCAAATTTTGGAAGCGTCAAATATTTGTTTTTGATTATTAAAATAACTTCAATATGAAAAAACAGTATTTTTTTTATGCAGAAACATGTTTCAAAATGCAAGATATATATTTACGACAACCATGTAGATTCTTGAAAAATTGTTATCCACCCAAAATATATAATATTTATTCCAAATGAAAAAAAGTTTTTGTGATCATTACAAATTTATTGTTTACTGCATAGACCTCCTCATAAAAAAAGTATTCCACTCTCGAAGTTTCATATTTCACAATGCAATCCTTTGCGCAAAGAGGATTTCTCCGAAAGCTAATTTTTTTTATTACAAATACGAAACAAAGGAATACAATGGCATAATTCACTGGATACGATTTCCCCTTAAAACTATCTTCATTGCATCCTCACAAAAGTTTTGCGTGTATATTGGGTTTTATAAAATGCCAAAATAACTAACGAAGATCAGAATTAAAATTCAAACCCGGGTGTAATCAACGTTTTCTTCGATTGTATACTGAATTCGGAGTTCCACGTAATGAAATCATACACTCAAAGCTTTGATAAAAAGGACTTATTGCAAGAGTAAATAAACAACACAATCTGAAAGGAGCCGAAAGCCCGCAACAAAATATCAAGTAGATCAAATTACTTTTTTTCGGGAAATGAACAAATGTCTGTGGGAGGGAAGGAAGCTTTCTCACATGCCCCCCGGGGTGGAGAAGGAGGAAAAATAACTTAATAATAAAAATCTAATACGAGGAGCACTGTAAACAGGGGGTGTTGAGAGCGGAAAATGAAAAACACTCCGATGCCTGAGGGTTGCTCTGAGATTGTGTCCCTTCTCTTGTGCTCTTCACAAAGAGAAAAAGTTCGCTTATCAAAAGATTTTTTTCTCCCCCATCTCTCGCCAGCCAAGTTTCATTTTGATTGCCGGTGCGAGACTCTTCGTCAAGTATGAAAAGATTCCACGAGTGGTATTTGATCTGGGAATGAAAAGATTTCCATTTGCAGGTCGAGGAGGAATTATGTGCGAATATGAGGTTCGGGTCTGGATGGGAATGAGATGGTTTTGGGATCCTGGACGACTTTTGTTCCACCGATTGAAATCGATGGTATTTTTTTTCTATGTGCAAAATGGTACGGACTTAGTTACAGTCTTTTATGCTTGGGGGATTCACTCGTTGTTGTGCTCCAGTACAACGTTAATTGTTATTCCTAAAAATACCTTTAATACAATTTCTCTGTGTGGAAATCTGTGCAGGTTTTTCAGTCGTATTATGAAGTTTATGTCATATAATGGGGTTCGAGATTGAATACGAATAAGAGAGTCTGAATTTTGATGAACTGTTGCTCCATGCATTACCAATAGCCTTTTTCAGTGTGCAAAACTATAAAGGGTTTAAGTTTGAATACGAATGAGAGAGTCTGAACTATATATAAAAATAAATATATATGTTGTTGTTGTCGTATGTTCTTCTGGGATACATATGAAAGCAAGGGATGAACAGAAAACATTCAAGACAAGTACAGAAGAAGAATATTTTTTTATTATTACAAACGATGATCCCAGCAAAGAACAGAAGGAATGCGCTGCTTTCCTTTCAAGACGGGAATCCATTCCAGGAGAAAGTCCGACTTCTTTTCCCAATTTTACATCCATACCATATCCAGGATTCGGACCCGGGCCCACTCGGTGACAACCGAGGATCATAACCACCATACTGGCTGGGCGGCTAACTAAAATATGTATATGTATATATATATATATATATATATATATATATATATATATATATATATATAACATAAAAAACACAAAATAACAAAAAATAACCAAACAGCCGGGGTGCATCAACCAGAAACCGAAACTCGAAACTATCCATGCAAGCCTCTCTGAAGCTGCAGCCATAGCATGGTAAGCAATATAATTTCAAGAACACAGGAATTTCCAAAAAAAATTACAACAAAAGTCTTAAAAAATGAAGAAATGTTGGTGGATCAGGGTAATTTGAGAGATATTTTGAACTATTATTATCATGATTTTAAAAACTTAATTCAGGGCTCGAAATACCCGGGTGCACAGGTGCACTGTGCACATGAAAATATAATTGTGCACCTAATTTTTACCACTAAGTGCACGCAGTGTACCTAATTTAAAAACTCAGGTGAACGCAGTGCACCTGTATTAAAAAATCTATTTCTAGGCCTGACTTAATTGATCTGGATTTTGAGGGATGGGGTTTTTTGGTTAATTATTGTATTTTTTAATAATTTTATTTTTAATGGTGAGCATAACTACACTCAAGTTAAGGGTATACCCCAAGGTGCTAATTTTTCTTCCATTCTTGCTAATTTATTTCTTCATTATTTTGAGAAAAAAAACTTTTGCCTTCAGATAAATACTGCCTTTAGATTTATTGATGATTGAATTGTTTTTATTAATAGCAACTTTTTTCTAATATTTGGAAATCCATCTATCCAGACGAACTTTCTTTAATTAAAACCAATCTAGGTAACAATAATACTGATTTTCTAGACTTAAAAATTTCTGTTTCATGCGGCAAAGTCGACATTAATGTATATGATAAAAGCAGCGATTTTAAATTTATAGTCATTAAATTAATATATTGGGACTCCAATATCTCTAAAAGAATATACTACAGCACGATTGCTGGTTAATTGGTACGTTTCAAAATTTTTTTAAATTCAGATTCAAATTTTTTATTACGATGTAAATATAAAAAAACACACTTCTCAATAACAAATACCCTTATTCATTCTTTAATAATATTTTTGAAAAATTTATTAATATCAACAGCTACACAACCTATGAATAATTATTTTTCGTAATTTCCTCAGAGCCATGTGAGTTGCTTTTCAATTTTATTTTACTATTTATGAATTTCTTTTTGAACAGGGGCAGGGGATTTTAATATTTTTTATATTTTTATTTTTCTGCTTTTATGAACTAGTTGCAACGAAATTATGGTGTTATCATATAGTTCGATTGTGTAATTGGTGGCATTTGGTGGTAATTTTGAGGCTTGTTGTTATTGACCTCCCGGCTGCGGCTTCGCGTTTGATTTCGTTTTGTTCCTGCTCTGTTTTGATATTTTGTTTTTCTTACTTTTTGGTGGTGTTTACGGGAATGTATGAGCAAATTTTTCAGCTAATGCTGCTCATATGTAGAAAACACCATTTTATGTTGTTTGGGTCAGGCTCCTCCCTGATGACGACCTGATCCACCAACATTTCTTCATTTTTTATCATCTTTTAGGACTTTTGTTGTAAATTGTATACATATATATATATATATATATAATAACAACATACAATATACAAAATAACATAACACACACAAAATAACAAAAAATAACAAAAAATAACCAAACAGCCGGGGTGCAATAACCAGAAATCGAAACTCGAAACTACCCATGCAAGCGCGCTGAAGCTGCAGACATAGCATGGTAAGCAATATAATTTCAAGAACACAAGAATTTCTAAAAAATGTAACAAAAGTCTTAAAAAATAATAAAAAATGAAGAAATGTTGGTGGATCAGGGCGTCATCAGGGAGGAGCCTGACCCAAACAACATAAAATGGTGTTTTCTACATATGAGCAGCATTAGGCTGAAAAAATTGCTCATACACTCCCCCAAACACCACCAAAAATCAAGTAAAACAAAAACAGAACAAAATACCAAAACAGAGCAGGAATAGAACGAAGTGAAACCCGAAGTCGCAGCTGGGATATCATCAACAACAAGCCTAAAAATTGCCACCAAATGCCATCAATTACACAGTCTAACTTATATGCTAACATCATACCTCCGATGCAACAAGTCCAAAAAAATAATAATAATATGAAAATCCCCAGCCCCTTATCAAAAATATATTCATAAAAAGTAAAAAAATAAAAATAAAATTGAAAAGCAATTCCCATGGCTCTGGGTAAATTACGAAAAATAATTATTCATGTGTTGTGTAGGTGTTGATATTAATAAATCTTTCAAAAATATTTTTAAAGAATGAAAACGGGTATTTGTTATTGAGAAGTGTGTTTTTTAGATATTTACATTGTAATGAAAAGTTAGCATCAGAATTACAAATTTTTTTGAAACGTACCAATTGACCAGCTATTGTGTTGTAGTATATTCTTTTAGAGATATTGGAGTCCCAAAATATTAATTTATTGACTGTAAATTTAAAATCGCTTCGTTTATCATATACATTAATGTCAACTTTGCCGGATGAAACAGAAATTTTTATGTCTAGAAAATCAGTATTATTGTTATCCAGATTGGTTTTAATTAAAGAAAGTTCGTCTGGATAGATGGATTTCCAAATATTAGCAAAGTTGCTATTATTAAAAACAATTAAATCATCAATAAATCTAAAAGCAGTATTTATCTGAAGGCAAAAGTTTTTTTCAAAGTAATGAAGAAATAAATTAGCAAGAATGGAAGAAAAATTAGAACCTTGGGGAATACCCTTAACTTGAGTGTAAATATGCTCACCATTAAATATAAAATTATTAAAAATACAATAATTAACCAAAAATTCCCATTCCTCAAAATCCAGATCAATTAAGTTATTAAAATCATGATAGTAATAGTTCAAAACATCTCTCAATTTGTCCAGGGGTATGCTGGTAAAAAGGTCTTTAAAATCATAGGTCTGAATATCATTAATAATATTTTTATCCAAAAAATTCAAAACCTTGTTATTATCACATATAATCCATGTAAAGCCTTCATCAAAAATGGCAGCAAGAATAATTTTTAAATATTTAAATAGTAGCAAGCCAGGTTTAATCATATAAGAGTTATTACCACAGGTGATGTAACGGAATTTAATAGGATTTTTGTGAAATTTAGGAATAACGGTAATATAAGGTAAAATTATGTGTTGATTGGAAATTTTAACTCTTTTATTTGAAGAAATGATTTTTTTAATAATGGTATTATAAGTAGATTTACAGAATTTATATGTATCTGAATTCTTAAGTTCAGCATCAAGTAAATTTAAATAAAGTTTTTTACATATGAAAGCATAGTTACCTGAGGCTTTATCAACTGTAGTAATGATAAATTTATTTTGAATATCCTTAATGGCTGTGTTTATTGTCTTGTAATTACCGGTATTGTCAAAAATAGATTGAATATTATTATTAATAAAATCTTTAAAATGATCATATAATTTCCATTTCCATTCTGTAAACAAACATAAAGGGACTTTAAATTTAGAAGAGGTCATAAAACAGAAATTATCAATGTCTTCCAGAAAGCTTTTAAGTATACTATTTCTATTAAAATTATAAATGGGCCTAAATTTAGTACCTTTATACATGACATCTCTTAATTGGTCATTTTCAACAATACCAAGATCACCAGTCACTATGTGTCCTAAGTCTTCATTTAAA